>JAZGTL010000070.1:232500-235000 GCA_037349345.1 Oemleria cerasiformis | reverse complement strand
TAGATTGTTTTGTTTTAGCCTCCCTGCAAAAAAATCTCGTCAATATACAGGTCCCTTGGAGTCCCTGCGCCCCAAATGTGCATTACTCACCTCGCACATAGCTGATGTTTGCTGCTGCTAATGCTGGAAATGAAAATAATCCTATATAGGGGGGTAGTGGTGCTCTCCTCCCTGCTTCCTAAATGTGCAGTACTCCCCACGTACATAGGTGATGTTTGCTGCTGCAGATGCTGAAAATGAAAATAATCCTATATAGTGGGGGTAGTGGTCCTCTCGATAGGAAGGCGATGTCCCCGGGCTTGGGCAGCCCACCCCCCCAGCGTCCCTTAGAGTCCCTCGGTGTCCCTTTGAGCCCATCGGTGTCCCTTCGGTGTTCCTTCCTGTCCCTTCTTATGCCTGGTTTGGTCGTAGATGTCTTCGGGACACCTTCCCAAATGGCCTGCTATGTCGGTTGAGGGTTGCTTTCGATTTTTACCACGCCCAGCGGCGCGGGCTTTGTTCCACTCGATGTTCCCGCATTGTCGTCTAGTCATTTCGCTGGCCGACCCTTGCGTTTCGTTTGGTGGTTCTGGGCTTTAGCTAACGTCATGGCGTGTGAGTGGTGAATGGGGTGATGCGTCGGCAGGCTCCTTGCTTGGGCAACGAACTGCCGGCTCTCTCCTTCCTCAGTGATGAATCAAGATTTGATTCTGCGCAAAGCGGGTTCCTGTTTTTGCTGCGTGTAGTAACAGAATGGTGCCACTCGTCGTTCCTTGGAGCCCCTCGGGGGTCCCTTTGGCGTCCCTCGGCGTACCTTTTAGTTCCTTGACATGTCCCTTGGAGTCCCTGCGCCCTAAATGTGCATTACTCCCCTCGCACTTAGGTGATGTTTGCTGCTGCTAATGCTGAAAATGAAAATAATCCTATATAGGGGGTACTGGTCCTCTCCTCCCTTCTTCTTAAATGTGCAATACTCCCCTCGCGCATAGGTGATGTTTGCTGCTGCTAATGCTGAGAATGAAAATAATCCTATATAGGGGGGAAGGGGTTCTCTCCTCCCTGCTTCCAAAATGTGCAGTACTCCCCTCGCACATAGGCCATGTTTGCTGCTGCTAATGCTGAAAATGAAAATAATCCTATATAGGGGGGTACTGCTCCTCTCCTCCCTTCTTCTTAAATGTGCAATACTCCCCTCGCGCATAGGTGATGTTTGCTGCTGCTAATGCTGAGAATGAAAATAATCCTATATAGGGGGGAAGGGGTTCTCTCCTCCCTGCTTCCAAAATGTGCAGTACTCCCCTCGCACATAGGTGATGTTTGCTGCTGCTAATGCTGAAAATGAAATTAATCCTATATAGGGGGTACTGCTCTTCTCCTCCCTTCTTCTTAAATGTGCAATACTCCCCTCGCGCATAGGTGATGTTTGCTGCTGCTAATGCTGAGAATGAAAATAATCCTATATAGGGGGGAAGGGGTTCTCTCCTCCCTGCTTCCAAAATGTGCAGTACTCCCCTCGCACATAGGCCATGTTTGCTGCTGCTAATGCTGAAAATGAAAATAATCCTATATAGGGGGGTAGTGGTCCTCCCGTCAGGAAGTTGGTGATCCGTGGGCTTTAGCCACCGCGCGTCGCGCGTCGCGCGTCCCTAAACGTCCCTAATCGTCCCTTTGAGTCCCTTCGAGTCCCTTTGAGTCCCTTCGAGTCCCTCGGCGTCCCTCGGTGTCCATTCGAGTCCCTCTCAGCCCCTTCGACCAAGCTGAGACATGTTTTGTCATAGTTGGCTACGCGGCATCTTCCAAACTCCCTCTCCTGGTCCATAGTTCGAGTCCCATGGAGTCCCTGCTTGCTAAATGCCCATTACTCCCCTCGCACATAGGTGATGTTTGCTGCTGCTAATGCTGAAAATGAAAATAATCCTATATAGGGGGGTAGTGGTCCTCTCCTCCTTGCTTCCTAAATGTCCATTACTCCCCACGCACATAGGTGATGTTTGCTGCTGCAAATGCTGAAAATGAAAATAATCCTATATAGGGGGGTAGTAGTACTCTCCTCCTTGCTTCCTAAATGACCATTACTCCCCACGCACATAGGTGATGTTTGCTGCTGCAAATGCTGAAAATGAAAATAATCCTATATAGGGGGGTAGTGGTTCTCTCGATAGGAAGGCGATGTTCCCGGGCATGGGCAGCCCACCCTCCGTGTCCCTTCGAGTCCCTCGGTGTCCCTTTGAGCCCATCGGTGTCCCTTCGGTGTCTCTCCTTCCTCGGTGTCCCTTCGGTGTCCCTTCTTATGCCTAGTTTGGTCGTAGATGTCTTCGGGACACCTTCCCAAATGGCCTGCTATGTCGGTTGAGGGTTGCTTTCGGTTGTTGCCACGCCCAGCGGCGCAGGCTTTGTTCCACTCGATGTTCCCGCATTGTCGTCTAGTCATTTCGCTGGCCGACCCTTGCGGTTCGTTTTGTGGTTCTGGGCTTTAGCTAACGTCATGGCGTGTGAGTGGTGAATAGGGTGATGCGTCGGT
>JAZGTL010000070.1:200000-202500 GCA_037349345.1 Oemleria cerasiformis | reverse complement strand
ATGTCTTCGGGACACCTTCCCAAATGGCCTGCTATGTCGGTTGAGGGTTGCTTTCGATTTTTACCACGCCCAGCGGCGCGGGCTTTGTTCCACTCGATGTTCCCGCATTGTCGTCTAGTCATTTCGCTGGCCGACCCTTGCGTTTCGTTTGGTGGTTCTGGGCTTTAGCTAACGTCATGGCGTGTGAGTGGTGAATGGGGTGATGCGTCGGCAGGCTCCTTGCTTGGGCAACGAACTGCCGGCTCTCTCCTTCCTCAGTGATGAATCAAGATTTGATTCTGCGCAAAGCGGGTTCCTGTTTTTGCTGCGTGTAGTAACAGAATGGTGCCACTCGTCGTTCCTTGGAGCCCCTCGGGGGTCCCTTTGGCGTCCCTCGGCGTACCTTTTAGTTCCTTGACATGTCCCTTGGAGTCCCTGCGCCCTAAATGTGCATTACTCCCCTCGCACTTAGGTGATGTTTGCTGCTGCTAATGCTGAAAATGAAAATAATCCTATATAGGGGGTACTGGTCCTCTCCTCCCTTCTTCTTAAATGTGCAATACTCCCCTCGCGCATAGGTGATGTTTGCTGCTGCTAATGCTGAGAATGAAAATAATCCTATATAGGGGGGAAGGGGTTCTCTCCTCCCTGCTTCCAAAATGTGCAGTACTCCCCTCGCACATAGGCCATGTTTGCTGCTGCTAATGCTGAAAATGAAAATAATCCTATATAGGGGGGTACTGCTCCTCTCCTCCCTTCTTCTTAAATGTGCAATACTCCCCTCGCGCATAGGTGATGTTTGCTGCTGCTAATGCTGAGAATGAAAATAATCCTATATAGGGGGGAAGGGGTTCTCTCCTCCCTGCTTCCAAAATGTGCAGTACTCCCCTCGCACATAGGTGATGTTTGCTGCTGCTAATGCTGAAAATGAAATTAATCCTATATAGGGGGTACTGCTCTTCTCCTCCCTTCTTCTTAAATGTGCAATACTCCCCTCGCGCATAGGTGATGTTTGCTGCTGCTAATGCTGAGAATGAAAATAATCCTATATAGGGGGGAAGGGGTTCTCTCCTCCCTGCTTCCAAAATGTGCAGTACTCCCCTCGCACATAGGCCATGTTTGCTGCTGCTAATGCTGAAAATGAAAATAATCCTATATAGGGGGGTAGTGGTCCTCCCGTCAGGAAGTTGGTGATCCGTGGGCTTTAGCCACCGCGCGTCGCGCGTCGCGCGTCCCTAAACGTCCCTAATCGTCCCTTTGAGTCCCTTCGAGTCCCTTTGAGTCCCTTCGAGTCCCTCGGCGTCCCTCGGTGTCCATTCGAGTCCCTCTCAGCCCCTTCGACCAAGCTGAGACATGTTTTGTCATAGTTGGCTACGCGGCATCTTCCAAACTCCCTCTCCTGGTCCATAGTTCGAGTCCCATGGAGTCCCTGCTTGCTAAATGCCCATTACTCCCCTCGCACATAGGTGATGTTTGCTGCTGCTAATGCTGAAAATGAAAATAATCCTATATAGGGGGGTAGTGGTCCTCTCCTCCTTGCTTCCTAAATGTCCATTACTCCCCACGCACATAGGTGATGTTTGCTGCTGCAAATGCTGAAAATGAAAATAATCCTATATAGGGGGGTAGTAGTACTCTCCTCCTTGCTTCCTAAATGACCATTACTCCCCACGCACATAGGTGATGTTTGCTGCTGCAAATGCTGAAAATGAAAATAATCCTATATAGGGGGGTAGTGGTTCTCTCGATAGGAAGGCGATGTTCCCGGGCATGGGCAGCCCACCCTCCGTGTCCCTTCGAGTCCCTCGGTGTCCCTTTGAGCCCATCGGTGTCCCTTCGGTGTCTCTCCTTCCTCGGTGTCCCTTCGGTGTCCCTTCTTATGCCTAGTTTGGTCGTAGATGTCTTCGGGACACCTTCCCAAATGGCCTGCTATGTCGGTTGAGGGTTGCTTTCGGTTGTTGCCACGCCCAGCGGCGCAGGCTTTGTTCCACTCGATGTTCCCGCATTGTCGTCTAGTCATTTCGCTGGCCGACCCTTGCGGTTCGTTTTGTGGTTCTGGGCTTTAGCTAACGTCATGGCGTGTGAGTGGTGAATAGGGTGATGCGTCGGTAGGCTCCTTGCTTGGGCAACGAACTGCCGGCTCTCTCCTTCCTCGGTGTCCCTTCGGTGTCCCTTCTTATGCCTAGTTTGGTCGTAGATGTCTTCGGGACACCTTCCCAAATGGCCTGCTATGTCGGTTGAGGGTTGCTTTCGGTTGTTGCCACGCCCAGCGGCGCAGGCTTTGTTCCACTCGATGTTCCCGCATTGTCGTCTAGTCATTTCGCTGGCCGACCCTTGCGGTTCGTTTTGTGGTTCTGGGCTTTAGCTAACGTCATGGCGTGTGAGTGGTGAATAGGGTGATGCGTCGGCAGGCTCCTTGCTTGGGCAACGAACTGCCGGCTCTCTCCTTCCTCGGTGTCCCTTCGGTGTTCCTTCGTGTCCCTTTTTATGCCTAGTTTGGTCGTAGTTGTCTTCGGGACAT
>JAZGTL010000070.1:125000-127500 GCA_037349345.1 Oemleria cerasiformis | reverse complement strand
CGACCCTTGCGTTTCGTTTGGTGGTTCTGGGCTTTAGCTAACGTCATGGCGTGTGAGTGGTGAATGGGGTGATGCGTCGGCAGGCTCCTTGCTTGGGCAACGAACTGCCGGCTCTCTCCTTCCTCAGTGATGAATCAAGATTTGATTCTGCGCAAAGCGGGTTCCTGTTTTTGCTGCGTGTAGTAACAGAATGGTGCCACTCGTCGTTCCTTGGAGCCCCTCGGGGGTCCCTTTGGCGTCCCTCGGCGTACCTTTTAGTTCCTTGACATGTCCCTTGGAGTCCCTGCGCCCTAAATGTGCATTACTCCCCTCGCACTTAGGTGATGTTTGCTGCTGCTAATGCTGAAAATGAAAATAATCCTATATAGGGGGTACTGGTCCTCTCCTCCCTTCTTCTTAAATGTGCAATACTCCCCTCGCGCATAGGTGATGTTTGCTGCTGCTAATGCTGAGAATGAAAATAATCCTATATAGGGGGGAAGGGGTTCTCTCCTCCCTGCTTCCAAAATGTGCAGTACTCCCCTCGCACATAGGCCATGTTTGCTGCTGCTAATGCTGAAAATGAAAATAATCCTATATAGGGGGGTACTGCTCCTCTCCTCCCTTCTTCTTAAATGTGCAATACTCCCCTCGCGCATAGGTGATGTTTGCTGCTGCTAATGCTGAGAATGAAAATAATCCTATATAGGGGGGAAGGGGTTCTCTCCTCCCTGCTTCCAAAATGTGCAGTACTCCCCTCGCACATAGGTGATGTTTGCTGCTGCTAATGCTGAAAATGAAATTAATCCTATATAGGGGGTACTGCTCTTCTCCTCCCTTCTTCTTAAATGTGCAATACTCCCCTCGCGCATAGGTGATGTTTGCTGCTGCTAATGCTGAGAATGAAAATAATCCTATATAGGGGGGAAGGGGTTCTCTCCTCCCTGCTTCCAAAATGTGCAGTACTCCCCTCGCACATAGGCCATGTTTGCTGCTGCTAATGCTGAAAATGAAAATAATCCTATATAGGGGGGTAGTGGTCCTCCCGTCAGGAAGTTGGTGATCCGTGGGCTTTAGCCACCGCGCGTCGCGCGTCGCGCGTCCCTAAACGTCCCTAATCGTCCCTTTGAGTCCCTTTGAGTCCCTTTGAGTCCCTTTGAGTCCCTTTGAGTCCCTTTGAGTCCCTTTGAGTCCCTTTGAGTCCCTTTGAGTCCCTTTGAGTCCCTTTGAGTCCCTTCGAGTCCCTTTGAGTCCCTTCGAGTCCCTCGGCGTCCCTCGGTGTCCATTCGAGTCCCTCTCAGCCCCTTCGACCAAGCTGAGACATGTTTTGTCATAGTTGGCTACGCGGCATCTTCCAAACTCCCTCTCCTGGTCCATAGTTCGAGTCCCATGGAGTCCCTGCTTGCTAAATGCCCATTACTCCCCTCGCACATAGGTGATGTTTGCTGCTGCTAATGCTGAAAATGAAAATAATCCTATATAGGGGGGTAGTGGTCCTCTCCTCCTTGCTTCCTAAATGTCCATTACTCCCCACGAACATAGGTGATGTTTGCTGCTGCAAATGCTGGAAATGAAAATAATCCTATATAGGGGGGTAGTAGTACTCTCCTCCTTGCTTCCTAAATGACCATTACTCCCCACGCACATAGGTGATGTTTGCTGCTGCAAATGCTGAAAATGAAAATAATCCTATATAGGGGGGTAGTGGTTCTCTCGATAGGAAGGCGATGTTCCCGGGCATGGGCAGCCCACCCTCCGTGTCCCTTCGAGTCCCTCGGTGTCCCTTTGAGCCCATCGGTGTCCCTTCGGTGTCTCTCCTTCCTCGGTGTCCCTTCGGTGTCCCTTCTTATGCCTAGTTTGGTCGTAGATGTCTTCGGGACACCTTCCCAAATGGCCTGCTATGTCGGTTGAGGGTTGCTTTCGGTTGTTGCCACGCCCAGCGGCGCAGGCTTTGTTCCACTCGATGTTCCCGCATTGTCGTCTAGTCATTTCGCTGGCCGACCCTTGCGGTTCGTTTTGTGGTTCTGGGCTTTAGCTAACGTCATGGCGTGTGAGTGGTGAATAGGGTGATGCGTCGGTAGGCTCCTTGCTTGGGCAACGAACTGCCGGCTCTCTCCTTCCTCGGTGTCCCTTCGGTGTCCCTTCTTATGCCTAGTTTGGTCGTAGATGTCTTCGGGACACCTTCCCAAATGGCCTGCTATGTCGGTTGAGGGTTGCTTTCGGTTGTTGCCACGCCCAGCGGCGCAGGCTTTGTTCCACTCGATGTTCCCGCATTGTCGTCTAGTCATTTCGCTGGCCGACCCTTGCGGTTCGTTTTGTGGTTCTGGGCTTTAGCTAACGTCATGGCGTGTGAGTGGTGAATAGGGTGATGCGTCGGTAGGCTCCTTGCTTGGGCAACGAACTGCCGGCTCTCTCCTTCCTCGGTGTCCCTTCGGTGTCCCTTCTTATGCCTAGTTTGGTCGTAGATGTCTTCGGGACACCTTCCCAAATGGCCTGCTATGTCGGTTGAGGGTTGCTTTCG
>JAZGTL010000070.1:92500-95000 GCA_037349345.1 Oemleria cerasiformis | reverse complement strand
ACTCGATGTTCCCGCATTGTCGTCTAGTCATTTCGCTGGCCGACCCTTGCGTTTCGTTTGGTGGTTCTGGGCTTTAGCTAACGTCATGGCGTGTGAGTGGTGAATGGGGTGATGCGTCGGCAGGCTCCTTGCTTGGGCAACGAACTGCCGGCTCTCTCCTTCCTCAGTGATGAATCAAGATTTGATTCTGCGCAAAGCGGGTTCCTGTTTTTGCTGCGTGTAGTAACAGAATGGTGCCACTCGTCGTTCCTTGGAGCCCCTCGGGGGTCCCTTTGGCGTCCCTCGGCGTACCTTTTAGTTCCTTGACATGTCCCTTGGAGTCCCTGCGCCCTAAATGTGCATTACTCCCCTCGCACTTAGGTGATGTTTGCTGCTGCTAATGCTGAAAATGAAAATAATCCTATATAGGGGGTACTGGTCCTCTCCTCCCTTCTTCTTAAATGTGCAATACTCCCCTCGCGCATAGGTGATGTTTGCTGCTGCTAATGCTGAGAATGAAAATAATCCTATATAGGGGGGAAGGGGTTCTCTCCTCCCTGCTTCCAAAATGTGCAGTACTCCCCTCGCACATAGGCCATGTTTGCTGCTGCTAATGCTGAAAATGAAAATAATCCTATATAGGGGGGTACTGCTCCTCTCCTCCCTTCTTCTTAAATGTGCAATACTCCCCTCGCGCATAGGTGATGTTTGCTGCTGCTAATGCTGAGAATGAAAATAATCCTATATAGGGGGGAAGGGGTTCTCTCCTCCCTGCTTCCAAAATGTGCAGTACTCCCCTCGCACATAGGTGATGTTTGCTGCTGCTAATGCTGAAAATGAAATTAATCCTATATAGGGGGTACTGCTCTTCTCCTCCCTTCTTCTTAAATGTGCAATACTCCCCTCGCGCATAGGTGATGTTTGCTGCTGCTAATGCTGAGAATGAAAATAATCCTATATAGGGGGGAAGGGGTTCTCTCCTCCCTGCTTCCAAAATGTGCAGTACTCCCCTCGCACATAGGCCATGTTTGCTGCTGCTAATGCTGAAAATGAAAATAATCCTATATAGGGGGGTAGTGGTCCTCCCGTCAGGAAGTTGGTGATCCGTGGGCTTTAGCCACCGCGCGTCGCGCGTCGCGCGTCCCTAAACGTCCCTAATCGTCCCTTTGAGTCCCTTCGAGTCCCTTTGAGTCCCTTCGAGTCCCTCGGCGTCCCTCGGTGTCCATTCGAGTCCCTCTCAGCCCCTTCGACCAAGCTGAGACATGTTTTGTCATAGTTGGCTACGCGGCATCTTCCAAACTCCCTCTCCTGGTCCATAGTTCGAGTCCCATGGAGTCCCTGCTTGCTAAATGCCCATTACTCCCCTCGCACATAGGTGATGTTTGCTGCTGCTAATGCTGAAAATGAAAATAATCCTATATAGGGGGGTAGTGGTCCTCTCCTCCTTGCTTCCTAAATGTCCATTACTCCCCACGCACATAGGTGATGTTTGCTGCTGCAAATGCTGAAAATGAAAATAATCCTATATAGGGGGGTAGTAGTACTCTCCTCCTTGCTTCCTAAATGACCATTACTCCCCACGCACATAGGTGATGTTTGCTGCTGCAAATGCTGAAAATGAAAATAATCCTATATAGGGGGGTAGTGGTTCTCTCGATAGGAAGGCGATGTTCCCGGGCATGGGCAGCCCACCCTCCGTGTCCCTTCGAGTCCCTCGGTGTCCCTTTGAGCCCATCGGTGTCCCTTCGGTGTCTCTCCTTCCTCGGTGTCCCTTCGGTGTCCCTTCTTATGCCTAGTTTGGTCGTAGATGTCTTCGGGACACCTTCCCAAATGGCCTGCTATGTCGGTTGAGGGTTGCTTTCGGTTGTTGCCACGCCCAGCGGCGCAGGCTTTGTTCCACTCGATGTTCCCGCATTGTCGTCTAGTCATTTCGCTGGCCGACCCTTGCGGTTCGTTTTGTGGTTCTGGGCTTTAGCTAACGTCATGGCGTGTGAGTGGTGAATAGGGTGATGCGTCGGTAGGCTCCTTGCTTGGGCAACGAACTGCCGGCTCTCTCCTTCCTCGGTGTCCCTTCGGTGTCCCTTCTTATGCCTAGTTTGGTCGTAGATGTCTTCGGGACACCTTCCCAAATGGCCTGCTATGTCGGTTGAGGGTTGCTTTCGGTTGTTGCCACGCCCAGCGGCGCAGGCTTTGTTCCACTCGATGTTCCCGCATTGTCGTCTAGTCATTTCGCTGGCCGACCCTTGCGGTTCGTTTTGTGGTTCTGGGCTTTAGCTAACGTCATGGCGTGTGAGTGGTGAATAGGGTGATGCGTCGGTAGGCTCCTTGCTTGGGCAACGAACTGCCGGCTCTCTCCTTCCTCGGTGTCCCTTCGGTGTCCCTTCTTATGCCTAGTTTGGTCGTAGATGTCTTCGGGACACCTTCCCAAATGGCCTGCTATGTCGGTTGAGGGTTGCTTTCGGTTGTTGCCACGCCCAGCGGCGCAGGCTTTGTTCCACTCGATGTTCCCGCATTGTCGTCT
>JAZGTL010000070.1:60000-62500 GCA_037349345.1 Oemleria cerasiformis | reverse complement strand
TGGTTCTGGGCTTTAGCTAACGTCATGGCGTGTGAGTGGTGAATGGGGTGATGCGTCGGCAGGCTCCTTGCTTGGGCAACGAACTGCCGGCTCTCTCCTTCCTCAGTGATGAATCAAGATTTGATTCTGCGCAAAGCGGGTTCCTGTTTTTGCTGCGTGTAGTAACAGAATGGTGCCACTCGTCGTTCCTTGGAGCCCCTCGGGGGTCCCTTTGGCGTCCCTCGGCGTACCTTTTAGTTCCTTGACATGTCCCTTGGAGTCCCTGCGCCCTAAATGTGCATTACTCCCCTCGCACTTAGGTGATGTTTGCTGCTGCTAATGCTGAAAATGAAAATAATCCTATATAGGGGGTACTGGTCCTCTCCTCCCTTCTTCTTAAATGTGCAATACTCCCCTCGCGCATAGGTGATGTTTGCTGCTGCTAATGCTGAGAATGAAAATAATCCTATATAGGGGGGAAGGGGTTCTCTCCTCCCTGCTTCCAAAATGTGCAGTACTCCCCTCGCACATAGGCCATGTTTGCTGCTGCTAATGCTGAAAATGAAAATAATCCTATATAGGGGGGTACTGCTCCTCTCCTCCCTTCTTCTTAAATGTGCAATACTCCCCTCGCGCATAGGTGATGTTTGCTGCTGCTAATGCTGAGAATGAAAATAATCCTATATAGGGGGGAAGGGGTTCTCTCCTCCCTGCTTCCAAAATGTGCAGTACTCCCCTCGCACATAGGTGATGTTTGCTGCTGCTAATGCTGAAAATGAAATTAATCCTATATAGGGGGTACTGCTCTTCTCCTCCCTTCTTCTTAAATGTGCAATACTCCCCTCGCGCATAGGTGATGTTTGCTGCTGCTAATGCTGAGAATGAAAATAATCCTATATAGGGGGGAAGGGGTTCTCTCCTCCCTGCTTCCAAAATGTGCAGTACTCCCCTCGCACATAGGCCATGTTTGCTGCTGCTAATGCTGAAAATGAAAATAATCCTATATAGGGGGGTAGTGGTCCTCCCGTCAGGAAGTTGGTGATCCGTGGGCTTTAGCCACCGCGCGTCGCGCGTCGCGCGTCCCTAAACGTCCCTAATCGTCCCTTTGAGTCCCTTCGAGTCCCTTTGAGTCCCTTCGAGTCCCTCGGCGTCCCTCGGTGTCCATTCGAGTCCCTCTCAGCCCCTTCGACCAAGCTGAGACATGTTTTGTCATAGTTGGCTACGCGGCATCTTCCAAACTCCCTCTCCTGGTCCATAGTTCGAGTCCCATGGAGTCCCTGCTTGCTAAATGCCCATTACTCCCCTCGCACATAGGTGATGTTTGCTGCTGCTAATGCTGAAAATGAAAATAATCCTATATAGGGGGGTAGTGGTCCTCTCCTCCTTGCTTCCTAAATGTCCATTACTCCCCACGCACATAGGTGATGTTTGCTGCTGCAAATGCTGAAAATGAAAATAATCCTATATAGGGGGGTAGTAGTACTCTCCTCCTTGCTTCCTAAATGACCATTACTCCCCACGCACATAGGTGATGTTTGCTGCTGCAAATGCTGAAAATGAAAATAATCCTATATAGGGGGGTAGTGGTTCTCTCGATAGGAAGGCGATGTTCCCGGGCATGGGCAGCCCACCCTCCGTGTCCCTTCGAGTCCCTCGGTGTCCCTTTGAGCCCATCGGTGTCCCTTCGGTGTCTCTCCTTCCTCGGTGTCCCTTCGGTGTCCCTTCTTATGCCTAGTTTGGTCGTAGATGTCTTCGGGACACCTTCCCAAATGGCCTGCTATGTCGGTTGAGGGTTGCTTTCGGTTGTTGCCACGCCCAGCGGCGCAGGCTTTGTTCCACTCGATGTTCCCGCATTGTCGTCTAGTCATTTCGCTGGCCGACCCTTGCGGTTCGTTTTGTGGTTCTGGGCTTTAGCTAACGTCATGGCGTGTGAGTGGTGAATAGGGTGATGCGTCGGTAGGCTCCTTGCTTGGGCAACGAACTGCCGGCTCTCTCCTTCCTCGGTGTCCCTTCGGTGTCCCTTCTTATGCCTAGTTTGGTCGTAGATGTCTTCGGGACACCTTCCCAAATGGCCTGCTATGTCGGTTGAGGGTTGCTTTCGGTTGTTGCCACGCCCAGCGGCGCAGGCTTTGTTCCACTCGATGTTCCCGCATTGTCGTCTAGTCATTTCGCTGGCCGACCCTTGCGGTTCGTTTTGTGGTTCTGGGCTTTAGCTAACGTCATGGCGTGTGAGTGGTGAATAGGGTGATGCGTCGGCAGGCTCCTTGCTTGGGCAACGAACTGCCGGCTCTCTCCTTCCTCGGTGTCCCTTCGGTGTTCCTTCGTGTCCCTTTTTATGCCTAGTTTGGTCGTAGTTGTCTTCGGGACATCTTCCCAAATGGCCTGCTATGTCGGTTGAGGGTTGCTTTCGGTTGTTGCCACGCCCAGCGGCGCAGGCTTTGTTCCACTCGATGTTCCCGCATTGTCGTCTAGTCATTTCGCTGGCCGACCCTTGCGGTTCGTTTTGTGGTTCTGGGCTTTA
>JAZGTL010000070.1:27500-30000 GCA_037349345.1 Oemleria cerasiformis | reverse complement strand
GGCAACGAACTGCCGGCTCTCTCCTTCCTCAGTGATGAATCAAGATTTGATTCTGCGCAAAGCGGGTTCCTGTTTTTGCTGCGTGTAGTAACAGAATGGTGCCACTCGTCGTTCCTTGGAGCCCCTCGGGGGTCCCTTTGGCGTCCCTCGGCGTACCTTTTAGTTCCTTGACATGTCCCTTGGAGTCCCTGCGCCCTAAATGTGCATTACTCCCCTCGCACTTAGGTGATGTTTGCTGCTGCTAATGCTGAAAATGAAAATAATCCTATATAGGGGGTACTGGTCCTCTCCTCCCTTCTTCTTAAATGTGCAATACTCCCCTCGCGCATAGGTGATGTTTGCTGCTGCTAATGCTGAGAATGAAAATAATCCTATATAGGGGGGAAGGGGTTCTCTCCTCCCTGCTTCCAAAATGTGCAGTACTCCCCTCGCACATAGGCCATGTTTGCTGCTGCTAATGCTGAAAATGAAAATAATCCTATATAGGGGGGTACTGCTCCTCTCCTCCCTTCTTCTTAAATGTGCAATACTCCCCTCGCGCATAGGTGATGTTTGCTGCTGCTAATGCTGAGAATGAAAATAATCCTATATAGGGGGGAAGGGGTTCTCTCCTCCCTGCTTCCAAAATGTGCAGTACTCCCCTCGCACATAGGTGATGTTTGCTGCTGCTAATGCTGAAAATGAAATTAATCCTATATAGGGGGTACTGCTCTTCTCCTCCCTTCTTCTTAAATGTGCAATACTCCCCTCGCGCATAGGTGATGTTTGCTGCTGCTAATGCTGAGAATGAAAATAATCCTATATAGGGGGGAAGGGGTTCTCTCCTCCCTGCTTCCAAAATGTGCAGTACTCCCCTCGCACATAGGCCATGTTTGCTGCTGCTAATGCTGAAAATGAAAATAATCCTATATAGGGGGGTAGTGGTCCTCCCGTCAGGAAGTTGGTGATCCGTGGGCTTTAGCCACCGCGCGTCGCGCGTCGCGCGTCCCTAAACGTCCCTAATCGTCCCTTTGAGTCCCTTTGAGTCCCTTTGAGTCCCTTTGAGTCCCTTTGAGTCCCTTTGAGTCCCTTTGAGTCCCTTCGAGTCCCTTTGAGTCCCTTCGAGTCCCTCGGCGTCCCTCGGTGTCCATTCGAGTCCCTCTCAGCCCCTTCGACCAAGCTGAGACATGTTTTGTCATAGTTGGCTACGCGGCATCTTCCAAACTCCCTCTCCTGGTCCATAGTTCGAGTCCCATGGAGTCCCTGCTTGCTAAATGCCCATTACTCCCCTCGCACATAGGTGATGTTTGCTGCTGCTAATGCTGAAAATGAAAATAATCCTATATAGGGGGGTAGTGGTCCTCTCCTCCTTGCTTCCTAAATGTCCATTACTCCCCACGCACATAGGTGATGTTTGCTGCTGCAAATGCTGAAAATGAAAATAATCCTATATAGGGGGGTAGTAGTACTCTCCTCCTTGCTTCCTAAATGACCATTACTCCCCACGCACATAGGTGATGTTTGCTGCTGCAAATGCTGAAAATGAAAATAATCCTATATAGGGGGGTAGTGGTTCTCTCGATAGGAAGGCGATGTTCCCGGGCATGGGCAGCCCACCCTCCGTGTCCCTTCGAGTCCCTCGGTGTCCCTTTGAGCCCATCGGTGTCCCTTCGGTGTCTCTCCTTCCTCGGTGTCCCTTCGGTGTCCCTTCTTATGCCTAGTTTGGTCGTAGATGTCTTCGGGACACCTTCCCAAATGGCCTGCTATGTCGGTTGAGGGTTGCTTTCGGTTGTTGCCACGCCCAGCGGCGCAGGCTTTGTTCCACTCGATGTTCCCGCATTGTCGTCTAGTCATTTCGCTGGCCGACCCTTGCGGTTCGTTTTGTGGTTCTGGGCTTTAGCTAACGTCATGGCGTGTGAGTGGTGAATAGGGTGATGCGTCGGTAGGCTCCTTGCTTGGGCAACGAACTGCCGGCTCTCTCCTTCCTCGGTGTCCCTTCGGTGTCCCTTCTTATGCCTAGTTTGGTCGTAGATGTCTTCGGGACACCTTCCCAAATGGCCTGCTATGTCGGTTGAGGGTTGCTTTCGGTTGTTGCCACGCCCAGCGGCGCAGGCTTTGTTCCACTCGATGTTCCCGCATTGTCGTCTAGTCATTTCGCTGGCCGACCCTTGCGGTTCGTTTTGTGGTTCTGGGCTTTAGCTAACGTCATGGCGTGTGAGTGGTGAATAGGGTGATGCGTCGGTAGGCTCCTTGCTTGGGCAACGAACTGCCGGCTCTCTCCTTCCTCGGTGTCCCTTCGGTGTCCCTTCTTATGCCTAGTTTGGTCGTAGATGTCTTCGGGACACCTTCCCAAATGGCCTGCTATGTCGGTTGAGGGTTGCTTTCGGTTGTTGCCACGCCCAGCGGCGCAGGCTTTGTTCCACTCGATGTTCCCGCATTGTCGTCTAGTCATTTCGCTGGCCGACCCTTGCGGTTCGTTTTGTGGTTCTGGGCTTTAGCTAACGTCATGGCGTGTGAGTGG
>JAZGTL010000070.1:0-7500 GCA_037349345.1 Oemleria cerasiformis | reverse complement strand
TGCTAATGCTGAAAATGAAAATAATCCTATATAGGGGGTACTGCTCCTCTCCTCCCTTCTTCTTAAATGTGCAATACTCCCCTCGCGCATAGGTGATGTTTGCTGCTGCTAATGCTGAGAATGAAAATAATCCTATATAGGGGGGAAGGGGTTCTCTCCTCCCTGCTTCCAAAATGTGCAGTACTCCCCTCGCACATAGGTGATGTTTGCTGCTGCTAATGCTGAAAATGAAATTAATCCTATATAGGGGGTACTGCTCTTCTCCTCCCTTCTTCTTAAATGTGCAATACTCCCCTCGCGCATAGGTGATGTTTGCTGCTGCTAATGCTGAGAATGAAAATAATCCTATATAGGGGGGAAGGGGTTCTCTCCTCCCTGCTTCCAAAATGTGCAGTACTCCCCTCGCACATAGGCCATGTTTGCTGCTGCTAATGCTGAAAATGAAAATAATCCTATATAGGGGGGTAGTGGTCCTCCCGTCAGGAAGTTGGTGATCCGTGGGCTTTAGCCACCGCGCGTCGCGCGTCGCGCGTCCCTAAACGTCCCTAATCGTCCCTTTGAGTCCCTTCGAGTCCCTTTGAGTCCCTTCGAGTCCCTTCGAGTCCCTCGGCGTCCCTCGGTGTCCATTCGAGTCCCTCTCAGCCCCTTCGACCAAGCTGAGACATGTTTTGTCATAGTTGGCTACGCGGCATCTTCCAAACTCCCTCTCCTGGTCCATAGTTCGAGTCCCATGGAGTCCCTGCTTGCTAAATGCCCATTACTCCCCTCGCACATAGGTGATGTTTGCTGCTGCTAATGCTGAAAATGAAAATAATCCTATATAGGGGGGTAGTGGTCCTCTCCTCCTTGCTTCCTAAATGTCCATTACTCCCCACGCACATAGGTGATGTTTGCTGCTGCAAATGCTGAAAATGAAAATAATCCTATATAGGGGGGTAGTAGTACTCTCCTCCTTGCTTCCTAAATGACCATTACTCCCCACGCACATAGGTGATGTTTGCTGCTGCAAATGCTGAAAATGAAAATAATCCTATATAGGGGGGTAGTGGTTCTCTCGATAGGAAGGCGATGTTCCCGGGCATGGGCAGCCCACCCTCCGTGTCCCTTCGAGTCCCTCGGTGTCCCTTTGAGCCCATCGGTGTCCCTTCGGTGTCTCTCCTTCCTCGGTGTCCCTTCGGTGTCCCTTCTTATGCCTAGTTTGGTCGTAGATGTCTTCGGGACACCTTCCCAAATGGCCTGCTATGTCGGTTGAGGGTTGCTTTCGGTTGTTGCCACGCCCAGCGGCGCAGGCTTTGTTCCACTCGATGTTCCCGCATTGTCGTCTAGTCATTTCGCTGGCCGACCCTTGCGGTTCGTTTTGTGGTTCTGGGCTCTAGCTAACGTCATGGCGTGTGAGTGGTGAATAGGGTGATGCGTCGGTAGGCTCCTTGCTTGGGCAACGAACTGCCGGCTCTCTCCTTCCTCGGTGTCCCTTCGGTGTCCCTTCTTATGCCTAGTTTGGTCGTAGATGTCTTCGGGACACCTTCCCAAATGGCCTGCTATGTTGGTTGAGGGTTGCTTTCGGTTGTTGCCACGCCCAGCGGCGCAGGCTTTGTTCCACTCGATGTTCCCGCATTGTCGTCTAGTCATTTCGCTGGCCGACCCTTGCGGTTCGTTTTGTGGTTCTGGGCTTTAGCTAACGTCATGGCGTGTGAGTGGTGAATAGGGTGATGCGTCGGCAGGCTCCTTGCTTGGGCAACGAACTGCCGGCTCTCTCCTTCCTCGGTGTCCCTTCGGTGTTCCTTCGTGTCCCTTTTTATGCCTAGTTTGGTCGTAGTTGTCTTCGGGACATCTTCCCAAATGGCCTGCTATGTCGGTTGAGGGTTGCTTTCGGTTGTTGCCACGCCCAGCGGCGCAGGCTTTGTTCCACTCGATGTTCCCGCATTGTCGTCTAGTCATTTCGCTGGCCGACCCTTGCGGTTCGTTTTGTGGTTCTGGGCTTTAGCTAACGTCATGGCGTGTGAGTGGTGAATAGGGTGATGCGTCGGCAGGCTCCTTGCTTGGGCAACGAACTGCCGGCTCTCTCCTTCCTCGGTGTCCCTTCGGTGTTCCTTCGTGTCCCTTCTTATGCCTAGTTTGGTCGTAGTTGTCTTCGGGACACCTTCCCAAATGGCCTGCTATGTCGGTTGAGGGTTGCTTTTGGTTGTTGCCACCCCCAGCGGCGCAGGCTTTGTTCCACTCGATGTTCCCGCATTGTCGTCTAGTCATTTCGCTGGCCGACCCTTGCGTTTCGTTTTGTGGTTCTGGGCTTTAGCTAACGTCATGGCGTGTGAGTGGTGAATAGGGTGATGCGTCGGCAGGCTCCTTGCTTGGGCAACGAACTGCCGGCTCTCTCCTTCCTCGGTGTCCCTTCGGTGTTCCTTCGTGTCCCTTCTTATGCCTGGTTTGGTCGTAGATGTCTTCGGGACACCTTCCCAAATGGCCTGCTATGTCGGTTGAGGGTTGCTTTCGATTTTTACCACGCCCAGCGGCGCGGGCTTTGTTCCACTCGATGTTCCCGCATTGTCGTCTAGTCATTTCGCTGGCCGACCCTTGCGTTTCGTTTTGTGGTTCTGGGCTTTAGCTAACGTCATGGCGTGTGAGTGGTGAATAGGGTGATGCGTCGTCAGGCTCCTTGCTTGGGCAACGAACTGCCGACTCTCTCCTTCCTCAGTGATGAATCAAGATTTGATTTTGGGCAATCGGGTTTCTGTTTTAGCTGCCTTTTGTAATGGAATGGTGCCACTCTTTGTGCCTTTCCTGTCTCCAGCCCTAGCGGGATTGGAGTAGGACTTTGTATCGTCGCTCGTGTCCCAAAAGACCCGCAGGAAGCTGCGGGAGCGTGTCGGTCTGCGCTTTGCCGTTTGTTCTCTTGGATGCGGAATATTGAGTGGGCGCGGGGTCTTGGTCTCCCGATCGTCCGGCATGGTCCTTCGAAATTTACGTCCGTCGTGTCATCTGCGGGCTCGTTGCCCTCCGGGGTTGTCTGTCTCGTATGGTGCCGGCGGCAGAAAGGAATGCTACCCGGAACAAAGCCCGCGCTTGGTTGAAAAGCCAGTGGCGCGAAGCTACCGTGCGCTGGATTATGACTGAACGCCTCTAAGTCAGAATCCGGGCTAGAAGCGATGCATGCGCCCGCCGCCCGTTTGTTGTCCCTACTCCTGAGCAATGTTTGGTCATAAGATGTCATCGGGACATCTTCCGAACCGTCTCCGCATTTCGATCTCGCCATCCGTATCGATGAATTTCATTTTCTCTCTTAAAGAAATTTTCAAAAAAAAAGAAAATTTGGACGTCTTGGTTTTCTTCCTAACGTAGATTGTTTTGTTTTAGCCTCCCTGCAAAAAAATCTCGTCAATATACAGGTCCCTTGGAGTCCCTGCGCCCCAAATGTGCATTACTCACCTCGCACATAGCTGATGTTTGCTGCTGCTAATGCTGGAAATGAAAATAATCCTATATAGGGGGGTAGTGGTGCTCTCCTCCCTGCTTCCTAAATGTGCAGTACTCCCCACGTACATAGGTGATGTTTGCTGCTGCAGATGCTGAAAATGAAAATAATCCTATATAGGGGGGTAGTGGTCCTCTCGATAGGAAGGCGATGTCCCCGGGCTTGGGCAGCCCACCCCCCCAGCGTCCCTTAGAGTCCCTCGGTGTCCCTTTGAGCCCATCGGTGTCCCTTCGGTGTTCCTTCCTGTCCCTTCTTATGCCTGGTTTGGTCGTAGATGTCTTCGGGACACCTTCCCAAATGGCCTGCTATGTCGGTTGAGGGTTGCTTTCGATTTTTACCACGCCCAGCGGCGCGGGCTTTGTTCCACTCGATGTTCCCGCATTGTCGTCTAGTCATTTCGCTGGCCGACCCTTGCGTTTCGTTTGGTGGTTCTGGGCTTTAGCTAACGTCATGGCGTGTGAGTGGTGAATAGGGTGATGCGTCGGCAGGCTCCTTGCTTGGGCAACGAACTGCCGGCTCTCTCCTTCCTCAGTGATGAATCAAGATTTGATTCTGCGCAAAGCGGGTTCCTGTTTTTGCTGCGTGTAGTAACAGAATGGTGCCACTCGTCGTTCCTTGGAGCCCCTCGGGGGTCCCTTTGGCGTCCCTCGGCGTACCTTTTAGTTCCTTGACATGTCCCTTGGAGTCCCTGCGCCCTAAATGTGCATTACTCCCCTCGCACTTAGGTGATGTTTGCTGCTGCTAATGCTGAAAATGAAAATAATCCTATATAGGGGGTACTGGTCCTCTCCTCCCTTCTTCTTAAATGTGCAATACTCCCCTCGCGCATAGGTGATGTTTGCTGCTGCTAATGCTGAGAATGAAAATAATCCTATATAGGGGGGAAGGGGTTCTCTCCTCCCTGCTTCCAAAATGTGCAGTACTCCCCTCGCACATAGGTGATGTTTGCTGCTGCTAATGCTGAAAATGAAAATAATCCTATATAGGGGGTACTGCTCCTCTCCTCCCTTCTTCTTAAATGTGCAATACTCCCCTCGCGCATAGGTGATGTTTGCTGCTGCTAATGCTGAGAATGAAAATAATCCTATATAGGGGGGAAGGGGTTCTCTCCTCCCTGCTTCCAAAATGTGCAGTACTCCCCTCGCACATAGGTGATGTTTGCTGCTGCTAATGCTGAAAATGAAATTAATCCTATATAGGGGGTACTGCTCTTCTCCTCCCTTCTTCTTAAATGTGCAATACTCCCCTCGCGCATAGGTGATGTTTGCTGCTGCTAATGCTGAGAATGAAAATAATCCTATATAGGGGGGAAGGGGTTCTCTCCTCCCTGCTTCCAAAATGTGCAGTACTCCCCTCGCACATAGGCCATGTTTGCTGCTGCTAATGCTGAAAATGAAAATAATCCTATATAGGGGGGTAGTGGTCCTCCCGTCAGGAAGTTGGTGATCCGTGGGCTTTAGCCACCGCGCGTCGCGCGTCGCGCGTCCCTAAACGTCCCTAATCGTCCCTTTGAGTCCCTTTGAGTCCCTTCGAGTCCCTCGGCGTCCCTCGGTGTCCATTCGAGTCCCTCTCAGCCCCTTCGACCAAGCTGAGACATGTTTTGTCATAGTTGGCTACGCGGCATCTTCCAAACTCCCTCTCCTGGTCCATAGTTCGAGTCCCATGGAGTCCCTGCTTGCTAAATGCCCATTACTCCCCTCGCACATAGGTGATGTTTGCTGCTGCTAATGCTGAAAATGAAAATAATCCTATATAGGGGGGTAGTGGTCCTCTCCTCCTTGCTTCCTAAATGTCCATTACTCCCCACGCACATAGGTGATGTTTGCTGCTGCAAATGCTGAAAATGAAAATAATCCTATATAGGGGGGTAGTAGTACTCTCCTCCTTGCTTCCTAAATGACCATTACTCCCCACGCACATAGGTGATGTTTGCTGCTGCAAATGCTGAAAATGAAAATAATCCTATATAGGGGGGTAGTGGTTCTCTCGATAGGAAGGCGATGTTCCCGGGCATGGGCAGCCCACCCTCCGTGTCCCTTCGAGTCCCTCGGTGTCCCTTTGAGCCCATCGGTGTCCCTTCGGTGTCTCTCCTTCCTCGGTGTCCCTTCGGTGTCCCTTCTTATGCCTAGTTTGGTCGTAGATGTCTTCGGGACACCTTCCCAAATGGCCTGCTATGTCGGTTGAGGGTTGCTTTCGGTTGTTGCCACGCCCAGCGGCGCAGGCTTTGTTCCACTCGATGTTCCCGCATTGTCGTCTAGTCATTTCGCTGGCCGACCCTTGCGGTTCGTTTTGTGGTTCTGGGCTCTAGCTAACGTCATGGCGTGTGAGTGGTGAATAGGGTGATGCGTCGGTAGGCTCCTTGCTTGGGCAACGAACTGCCGGCTCTCTCCTTCCTCGGTGTCCCTTCGGTGTCCCTTCTTATGCCTAGTTTGGTCGTAGATGTCTTCGGGACACCTTCCCAAATGGCCTGCTATGTTGGTTGAGGGTTGCTTTCGGTTGTTGCCACGCCCAGCGGCGCAGGCTTTGTTCCACTCGATGTTCCCGCATTGTCGTCTAGTCATTTCGCTGGCCGACCCTTGCGGTTCGTTTTGTGGTTCTGGGCTTTAGCTAACGTCATGGCGTGTGAGTGGTGAATAGGGTGATGCGTCGGCAGGCTCCTTGCTTGGGCAACGAACTGCCGGCTCTCTCCTTCCTCGGTGTCCCTTCGGTGTTCCTTCGTGTCCCTTTTTATGCCTAGTTTGGTCGTAGTTGTCTTCGGGACATCTTCCCAAATGGCCTGCTATGTCGGTTGAGGGTTGCTTTCGGTTGTTGCCACGCCCAGCGGCGCAGGCTTTGTTCCACTCGATGTTCCCGCATTGTCGTCTAGTCATTTCGCTGGCCGACCCTTGCGGTTCGTTTTGTGGTTCTGGGCTTTAGCTAACGTCATGGCGTGTGAGTGGTGAATAGGGTGATGCGTCGGCAGGCTCCTTGCTTGGGCAACGAACTGCCGGCTCTCTCCTTCCTCGGTGTCCCTTCGGTGTCCCTTCGGTGTTCCTTCGTGTCCCTTCTTATGCCTAGTTTGGTCGTAGTTGTCTTCGGGACACCTTCCCAAATGGCCTGCTATGTCGGTTGAGGGTTGCTTTTGGTTGTTGCCACGCCCAGCGGCGCAGGCTTTGTTCCACTCGATGTTCCCGCATTGTCGCCTAGTCATTTCGCTGGCCGACCCTTGCGTTTCGTTTTGTGGTTCTGGGCTTTAGCTAATGTCATGGCGTGTGAGTGGTGAATAGGGTGATGCGTCGGCAGGCTCCTTGCTTGGGCAACGAACTGCCGGCTCTCTCCTTCCTCGGTGTCCCTTCGGTGTTCCTTCGTGTCCCTTCTTATGCCTGGTTTGGTCGTAGATGTCTTCGGGACACCTTCCCAAATGGCCTGCTATGTCGGTTGAGGGTTGCTTTCGATTTTTACCACGCCCAGCGGCGCGGGCTTTGTTCCACTCGATGTTCCCGCATTGTCGTCTAGTCATTTCGCTGGCCGACCCTTGCGTTTCGTTTTGTGGTTCTGGGCTTTAGCTAACGTCATGGCGTGTGAGTGGTGAATAGGGTGATGCGTCGGCAGGCTCCTTGCTTGGGCAACGAACTGCCGACTCTCTCCTTCCTCAGTGATGAATCAAGATTTGATTTTGGGCAATCGGGTTTCTGTTTTAGCTGCCTTTTGTAATGGAATGGTGCCACTCTTTGTGCCTTTCCTGTCTCCAGCCCTAGCGGGATTGGAGTAGGACTTTGTATCGTCGCTCGTGTCCCAAAAGACCCGCAGGAAGCTGCGGGAGCGTGTCGGTCTGCGCTTTGCCGTTTGTTCTCTTGGATGCGGAATATTGAGTGGGCGCGGGGTCTTGGTCTCCCGATCGTCCGGCATGGTCCTTCGAAATTTACGTCCGTCGTGTCATCTGCGGGCTCGTTGCCCTCCGGGGTTGTCTGTCTCGTATGGTGCCGGCGGCAGAAAGGAATGCTACCTGGTTGATCCTGCCAGTAGTCATATGCTTGTCTCAAAGATTAAGC
>JAZGTL010000069.1:600000-902346 GCA_037349345.1 Oemleria cerasiformis | reverse complement strand
ATACAGAATAGAAAGCTTGAGCAGCAAGTTATCTTACAAGATACTAGACAAGTTCGGAAGGACTGTTGCTGAGGTAAATTATTTTATCGATCACTAGAAATATTAATTATTAGTACTCTAAAATTATCATTATTTACTTTTCGTTTTAACGAAGAAAATTTGGTAATTGATATATATTATGTAACGTCCCATGGTACTTTAATTAACAGGTAAAGAGAAAGCAGTCTCTGTGTGGAGTTGCTCTAGGAGAAGATGTTTTGACGATGGTGGTAGAGCCCTTCATGGATCATAGCCTCATGGTAGGGCTTCTCGTCGTGAACGGCCTCATCCACCGGAAAATGTGAAATTTTCCGATGCCTATGTCGGTGGACCTGGTTAAGTATATATTTAGATGTTTCAAATTTTCCCGTTCTTTGTCCTTGAAAATACAAGGACTGAAATATGATTTGTAAAAATTGTAAATGATCCAATTAGTGAAGAGATAGATGTGCAGATTTGCAACAAAGACATCACTATTGACTAGTTCACCAAACAACTTCAACAATTAATCATTTCAATTGAGTTAACCAATTTTGTGTCATCATCAAATGATTCATTTGTTCAAGATGAGGATTTTCAATGTTGAAATTTTGACCCCAATATTGAAAACTAACCTTCATAATTAAGATGTTTGATGAAATTAAAGTACATGAGAAGGCTAAGATTAGGAGTTTGTTAAATAATCGCATATTGGACGTGCGTGGACAAGTTCTGACTCCACTACAGAGGGTACGTGTACAAAGAAAGAAAACTTTTCAAGATGGACTGCATCATGGACTAGCATATATATATATATATACATTAATTATAAGAGTGTTCAAGTACCAATTAATTGGTTCTATAATACGAAGGTCAATCACTAACGTAAACTCATCACTCCAAAAGATAATATCACAATTTAAAATGAGAGGAACGTTAAGGACAACCAGGATTACAGGTTGCAACACGACCGAGTTATGTATATATGCTTTGGTGGAGATGTTGAAGTCCGATAGTGATAAATGTTAGTGACTAAGCTATTAGCTGGCAGTTCAGTTGAAGGCCAAGAGATGCAGCTGGCAGTTCAGTTGAAGGCCAAGGATGCAGCTGGCAGTTCAGTTGAAGGCCAATGATGCGGGTGACAGTTATAACTACCTAGAATCTGTTACTACTTGTGTACAGCTTGCTTGGTAAGCAAGCAAATCTGTTAGAACAGATTTAGATTAGGTGTCATCATGTAATTGGATGTTATATCATCTAACAAATTGAGTGAGTGTATATATGTGAGAGTTGTAATCATTCATTCAATTAATTCAATACAGATATAGACAATTCTCTCTGTCATATCAGAGAAGAAAGTTCAGGAAATTCTCTAAGGCATTTCTACAAACACTTGGTGTGCATTGATCATTATAGTGATCATCACCCATTCAATCCAAGCATTCAATCCAGAAATAAAGAAATTATGATTAAGAACATCACAGGCTAGTCCTGATTCAATTTGGTTCAGCTAGAAGTTTCGATTAGGGAGTTTACCTATTGTTACAGATTTGGGGGTTCTGTGTGTTTTCACCCTTTTCTGCTCTCTGAAGATAGTCTCTGCTACTTGTAGTTCTTCACCATCGTCCACTTCAACATGGTATCAGAGCATAGATTCTTATCAGACTCGGGGCGTTTAATCTGTGTTGTGCAAGTTTCAGAAACATTCACAAGAACTGTGTGATCTGCAATGACAGAAACACATGGAGGAGGTGAGCTGAGGACTCCAATCTTCACAGGTTCTAACTATGACATGTGGAGTGTGAAAATGAAAACAGTTCTAAAAGGCTATGATATGTGGAAGTATGTGGATGTGGGAATACCTGAGGCAATAGTTGTGGAAAGAGAAACTGTAGTTGTCCTGAACCAGCCTTCACATGCTGATCTGGTGAGGGATGCTAAGACCTTGAGCATGCTTCAGAATGCTGTTGCCGATGACATCTTCCCCAGAATCCAGAATGAGGAGAATGCAAAAGCTGCATGGAATGTCCTGCAAAGAGAGTACAGAGGAGATGCAAAGGTTAGAGCAGTTAAACTGCAATTTCTTAGACGTGATTTTGAGTACACTAGAATGAAAGAAGATGAATCTTTATCTGTGTATATGTCTAGACTGTATGGAATTGTTAACCAAATGAGAACTTATGGAGAAGACATTACAGAAAAGAGATTAGCTCAAAAGATCCTAATTAGCCTAACCAAACCCTATGATCCTATAGTTTCTATCATAGAAGAAACCAGGGACATGGAGGCTGTAAATGTTGAAAGTGTTATAACTTCAATTAGGGTTTTTGATCAGAGGGTAGAGATGCATAGTGAAGGGAATGTAGACAAGGCTTTTGCTAGTTTGTCTGTGAACTCTAAAAATCAGCAAGGTAACTCTCAAGGCAGATTTAAAAAGTTCAACAAGAATAGCAAGAATTGGAATCAAAGGTCCAATACAACTGGTAAATCTAGTTATAACCAAGGTACTGGTTCTAACAAAGCAGAGAGCAGTGGAACTAAGTGCAAGGTGTGTGATAAACTGCACTATGGTGAGTGTTGGTTCAAGGGAAAGTCTAAATGCAACAATTGCAACAAGTTTGGTCATTATGCCAAAGATTGCAATGGAAAGGCTGCTGTGAATATGGCTAGAGAGGTGACTGAATCTTCTGGGAATTTGTTCTATGCTTGTAATACAACTGCTGTGAAAGATACAAATGTATGGTATGTGGACAGTGCATGTAGCAACCACATGACTACACAAGAGGACTTACTTGTGGACATTAACAGAAGTGTTAAGGACAAAGTTAAGATGGGAAATGGTGAGGTAGTTCAAGCAGAAGGCAAAGGAACTCTGGTCATTCAAACTAAGCAAGGTACTAGGCACATAAGGGATGTTATGCTTTTTCCTGGACTGGAAGAAAACCTGCTTAGTGTTGGACAAATGATTCAGCATGGTTACTTTCTAGTGTTTGGAGAACAGATATTGGACATCTATGAAGACAAGGAACTATGTCACAGAGTAGCAAGGATTTCCATGACATTGAACAGATGTTTTCCTATGACATTTGGGTGTGTAAATCCTATGGCTATGAGGGCAACCATTGCTGAAGATTCAGACTTATGGCACAAAAGATATGGACATTTGAACTACACTAGTTTGAAATGTTTGCAGCATAAGGAAATGGTTGTTGGAATGCCTAAGTTACAAGGGGGTACAAATATTTGTGCAAGATGTGTGGCTGGGAAGCAGCATGTGGAGCAGTTTGACAAAGAACCTGCTTGGAGGGCAACCATGCCTCTTGAACTCATACACTCAGATGTGTGTGGTCCAATGCAAGTGGAAACCATTGGAGGTAACAAGTACTTCCTGACTTTTATTGATGACTACACTAGAATGTGTTGGCTATATTTTCTTTCACATAAGTCTGGTGTCCTAAATGTGTTCAAGAAGTTTAAGAGCATGATTGAGCTACAAAGTGATTATAAAATCAAGAGACTCAGAAGTGATAGAGGTGGTGAATACCTCTCAAATGAGTTTGAAAGGTTTTGTGATGAAGCAGGAATAGCAAGACAGTTAACTGTAGCCTATTCTCCACAGAAAAATGGTGTTGCTTAAAGAAAGAATAGGACCATTGTGGAGATGGCTAAAGCCATGATGCATGGAAAAGGTGTACCCTACAAGTTCTGGGGAGAAGCTGTTAATACAACTGTGTATTTACAGAATAGGTGTCCTACCAAAGCTTTGAATGGTAAAACACCATTTGAACAGTTTAGTGGAAGAAAGCCAGGGGTTAAACACCTAAAGATATTTGGTTCTATATGCTATTCTCACATTCCTAATCAGTTAAGACATAAACTGGATGAGAAGGGAGCAAAGTGTGTATTCATGGGGTATGGACATTGTGAAAAGGGTTACAGATTGTATAATCTTCAAACCAACAAGATTGTGATATCTAGGAGTGTTGTGTTTGATGAAGGTGCAAAGTGGGACTGGGATGCTACAAAGGCTGAGGATGGTGGCACTCTTATACTAAACTATGGATTTGAGCATGCTGATTCTCAAATTGAGAATGCTAGTGAAGTTCCTCAAGAACCTGCAACTGGAAATATACATGAGACTGAACCACAGAATGAAACTCAGATGGGTGAGATGCAACCTGAGGAAGAATCCATTTCTGGAATACCAGTCAAGTTTAGGAGTATTCATGATGTGTATGCACGATGTCTTATATGCATCACTGAACCTGAATCCTATCAAGAAGCAGCTAAGGATCTATCTTGGAAGAAAGCAATGGAGGTTGAAATTGACATGATTCAGAAAAAATGAGACATGAGAACTAATGGACAGACCTATGAACAAGCCTGTCATTGGAGTAAAATGGGTTTACAAGACAAAGTTAAACCTAGATGGCTCTATACAAAAGCACAAGGCTAGACTAGTGGCTAAGGGGTATACACAAAAGCCTGGTGTGGACTTCAATGAAACCTTTGCTCCAGTAGCAAGGTTAGACACTATAAGATCACTCATTGCCCTAGCAGCTCAAAGGAACTGGAAACTGTACCAGTTAGATGTAAAGTTTGCATTTCTAAATAGAGTGTTAGAAGAAGAGGTGTACATTGATCAACCAGAAGGGTTTGAGATTCAAGAGAAGGAGGAACAGGTCTACAAACTTAAGAAGGCTCTCTATGGACTTAAGCAAGCCCCAAGATCTTGGTATGGAGAGATTGACTCTTATCTGTTGAGATGTGAATTCAAGAGGAGTACTAGTGATACTACACTTTACATTAAGCTTGATGAAGCTGGTGAAGTCCTAATTGTGTCTATCTATGTGGGTGACATAATTTACACTGGAAGTTCACAAGCTTTGATCAAAGACTTCAAACAAGTAATGATGAGTAAGTATGAGATGACAGATTTGGGCTTACTTTATCATTTCCTAGGTATGGGAGTGATACAATCTGACAGAAGCATTTTTATACATCAAATGAAGTATGCAACCACACTTCTTGAGAAGTTTGGTTTCAAGGATTGTAAGCCTATGAGCACACCTTTGGTTACTGGAGACAAACTAATGAAAGAAGATGGAAGTGAAGCTGCTGATGAGCAGCTGTACAGAAAGATAGTGGGAAGTCTACTCTATTTGACAGCAACAAGACCTGACATAATGTATGCTGCAAGTCTTTTGTCTAGGTTTATGCATGGGCCTACAAGCAAGCATTTTGGAACTGCCAAAAGAGTCTTGAGATACATTCAAGGAACTCTTTCCTATGGGATTGAGTATGTAAAGGGAAAAGGTTCTACATTGATTGGTTTCTGTGATAGTGACTGGGGAGGTTCAGAAGATGATATGAAGAGCACTTCAGGCTATGCTTTTACCCTAGGAAGTGGGGTATTCTCATGGGCCTCGGTGAAACAAAGCAAAGTGGCTTTGTCCACAGCAGAAGCTGAGTATGTGGCTGCTGTTGAGGCAACATCTCAAGATATTTGGCTTAGGTTTGTACTTAAGGATTTTGGAGAAGAACAAGGTGAGCCGACACCTTTGCTTTGTGACAATGTGTCAGCAATAGCAATGGCTAGGAATCCAGTGTTCCATCAGAAAACTAAGCATATCAACAGAAAATTTCACTTCATCAGAGATGCTTTACAAGACAAACAAATTGGTTTGATGTTCTGCGGATCAGAAGAACAGATAGCAGACATTTTTACTAAGGTTGTGCCTAAGGAAAGGTTACACTACCTAAGGAATCTACTTGGTGTCAAACCAGCATCTAGCTTAGAAGGGAGTGTTAGTGACTAAGCTATCAGCTGGCAGTTCAGTTGAAGGCCAAGGGATGTAGCTGGCAGTTCAGTTGAAGGCCAAGGATGCAGCTGACAGTTTAGTTGAAGGCCAAGGATGCGGGTGACAGTTATAACTACCTAGAATCTGTCACTACATGTGTACAGCTTGCTTGGTAAGCAAGCAAATCTATTAGAACATATTTAGATTAGGCGTCATCATGTAATTGGCTTAATGAGATGTTATATCATCTAACAAATTGAGTGAGTGTATATATGTGAGAGTTGTAATCATTCATTCAATTAATTCAATACAGATATAGACAATTCTCTCTATCATATCAGAGAAGAAAGTTCAAGAAATTCTCTAAGGCATTTCTACAAACACTTGGTGTGCATTGATCATTATAGTGATCATCACCCATTCAATCCAAGCATTCAATCCAGAAATAAAGAAACTACGATTAAGAACATCATAGGCTAGTCCTGATTCAATTTGGTTCATCTAGAAGTTTCGATTAGGGAGTTTACCTGTTGTTACAGATTTGGGGGTTCTGTGTGTTTTCACCCTTTTCTGCTCTCTGAAGATAGTCTCTACTGCTTGTAGTTCTTCACCATCATCCACTTCAACAATAAAATGAAGCACAAAAAAACTGGAACTGAAACCCTATTGTTTCACCTGTACTGAGATGTTAATGATCTTTATGCTCTCTACCTCCTGGAGCTTGATGGAAAGAAAAATGAATGCATCGTTGATGATCATCGATCATCTTGTTGATGATCTTAAAGTTATATGGATGCACATTATTGCATTCGCGTAGATGATGACTCCAAAGTGGCACGTGCAATTCAGCTGCGTGAAAGCATTGCAAGGAGGCTTTTTCCATAATATAAGTCAGAATCAGAATATTATTTTGCGGGCGAAGGTGATCAATCAAAGTGGGACTGGAAGCGATTGAGGAATGAGGTTTTGGAGCCCTTGACCAAGTACTCTCGACGTCAACACAATTTTAACATCAAATACAATTGGAAGAAAAAGTATTTGGAAGGAGGGGATGCTTTGCTTCCACATGAGATCATATGGGACTTGAAAGATATGGGGATGCCAGGGAAGCGGCTGAGCTTCGATGGAAGGCTATGATTGATCATCAACCAGATTAGGAATGTAAGCATTGGTCCCATTGCCAAGATGCATGTGGAGGAGATGACTAGGGTGTACCTTACACCAAGGTACACCAGGTTTTGATCCAACCTGGCCAGTTCTGTTTTCAAGGGAAAGCCCATCAGTAGAATTAGTTTTTTTAACAACGAAATTATTTAGTAAGTATCAATATTACTTACTCTAGAATATGCTCAACACCACAATTTTATCCTCGGTCTTCTACTCTCGAATTAAGAAAAACAATTTCAGTACAAATTAACATGAAAAAATTAAACAAGAGGTTGAAATTATGGGATTAGCCATAAACTTACACTCTACCTTGAAATCCAGAAAGCTAGGCTGCATATGATGGTAGACTGTGTTTTTGTATAACAAAGCTGGCACACTGAACTTCATCACTTCAAGGAAGGCCTGCTTTGTTACAATATGGAATTGATTCTCGTAAGTATCGGGTTTACGGCAGCAATTACTTAAGGTAAAAGCTACCACAGAGTACCCCTGGCACAACTCTATCTCCAGCATGTGCTTCAATATTCATAATTAGCCACAAATATTTAAGAAATTAAGACCTTAATTAAGCAACTGAATTGAAGGCATAAAAAGATGAGACCTTAATTAAGCTGCGGTAGAGGCAATCCAGATGCAGCGGCAGTTCAGGGTAATTTGAATTGATATCCTAGCTTCTAGTTACACATGCAGTTTGATTCCCCAACCCATGATTTGTGTAACATTTATGCATATTGGCAGACTAAAATTAAGATTTGGTGTTGGGCCGGCCCTGAATTATTAGTATGAATTGATATGAAACATCAAGATAAAATTAATAATTTCAATTAAAAGTTTAAATTTTTAATTGAGTCAATATATTTAATTATTAATATGTGTGATTTTCGATCGCCTTAGACCCCGTTTGGTGTTGGGACGGCCCTAAATATGATTGATCATCAACCAAACTAAGAATGTAAGCATGCACCGGTCCTATCGCCAAGATGCATGTGGAGAAAATGGCTGGAGTATGCCTTACGCCAAGTGCAGCCAGTATGTTTTTGTAGAATGAATGCACGTTGAATTTCATCCCTTCAAGGAGGGCTTGCTTTGTTATAATGGAATTGATGCTCGTAAGTATGTTTTTGTAGAACGAATGCACGCTGAATTTCATCCCTTCAAGGTAAAAGCTGCCACAGAGTACCCCGATACCGTGGCACAACTCTATCTCCAGCATGTGCAATTCAATATTCATAGCCAGCCATAATATATAAGAAATTATGACCTTAATTAAGTAGTTTAATTGAAGCCATATATACAGCGATGAGACCTTAATTAAGCTTTGGAGTTGGGACGACCCTATCTTCCCAAAAACCTGAAGACTTATCCTCGGTCTTCTGCTCCTAAATTGAGAAAAAACAATGTTAATACAAATTAACGTGAAAATATTATATACGAGGATGGAATTAATTATGGGAATAACCATAAATATACAGTTTACCTTGAAATCCAGAAGGCTAAGCCGCAGATGATGGTAGCCAGTGTGCTTCGATACCCTAGCACAACTCTATGTGCTTCGATACCCTAGCACAACTCTATGTGCTTCAATATCCATCCAAGATAAAGGTTTGAGTATCATGTTTACAACAACAATAACCAAGGTAAAAGCTGTCACAAAGTACCCTAATATCGTGGCACAACACCAAATCCTTAATGTTAATCTGCCAATATTCATAGATATTATACAATATTCATAAATTGGCAGACTAACATTGAGGATTTGGTGTTGTGTCGATCTTGATTTATGAATATGACTTGATATGATGAGCGTGTCACTTTTGGATGATTTGCAATAAAATATTAAAAAAACAAATTAAAGACAAGAACACCAAATAAATCTTAAAAATTATCCATAATAACTGTTAAGATTTGGTTGAAGAATGACGATGATTTATGCAAGGCCGCCCTAAGCCAAAGGCAAGTAAGGCCTAGGCCTCAAGTATCAATTTATGAAAGGCCTCAATTTATGAAAGATACTTTAACAGGCCTTTTGGATAATCTGAATCACATATTATTGCCAAAAAGCTAATAGTATTTTATTTTAAAGTCCAAATGTTCATTGACTACTATTTAACAAAAAAAAAAGACCTACATATATTATTAGGCTTTTTATAATTTTTTGCAAGAGTCATATTTAGTTTAAATAGTCCATAATTTATTAGTTTTATTGGTAATGGAGAAACTAAATAATATATAAAAACGTACATGCAAAGTAAATTTTCTCTTTCATTTTATCATATTAATATATTTTATGTAAGAATATGATATGAAGTTTGTTATTTGAATTAAAGTATATATAGTTTTGCATTTTAGAATGTAAGATAATTTTTTACATATGAAATAACTTCTCATTTATAATTATCTTTTTCTTGAAACGATGAATAAAAATGTAAAATTATCTTAAGTCTCATTCTTCGTTGCGATGGCCTGGGTGGAACATATTGATAAAGAAGCTAAAGCAAGGAGGGCAAATTCAAAAACAGCTTGGGACGTTTAGAGTCTTTCAAACTATAAAAGGGTTGGATAAACCAAGACAGTGGAGATTGAAATTTTTGATGTCTCAACTGTGCCAAGTTTAAGTGTAGAACCATGGAAAGGAAACGTGATTAATACAAATGACATGGAAAAAAGTCCGTTCCTAAATAGCAACTGTAAGAAACGACGGCGTTTCTTCCACTGAACACTAAGCCGCCGTAAACACGATCACATTACCCTAATCAAAGTGCTTTTATATTTATAATTAGGATAATACAATTATACTCACCGGAATCTTTTACTCAATAATTCCCGGCTAATTAGCGTTTTATTTTCTCTGCTTTTTTCCCGAGAAAGTGGCGCCCCAGCCACCACGTAGGCATAAATGTGGTGGAGATCAGCCTCGTTCATTCGGGACAAGCAGGACCGAGAACAAAAGCACGCTGCTTCGGCCCTGAAACCCGACTCCCTCACTCTCACCCCGCCACCACAGTCTTCATCCATGGCCGACCAAATCCCTAACTCTAAGATCTCGGCATACTATCAGACCCGGGCGGCTCATCACGGCGTCGTCACCAGTGACTGGCTGGCCCAGGCCCAAGCCGCGGTGGGCCAGAACCCCGACGAGCAAGCCTCAACTCAGGCCGAGGCCGAAGCTAAGCCTGATTCTGATTCCGGCAAGCCCTTCAGCGTCATCGAGGAGTTCAATAACTGGCGAAAGAAGCCCGATTTGGCCGAGGCCGTGGCGGCGATTCGGGCGTTGGCGTCTGTGATTTGCTCCAGTGAGGCCACCACTATGATGGAGCTGGAAATTGAGCTCAAGAAGGCCTCCGATTCTCTTAAAGTGAGTCACTATGCTCTATTTGTTTGACTTCAAAGTAGTTTTCAAATTTTATTTCTCTGTGAACCTTTCTTTGAAAATTAGCCATTTCTAAGTACTATATAGATACACTTGGAATTACAGTAAAGTTTGTTGTTTGGGTGGTACCTGCCTTGAAAATTGAGTCGATCAATACCTAGTGAGGCTTAGTTCCTAGATGTTTTTCAGAATGGCTTGCATTGTTAGTCTTCTGGGCAGATGAATTAATATAGAAAACAAGAATGGTGCAATTTGATTTGGTTTATCTGAAATAAGTCATAGGCTTATAGCATCAGAGCAGATTTTAATAAAGAACCCATCTTTGCACATGTGAACTTCACTATATATATTCATTTCGTTTTCTAATGTTCGTGGATGATATAATAAAGTTGGTTCTCTGTTGTTTGGATTCTGTGTTTGCATACTTAAGATTGATATTGCGAGTTTGCGATTTCATCACTGGTTCTATGTTTGGATGAGGAACTTCAAAGTACCAAGGATTTAGGAAAAATTAGTGAAAAATGAGGAACTCCAAAGTAACAAGGAATTTGCAAATGATTAGATGCAATGCATTTAGAGGGATTTGGAAGTAACACCTTGATAGGTGTTACTTTGGAAATCCCTTGTTTAGTAGTTTGTGTTTTGCTCATGTGGTGCATGTGCGCCCTTGCTAGTTACTCAATTAGTTACTTACTCTGTTCAATGTTTGTAATGCATTTATTACTAATTTAGCCTAAATCCCTTGGTACTTTGAAATTACTCATCCAAAAATACAGGTGAACTTAATTCTAGGAATTAGTTTAAGCCGGCATGAAATATTCTTTTGTTGGATCACGTTACAATCTGATATGAGAAGTTCAGTTGTAATTTCATCTTGGTTCATAGTGGAAGTTTAGAATTCTGGATTTTCAAATTAGCTTCACTTACCCTTTATGTGCTTCAGTCATGGGACACGACCTCTATTTCTTTAACTGCTGGATGTGACCTGTTCATGCGATATGTTACTCGAACTTCAGCTTTAGAGTATGAGGATTTCAACTCGGCCAAGTCTCGTTTGATTGAACGTGCGGAGAAGTTTGGGGAGATATCGACTAGGGTACGTGACCCAGTAACAATCTTTTAAGTTTACTTTAACTACTGTCATCTTCCATATATTCAGTCACAGTTTGTCTTATACTACAGGCCCGCAGAATCATTGCTGTGCTTAGTCAAGACTTTATATTTGATGGGTGCACCATCTTGGTTCACGGTTTCTCTAGGGTTGTTCTAGAAGTATTGAAGACCGCAGCACAGAGCAATAAACTCTTTCGAGTTTTCTGCACAGGTTTTCTTTTTATCATTCAGTCATTATGTTAGTGTATATAACTGGAGTAAGACAAATTTATCAGCAAATTAGAATCTGTCTTCTTGAAATATATGAAAAATTCAAATTTTGGATCTTTAGTCTGTTAACCACTATGGCTGTTAGTTTTGTTTGCTGAGAATTATGTTCTTTCCATTCAAAATATTTGTATCGATAGAATTAATATGAAATATTTTCCTTATGGTTGGTTCTGTTTTATTTGTCTGCCATATGATTCAATCTTGATACTGTAACCTGTAGAGGGAAGACCGGACAGAACAGGATTACGGTTATCAAATGAGCTGGCCAAGCTTGATGTTCCCGTAAAGCTCCTGATAGACTCTGCAGTGGCATATACCATGGATGAGGTTGACATGGTATTGGTTGGGGCAGATGGAGTGGTTGAAAGTGGAGGTATTATCAATATGATGGGAACATTTCAAATTGCCTTGGTGGCACACAGCATGAACAAACCATTTTATGTTGCTGCTGAAAGCTACAAGGTATCCCCAACACTTATTCAATATTTAGTGAAGGAGGTCATATTATATCATTGCCTTATAGTAGGTATTTATTTTCTTGTATTTAGCACTACAATTAGCAAAATATATTGTTTAGTGAATACATGCTACACCGCTTGCATCACAGAATAAAAACATCTATAAGATTTCAGAGTCAGAGTTGACATTTTTACTTTGACGGAGGGATTTGTATTTTTCCATCTGGGATGGAGTTGTTCATTAGTTCTGCAGAACATTTTACATATCTGATAATTGATTTGTTGTTCCCCAGTTTGCTCGCCTTTATCCATTGGACCAGAAAGACATGGCTCCTGCACTACGCCCAATTGATTTTGGGGTGCCTATCCCCTCCAAGGTCGAGGTCGAAAGGTCTGCACGCGATTATACTCCTCCACAATATCTTACCCTTCTCTTCACGGATCTGGGTGTACTAACTCCGTCGGTGGTCAGCGATGAGCTTATTCAGCTATACTTGTAACCCTAGCCCTTCATGAATATGAATATTTTCCCAGATAGACAGACACATGATCTTCCTCGCTTTCAACCCCCCCTACCAAATTCTGATTGTATTCACTTCAAGGGGAAGAATTTTTGTTGTTAGGGCATGAAAGGGGTTGTTGATTATACGCATTGTGTATCGATTTTGTTAAACCTGAGATCTCCTAGTACACAGTGGGTAGGATTATGATTAGACGCAATTTTGGTTGTTCATTTGAATCAGTGCATGTATGAATTTATTATTTATATATGGATATAGCTGCTTCTTCAGCATTTATGCTATATGGTGTGGCCTTACACATGGAATGCATGCTATTCTCATGGAATAGAAATTGAGTACCTTTGAAAGGGAAAGAGGGGTTGAAAAAGGAATATACCACAACAAAGCAATGATGCCACTCAAAGTCTCAAACTTCAATTTTGTTATTAGAAAAGCTTGGGGTGGGCATCATGCTGCATCAAGTCCTTTTTAAAGAGAAGTGAATTTCATTTAATAAAGAAAGAATGTTTACTACGAACCACAAAGTGTGACTAAGCTTCTGATTTTTTGGTATTCTTTTTTATTCTACTGTATAGTGGGGAATTTTGGAAATGATTTAGAATTTACTAAATCGAAATACAAGCAATTGGTACAACACAAGCTGAGGAGGGATGCAAAAGTGAAAAAAGAAACAAAGTAAAGCTTTGGGAAAAACAAAATAAAAGGAAACAGTTAAAAAAAATACCTTTTATCTGTATGAGAGCGAGCTTGAAATATATGTAATTTTTCAATATTAAGAAAGAGAAGTATTACCAATTTAAATTAAACAAGTAATACCAATCAAGAGCTTCAAATTAATCTTGTGCTGGAATCTCCTACCTTCATTATCGCTTCCATAAAAACAAATAAAAAATATTTGTTTTAGTCATTTATTTGTATCAACACAATTTACGGGTGAATTTCCAATTCGATTGAATTTTATAAATATAATATTTATATTGTATTTTAAGAAATCGACGACTTCTATAACCATATAGGGATAAAAAAAAATTAGTAATTAGCAATGAGACGAATGAGCATATTCATCCTAATTAGTATTGGATGTTAAGTACAGAGCAGAACAAATTATATCTCATTGGGAATATTTGGAGCTAGATATTTAGACAACATGGAATATTGAAAGCAACGTAGGAACAGGTTTGCAATTAACATTTAATTACTCATCATTTGATGAGATTACCCAATGCATGTATATATATATATATATATATATATATATATTCAAAGCTTGTGTTTGTTATTTGGGAGGAGCTTCTCCCTAAGGTCTGCAACATCAACCTCTCCAAAGTGACTCTCCGGAATCCAATTCCCAGTCTTAGGGTCTCTCATCCAAAACTCTGCCTTCTGCTCATCTTCATCATTTGTGGCTACATTGTTAACCCTGATATTACCACTGCCCAATTCGGTTGTCGCCGTCCGCCTCGTCATCACCGTGGCAGCCGCCCCCGCCGTTTGCAGTCTTACACTACCACTCTCTGCAGCAACCTTATACGATCGCCTGCTGCACTTACATATATTAAACAAAATAATAAAACCCTAATTACACACATTCTATTTTTTTAATTGAAATAATTTAAAGAAAATTATACGAACCTGATGAGGAGGAGGAAGGGGTTTATGGGAAGCTTGGCCATGATATTAATTCAAAGAAAAAGTAAGTAAAACACGTAAAAATAATTAAGATAAAAGATAAGCTTGAAGGGCTTATTGTGGTGGTGGGGTTTTTGGAGGGGGAAGGAAAGTATATATATAGGCGCAGAGGGTGCTTGATTAATTAAATAATTAATTAATTAGTTGTAACGTGGGTCAAAAGTTAATTGGAGAATTATGTAGTGACTTGTTAGGGTTTTTAGAAAGAGAGATTATATACGATTGTGATAGATACAACATATATGGACTCCACAACGTTCTGGAAACCTACTTGACAATCAATCATCACATGGGATTCTATGGAAACTCGATCTATATTTAATGGATGAATTACATTTTGCAATATCTATGTGTTTTTGTAGCTTTGAATTTTAAAAACTCTTATAGTCAATTATGAAGTCATAGATTATTGCAGAGAAATTCAAATTTATATGCATAAATAAATACATTTGTTTTAATTTAATCACGTTTCATGCATATAATTGTATCACATTATTCAATAATTTTTAAAGTGGCACTTAGTGTACTCACTATTTACTATTGTTTAGACACCAAACTCACGTAAATGATCATATCATAAGATGATATACAAGCACAACTAAAATTAGCAAGAACTTTCTATTGATAAACATGAAAGGTATGTGATCATGACATCAATTTAGTGTCTATGTAAGTGAAGGGAATTACAATAAATACATTGAGTATCAACGTCGCCATTTATAAGAATCAAGAATTAGGTGGCTGCTAACTTAATAGTTAGACGGATATAAGAATTAATCAGCTTGTTCATTTACTTGATTGATACGTTAGATTTCTTTTTTTATATTTAAATAGAGGAATAAAAAAAATTAGAAATAATATATTCCTTATTAGTGTATAATATTCTTTTTCTTCGACTACACAAATTGAAAATTCCGACAAATCAAGCCAACTTATAAGCACAATTTCCACCCTGATTGGAATCACTTCATTACATGCCACTCCTTATTTTGGGGGGTGGCGGGCAAGGATTAGTGTCAAATATTGCATCTCATTCCTTTTACATTGGGTGGCGCAGCAGCTGGCTGATTCATACCTTTCAATCTTTCATGTTTAATTTTGTTTCTCTGAATGGCAAGTATATATTGCATCACCAAGCTTACATATACAATATGAATCACAATATATATCATCATCAAGTTTCAAATTGTATCATATATATATATATATATATATATATTGGAGAATAATCGAACTTTGTCAATGTCTGTTTTCACACATATATGCACATTCATCAAAGAACATTTCAAAGATATACTAATATATTTATCTCTAACTATTCGATCGTAATTAATTGCATTATGAATCTTGTGAGTTGTCTTCGATGCTAGAGATAACAATCTTCTCTATTATACTCTTAATCAATTGGGTCCTTTTATAACACTATAGGAAATGCAGGCTTGCTCGGCAAAACAGCTTCGTCGAGCAAAATCTAACTTCCGTCAGGTAAAATCAAGCCCGACGAACTTCAATCGGGCAACGTTCGTCGCGCAATCACCGTCGGGCTTGATGTTAAACGACGAAAACAATGAATTCCTCTGGTAACATTAAGTTGCCCGACGCATGACTCTGTCGCCTAAAATTCGTCAAGCAATACCAAAAAGTCAACAATTTTTGCCCGACAAATACCTTTCGCCGGGCAAATTGATAAAAATTCGGTGGTGCCCACCGAATTGTCCTGTTTTGGATTTGCCCGACGAATGAGCTTGTTCGTCGGGCAAAAGTTTAATATTTAAAACAAATAGTTTTAATAATTTATTTAATTAAATAAGTATAAAAATATTTTTAATTAAATACAATTAAAATAATAAAACGAATCAAATGAAAAATAAATATTTATAAAAATTAATGTTATGTTTTTACATAATTAAAACTAAAATAAAGTTTTACATAATTAAAAAATATCTAACTACTCAGCGGCGAGTCGAGGTGGTCGGGGTCATGGGCAGGCTGTTGGGCCGGGGGCTAAGGCTGTAACAAAAGCTCATCCAGCCCACAATCACCCAAGCAGCCAAGCACCTTGGCGAGTTGGGCCTTGATCTCATCATTTTGGGCTTGGATCTGCTCGTTTTGGGCCCTGATCTGCGTGTTTTTGGCCTGGAGGGTCTCGAAGTTTCTCTTGAGCTCCGAGATCTCCTCGGGATTGGCTCCCCAGGAAGAACTCGAAGAGCCACTAGAGACATCCCGAACTATCCCGGCGCCCGCCCCTCGGACGATCTTCCATGGACGTCTACCAAGTCGTCACTCCAGGATGGCGATCTACCTCCCGGGATCCAGTAGTTGCTGCTCTAACTGCACCTGAAGCTGCTGTTGTGTCAGCTTAACCTGTGTCTGCTAGACGTCTTGCTCCATCGCCGCCTACAAATTCGAAAAAATATTAATTAGAAATATAATTATCAAATTAAAAATTAATGTTTAATATGCAAAAAATAAACTTACGTGAATAGTGGCAACCTCCTGGTTACCCCGGTCAGCGTACAGTTGCCCCCAGGCATCCACCTCCGAGAACAGCGACCCGGCATTGCGCCTATCCTCCTGTCGGGCCGATAAGGATCGCGACCCCCCTGTGGTGGTTGAATTTCTTCGCTCCCAGGTTTGATGTGTTGGCCCTCGGTTTTTTCTGTTCATTAGTAAAAACAATCATTATAATTTCAAATGGAAAACAACATAAAAAATAAATAAATAATTTAACTAGGTGGACAGTACTAGATAGATGGGGCTCACGAAATGGGTGCACAGCCAGTCCCATCCTACCACCCGAGGCCCCTCCAACTCCTGTGGAGAATTTGTACGAGCTTCCTCCGGGGAAGGCCAGCTCAAGTACCACTTGTGGAGCTCGTACTTTCAGTCGGCGTACCGTAACTGTCAGTGTTCTCTCAGGTAGCCACTGACGTTGGCGTCCTCTAAGTTGTACTCAAAATTTATAAGCAATAAATTATTAAAGTCAGTAAAATAATTAAAAATAATGAAAATAATGTAAAAAAATGGAGAAACACATACCGATAAAGCATACCAACAACGCGTGACCTCCGTTGGGGCTTGGGTCCTGAAATTATCCCCCATCATCAAGGACTTGGTGCGAAGAATCGCACCCATGTCATGCACTAGTAGGCTGTGGATTTTTATGGGCACTGTCCGGAGGCGAGACACGTATGCCACTGGGATCTTTGCATTCGTTGTCCTGCAAATCCGCTGGGATGTCAAATCCCGGTTGATCCCGCGCACGTTTACGTTTCACCCTGCAAATTCGATGAACATTAGTACAAAATATGAGAAACAAATAAAAAAGGTTTTTTAAATAAACAAAATAATCAACTTACCCTTAGGGAGTGCTCCGTCAACAGTCTCCAGTTCGTCTGCTCCGGCGTCGTCTTCTGGGGCTGGGGGTCGGTACGGGGTTCCACCCGTTTCTTGCTTTGCCGTCGACGAGCTGATTACGCACCAGGTCGCACTGGATCCTCAGCAGGGTCTGCCTCCTCCGGCGTAGAGGCTACCTCGGTAGGGGCTGCCTCCTCCGCCGCAGGATCATCAATGGGATCAGGGCGGGAGCGGGTCCTAGATGAGATCAAGGTGCGCTGCGACATCTACAATAAGAAATTTTAAATAATTAATATAAAATTAACCAACATATTTTTAATTTAATAATAAATAAAAAAACAAAAAGCCAAACATTTTTAATTTTAAATATTAAATTCACAAAAATTAAAAAAAAAACACTTATAAAATTAACCAACATTTTTTAAATCCAATAATAAATTTTAAAAAACCCAAAAATTTTTAATTGAAAATTAGTAAATTGGCAAAATAAAATTAAACCACCAAATTATAATTTTTAAAAATAAATTCACTGAAATCAAAATAAAACCAATACATTCCAAAATTAAACCTAAAAATACTAAATTAATCCAAACAAACAATTTCCTAAATTACTAAACTCAAAATTCACAAAATTATACCTAAATTTCACAAAATTATACCTAAATTAAACCTAAAATACTAAATTAATCCAAACAAACAATTTCCTAAATTACTAAACTCAAAATTCACAAAATTATACCTAAATTTCTAAATCCAAATTTCACAAAATAAAACCAAACTTACAAATTAATCCAAACATACAAATTATATAATTTCAAAACCAATGATAAAATCAAAACCAAATTAAAAATCAATAATAATATCAAAACCAAAACCAAAATTCAAAAATAATTTCAATAATAATATCAATAATAATATCACAATCCAACATTCAACAATAATTATTCAACATTCAAAAGATATTTGAAAAATAACAATCCAAACATCACAATTTCAACAAATCATCAACATTCAATTTCTAAATTTGAATTAATGAAAGAATTTGGTTTTGAAATAGAGGGATTTACAGTGAGAGAGTCCGAGAGAAAGAGAAAGAGAGGTGCCTGCGAATTTGAGACGGCATCGGCTGAGGGAGACGACGGCTGAGCGAGGCTCACGGGCCGTGAGAGATGGAGAGTGAGAAGGAATCGAAGAGATGGAGAGTGAGAGATGGAGAGTGCGAAGGAATCGAAAAAAGGACTTTGGGTTGCTAGGTGTAGGGTTTGGGTTTCAGATTTTTTGCAGAGTAGGCGGAGGAATCGAAGAGAGGAAGAGGAAGAGGAAAAGGAAAAGGAGAGTCGGGTCTGTTTTAGTCTCAGTGGAGGACTTTTCCCGATAGGGACTTCGTCGAGCAAATTTTAATGATTCGTCGGGAAAAAAAAGGCAGCATTTTCAATTTTTCGCGAAATTATTTGGCGGAATTTTTGAAATTTTCTGGGAAAAAAAATGCGCGTGTTTTTGTAATTTTTCCCAACGAATGTGTTCCTTCGTCGGGCAACTTGGCTTTACTAATAAGATTCTGAGTAATTTAAAAAAGAAGGCCGACGAATGAAATTTCAAGATCAGGACCGTTCAATATGTGGATTTACATGCCTAGAGCCCCATCGTCAAAATTCATCATGTTTTAAGGCGTTTACTTACATATACCGTTCACTTTGTGAATTTCAAGGCGTTTTTCGGAGTTTTCGTTCAACTGATTTTTAAATAATGGAATTTGAAGAAATTGACCGTTCACTTTGTGTCATTAAGTGCGTAGACCTCACCCTTCGAAAATCATGATGTTTTGAGGAGTTAAAGTCGTCTGATCGTAAAAAAATATTCTGTAATCGTCGATTCGTTGCGCACTGTTATCTTATCCCGAGAATTTCAAATTGGCTAATTTTTCGCGTAGACGATCTATGAGTATGTACAATAAATATGGATGGTTAGATCAGTCGAATTATTAAAGGAAATTATTGAAAATCGTAAAACCACCTCATTCATTAACACTTTAAAACATTTCATGGAAACTTCAATACGTATTTCGATTTTTTGGTTTGATTGATATTCAAACGATTGAATTTGAATAATTTGACCGTTAAGTATGTTTTGTGACGTGTCTAGACCTCGCCTGTCGAAAATCGTGATGCTTTGAGGAATTAAAGTCGTCTGATCGTCAAAAAATGTTTTGTAACTGTCGATTCGTTGCACACCGTTATCTAATCCCAAGAATTCCAAATTGGCTAATTTTTCGCGTAGATGATCTATGAGTATTTACAATAAATGTGGACGGTTAGATCGGTCGAATTATTAAAAGAAATTATTGAAAATCGTAAAACCACCTTATTCATTAACACTTCAAAATATTTCAAAGAAACTTCAATACGTATTTCGATTTTTTAGTTCGATTGATATTCAAACGATTGAATTTGAAGAATATGACCGTTAAGTTTGTGTTGTGACGTGCCTAGACCTTACCTGTCAAAAATCGTGATGTTTTGAGGAATTAAAGTAGTCTGATTGCCAAAAAAATGTTTTGTAACCGTTGATTCGTTGCACACCGTTACCTAATCCCGGGAATTCCAAATTGGGTAATTTTTCGTATACGCGATCTATGAGTATGTGCAATAATTTTGGACGGTTAGATCGGTCATTTTCATTTCGGAAGTAATTTTAAAACGTTGTTGAATAATTACATGAAAATGGAATCTAGTATATATATCCCGAAGAATGTGCATGAAAATTCGTCGGCCAAGCCCTTCGTATTCGGTAACCGTCCACCAAATACATGAAAATTCGGCATGTGATATTGGACGGCTTTTCCCGACGAAGGTACATGAATATTCGTCAGGCAAGGTTGCTGACCCATTTTTCCCAAACTTTTCTACGTAATTTTGCTTTGATTTCTTCGAGTTTTGGGCACTTTAGAGGACTTAAAACATAGTCACCCAAGTTTTTCAATCTTTTTGGACAAATATGGGGAAGGTCTATCAAATCCGATACACAATAAGCTTTTTTACTTGATAAAATAGTGTATAGACTTTTGGGAAAAATGGGTCAGAAGCTTTGCTCGACGAAATCTACATGTAGAGTTCGTTGGGCAAAGAGGTTAATAATATTTTTCCGACGAAATTTCTATCCATATTCGTCGGGCAAAGATTGTGACCTATTTTTCCCAAAATTCTATACACTATTTGATCAAGGCAAAGCTTAATTCGACGAGGTTTGGTTTGATTACATGCCATTCTTCGCGATCTTGTGATTTGCTACTGATTAATCATAAATATTACCCAAGTAATACACATTCAGAAATTTACCAAGATAATTAAAAAAAAAATCAGAATTTTTACCTACTGAATCAGGCAAATGCGCATTCAGAATCAAGCATCAAGGCATGGCATGCAGCACAAGGAAGGAACTTTCCCAAAACATAAAAGCTATGTTTTTTTTTTTTGAGTTTGCTTTTTGACACTTTTTTGTGTTTGAGAAGGAAATGAGATGAAAATGGAGCCACCAAAAGCTTGCACCTTTCAGGGGACGGTGAGAAGTCTGCTGGTTGTTTGTTTTGCATCGCAGGGCAGGACCTAAGATGAAATGTTGGGAAGCCGAATCAGGGATGTGGACATCAAAGTTTGTGGCTTTAGTACATATATAAATCAAAACATAAAATATTAATTGAAACTTATTGATTTGAAGATGGATATTACATATATAAATGAAATAATTTATTTACAACTTTCATTGGGTGTCAGATTCGCTCTCCCCCTCCCAATCACGCTCGTCATCCGATATGTGCACAACACTTGATTCCTCAAAATCACTTTCAATTTGTTCTAATTCCCTGAGATCAATAAAAATGCCATCAATTGCAATTAGTGGGATGATGTCGTTGGTCCGTACTCCATCCACGTTTAGGGTGGATGCCGAGGAATCCACCTGGTAAATGATTTGGTAATCGTCTGTTTCCCCATCTTCTTCATGGTATCGGTCATCCAAGTCCCAAATATTTCTATGCTTCACCATCCCAGCTACTCTCCAACCAGCACCAACTTTTGGATCATCCACATAGAATACTTGTTTCGCCGTACTAGCGAGGATGTAGGGATCACTCTCAAACCACCGAGTGTTTGTGTTGACAGAGGTACATAAATGATATTTAATGACCCTGCTTGGGAGACTTGGGTTCGTATCAAACCAATGACACTTGAAGAAGACGACTACCTTGCAGTCTGCGTATAACACCTTAACCATACTTAACAATCTGTCGTAGAACCCCATATAAGCATTTTCCCCATCCCCCAACACGAAGACCCCGTTATTTTGCTTAGAATATTTGTCGTCTCGTTCTGTGAACACGAACTTAACTCCGTTTACGTAACAACCAGCGTACGTTTCTCCTTGAAATAGGACAATGGTCAATTGCATTAATTCTTCAGGGAGCATTCGGATGATGATGTCCATCATGTGATCAAAACGCTTGTTTGTTTGATTATACTCAACTTTCATATGCATCAACTCCACAAGTGCCCCTAAAACTGAAAAGGATTTTCAACCGGGGTACAATTCGCGCTGAGCTTCTTTCAACAATCTCTCATAATGGAGCTCAGAGTCTTCAGGTCGAAACCTGGGCACCTCATCGTCCATATCATCCGATGCGGGAGGAAAAGCATCAGTTAATATCTCAACGACTTGATCATTATCACATCGCCAATCCAAAGCACTTTCGCCCCAACAGGTCCCGGGAACCGAAGATTTCGATGCAATAAATATTTTTTCGCCATGATAGATCCAATTAGTGTAGTTGTGTACGATCTCATTCCATTCAAGATGATTTTGGACCTCATTCAATGGCATCCAACTGCAGTTGTTACATATACGACACAGACACCTGATACGTCTTTCATCACTGCAATGACTACGTGCAAAGGCAATGAAGCTATCGATCCCATCCAAAAACTGATCAGAAGATCTATCCAACATTTGCATCCAACCTCTGTCCATTGTGCCTACTTTCACAAAATAGAGTCAACGTAAGTAATTGAGTTAACATTGTCCCATAATTAGAACAAGTTAATATCAAAACCTGCTCGTCTCCTTATACCTCCGGTGATTTGGCCATATACCATTCGAGAGTGCACGTTCTGTGCCGTGCAGTTTGCGACCTACGAGGCTAAGTTTCGATCGAGAAAAATTTCGACAGCATCTCCCTACAGTTCTCTAAATGCATGATGTAAACATTATAAACAAATATCTAGTATGCATTCGGGGAACATTGAGGGGATACAAACCGAATTTTTCACAATCGAAACCTAACCTCGTAGACTGCAAACTACACAACACATAATTGCGCATCTCAAAACTTTCAGAATAAATGGACAATTTAAGAGTTAGTCAATCAACCTGATTCACTGACTCTCAAACGGGTCTAAAGTTTTTCACTGAATTTCATTATACGAAGTTAATCAACCCGATTAACTTCGCATAAACGGTTATGAAATATGAACATATTTCACTCCGTCAGAACTACATAAAGCGCTTTACAAAAAATATCACAACAAATTCACAAATACAAATATATATTAATTATGCATATCACAGAGTTTACAATTTTCTAATTTACGTACATATTTTCTAATTTACTAACATATTTTCTAATTTCCTAATTTCCTAACATATTTTCTTATTTTCTAATTTCCTAACATATTTTCTATTTCAATAATTTCATAACATATTTTTTATTTTCCTATTTTCCTAACATATTTTCTAATTTCAATAATTTCATAACATATTTTTTATTTTCGTATTTTCCTAACATATTTTCTATTTCCCTAATTTCATAACATATTTTCTATTTTCATATTTTCCTAACAAATTTTCTAATTTCCTACACAATTTCTAAACAATTTCTACATATTTTCCACAATAAATACACAATTTTCTAACATAATTATATCCAAAATTCTTAACAAAATTAAATTGAGAGGCAAACACACATACCTTTTTATAAGTATTCCTTCAAATCAACCACAAATTTCCTAAAACATAAATAGTTTCCAATCAAAAATCAAAATTTTAAAAGTAAAAAAATTAAATTTCTCAAACCTTCAAAATTGGTATTGGTGATTGAGAGAGAAATGGATTTGATTGGTAGTGAAAATGGTGATGAGATGATGATTGTTGATGTTATATAGCTAGAGAGAGAGAAAGAGAGAGTGAGAGAGATATTGAGCATGTGAGAAATTGTGGGAAGAGAGGAAGAAGAAGAAAAGGGTGTCTGGGTACTTAATATGTTTAGACTATTGCCCGACGAAGCAGTTTCGCAGGGCAATGTTTAATTATTCGTCGGGCAGAATATGGTAAACGTGAAGTGTTGCCCGACGAACACAATTCGTCGTTAAAGTTAATGTTAACCGACGGATATAAACATCATATTTTATGCACCAACAACTTGTTTTTCCCGCCAACACCTTGCCCGGCGAGCCTTCATTTTCGTCGAGCAACGTGTACTTAGGTGGCGAAATCTTCTTCGTCGGGCAACCTCCGATTTATTGTAGTGTAATGAAAGCTTTATAATGTGTAATTTCCTTAATATAGTTCGTTCGCCATATTCATTAATTGTATTAAATTTTATATTGAATTTACGGTGGAATTGAATAAAATAATCCTAAAAGTTGATTAATAAATTTCACTATTCATTATTAAATTCATTATTAAGTACATCCCACCTTATAAAACAACCTAATCAGTTTGGACTTTGGATATGGTGTTTAAGTATTATTTTGATACATTGTGTTTATGTAATATATATACATATGTATATTATATATATAGAATATTGGTCCACATGTCATGACTTGACTTTGTATGGTCTTCTTATGTTCTCAATAACACGATTATCCAATTATATATTCGTAATGAAATTGCAAAAGTTTGATTCTCAAAGCAGTATCCCTCACAGACAAATATAATTGGGAAAAAAATATTAAAAAGAAATGGATCAAAGATGTATATATATATATATATATGACCTCTTTCTTTTATATTATTATGACTTATTATAAAATAATTAACGTACAAGTGACTTATAACTCAACATTTTAAGAGGTACGTGCATGTGGTTGAAGTAACAATGGAATTGAAGTTAGGGTTTTATTATCAATAATTTAAAGACTTTGAGTTGCCTTGAGAAACAAGCTCCTTGAATATCATGAGCCCATGAAAATATAAGTGGGAGAATGTTCAGGGCATTTACCTAAAGAATTTTTGGTGCCTGCACAAATATTGGATTGGATTTCTTTTATACTCGTCCAGAAAAATAAAATTTGAAAATAAAGAATTACTTAAATACCTAGTAAGAATTGGGTTGGATTTAAGTGCGTAACATTGGGCTAAGTTGGTATTGGATTTTTATTGAAGGCCCAAAGTGTAGTGGACCGTATTTAAAGGCAATTCGTAAGTCTAGTTGGAAAATGACTATTTTCCCCCTGAATTTCTAGAGAACTTGTGAGTCATCTTTTGATTAAAAATACCTTCGGAAATTTTCTTCGTGCCGTTATATAGATCTTAAACTCACGAGTATGTAGATAAGTGGCACACAAAAATCGGAGTTCGTACAAAGAAGTTACAGGTCTAAAACGAAATAACGTGTTAATAATTTTAAAAAAGTCCAAAAATATAAATTGAGCCTCTTCTCTCTCTCCTTTCCTTATTGGTCCGTTTCTTTCCTCTCTTCTCTCTCGTTCCTCTCCCGCGAAAACCGCGAGAAAATGCTCCACCACCATCGTCACGGCATGACGGCGTTTCCGACCACCGAACCACCACTATCCTCTTCCTCTCATCCTCACCATCACGACCGTACCAACAATCGCACCCAACAACCACCGTAGATCATCCTCACCATCACCATCATTATTTTCACCGAACAATTGCTGATATCAGCTTGAATCACAAAGGGGTCATCATGGGGGTTGACAACATCTCTTTCTTCTTCTTCACTAAACGCGACCTGTGAATACCCATGTCTTGGTGACTTTGTTGACCGATTACCTGGACCAATCAAGAGTGTTTCTAAATTGATCTGAGTACGACGTGTGTACTCCTTCCTTGCTCTATTTGAGTCTCCAGCAAGAGTAGGTCCTTATGAGATGACATCAATGTCTTTCATGGTTCTCGTCTCTTTCTCTTTTGTATTAGGTCTTTCTGTCTGATCCTTCCTAGCCACAATCGAAGTAATCGACCTCGGTTGATCAAGGCCTCGATCTCATCCTTCAGCTCATATTATTGATCCGCCGTATGACTGTTCTCACGATGGTATCGGTAGTAATGACTCGGGGCTTTCTTTCCCCTTGAAAATATCGGAAGTCGGGGCTTTGGTAGCTTTGCTGGAATGTGGTAGAAGACCTCTTCATTGTTGAGAGGAGTGTACGTGTTAAACTGTTGTTGGTATGTCCTTTGATCTCTATCTATGTCTCTACCTCTATCTTTATCTCTTCCCCCAAGTCTTGTGTTCTCAAATCGACCTCTCTTGTCATTGGGCCTATCCTGCACATGATCTCTTTCCTCCCCTCGTTTCTTCCTGCATAAGTCCGAGACGAGTCTTCCACATGGTGCATCATAGGTCATCTTTTCAGCAATGGCAATGGCGATACGTTTTAACTGAGAGGTCATCATTGATTTAGTATCCTGGATTGACTTGATATCCTAGATTGATTTGATATCCTGATTTGATATCTTACTTAATTAGAATAAAATATTTTATTTTCCTAGTTAAACTTATTGTAACTAGTATATATTTCGTATCTTTATATAAATTCATAATTCAAAATACAATTCTATCCAATTTAAGTGTTCTTTTATATTAACAATTTAGGCTAAATTATTTAAAAATGATAAACTTTAAAGTATCAAGGATTTCCAAAATGATTATATGCAAACATTAAGATGGATTTGTAAGTGACATCTTGATAAGTGTTATTTTGAAAATTCTTGTTATGCTCATGTGATGCATATTCTCTTTTGCTAGTTACTCAACTAATTACTTACTATCACCGGCCTATTCAATTGTTGGTAGTGTATTTTTTTAGTCATAAAGTGTAAATCTCTCAGTACTTTAAAATTTCTCATACAAACATACCCCGAAGATTTTATGCATGTGGCACCCCATTTACAAAGTGAAGAGGTTGGGAGCATGAGATGAGACAGTCACTAGCTAGTTAGCTATATACATACCAATTTCACAAAAATATATCTTCTTCTTTTTTGGTAGAGTCAAATTAATAATTTTCGCTCACTAATAAAATTAAAATAAAAATATTTAAAAATATATATAATTAAAATTTAACTAGCCCAACAAAATGATTATGCGTCGGGCAAAATGTTAATAATTAAAAAAAATTAATACTTTATTTTATTAAATAAATATATATATAATTAAAATAAAAATATTTAAAATATATACAATTAAAATAATAAAACGAATCAAATGAAAATAATAATAAAATATTTATAAAAATAATGTTATGTTTTTACATAATTAAAACTAAATAAATGTTTTACACATTAAATTCTAGCTACTCGGCGACGGGTCGGGGTGGTCGGGGTCCTAGGCGGGCTGTTGGGCCGGGGGCTGAGGTTGTAACAGAAGCTCATCCAGCCCACGCTCACCCAAGCGATCAAGCACCTTGGCGAGGGCTGTCATGATTTGATCGTTTTGGGCCTGGATCTGCGCGTTTTGAGCCTTGATCTTAGCATTTTCGGCCTGAAAGGTCTCGAAGTTTCTCTTGAGCTCCGACAACTCCTCAGGATTGGCTCCCCAAGAAGAACTCGAAGAGTGACTGGAGACATCCCGAACTATCCCGTCGTCCGCCCCCCGGACAATCTTCCCTGGACGCCTACCAAGTCGTCGCTCTAGGATGACGATCGACCTCTCAGGATCCGGTAGCTGCTGCTCCGACGGCACATCGGGATGCTGTTGCGTGAGCTCAGCATGTGTCTGCTGGACGTCTTGCACCATCTCCGCCTACAAATTTGAATAAATATCAATTAGAAATATAATTATCGAATTAAAAATTAATGCTTAATCGGAAAAAAATAAATTTACGTGAATAGTGTCAGCCACTTGGTTGCCCCGGCCAGCGTACACTTGCCCCCAGGCATCCACCTCCGGAAACATCGACCCGGCGATGCGCCGATCCTCCTGCCTGACCGATAAGGATCGTGACCCCTTTGTGGTGGTTGAATTTTTTTGCTCCCCAGTTTGTTGTGTTGGCAATCGATTTTCACTTTTCATTAGTAAAAACAAAAATTATATTTTCAAATGAAAAATAACATAAAAATTAAATAAATAATTTAACTAGGTGGATAGTACGTACCACATAGGTGGGGGACACGAAATGGTTGCACAACCACAGCCACCCTGCCAGTTTCGGCCAGTCCAACTCCTCAGGAGGATTTGCCCGAGTTTCCTCTAGGGAAGGCCAGCTTTTGTAGTACTTGTGGAGCTCGTACTTCCAGTCGGCCTACCGTAACTGTCAATGCTTGATCAGGTATTTACTGACGTCGATGTCCTCCAGGTTGAACTCAAAATTGATCTGCAATAAATTATTAAAGTTATTATAATAATTAAAAAAATGAAATTTATGTAAAAAAAAAAGGGAGAAGCACGTACCGATAACTCTCCCTAACAGGGCGTGATCTCCTTTTGCGGTTGGTTCCTAAAAGTATCTCACATCATCAGGGACTTGGTGCGAAGAATCGCGCCAATGTCATACACCACCAGGTTGTGGATTTTTACGAGCGCTAACCGGAGGCGAGGCACGTACACCACCGGGATCTTTGCATTCGTTGTCCTGCAAATCCGCTGGGATGTCAAACCCCGGTTGATCTCGCGCACGTTCACCGACTTCCCTGCAAATTTGATGAACATTCCTACATAATATGAGTAACAAATAAAAACGGTTGTTTAAATAAACAAAATAATCAACTTACTCTTAGGGAGTGCTCCGACAATAGTCGCATGATCGTCTGCTCTGGTGTCTTCCCGTGGGGGCTAATAAAATTACCCAATCTTCCCCAACCCACCCACCCGATCCGACGAATTGAGCCCATCCACCTCCAAGTCCGAGTCATCCACCAAACCACTCAGAGCACAAAAGGAATTGGGGCTTACAATCTTACCTGAGCTTTCCAACGGTGGCAGCGGCAGGAGGTGAGGCAGAGAGCAATCAGAGGTTTCCCCCCTCTCCAGCACCGCACCGATGTCCAACGATGGCGCTCTGGCCACCGTCCCATCGACCAACTCCACCGAACATGGTTTCGAAACTCTGATAGCCAAATCTCCATCGCCCAGGCTAGCTATAGAGGAACACACAGAAGCCTTCGAGATCAAGTGCTAAGAACAAGAATAATATATATATATATATATATCTCATTTGCCTGTACTAGCTACATTATTTTATGTAAAAAGATGAACATCACGAAAGCCACGGGGTTAATAATATTATTTGGACGTTATTTACTAATTACCATTTTAATTTAGCCTCATATTCACGTAGAATTCATCTTTATTAAAAAAAAAATAGTCTGTTGTATGTAGTTAATAAGTATATTCACATATATAATAATAATAATAAATATAGACGTATACGACTATTTATCATACAATCTTTCGTTTCAAGAACCCTGACTAATGCACAATGCGTACATAATGAAGCAAAATGTTCAATGGCTAGAGTCTAGATACTAATTTTGTGTCAATACACGTATTCTACACATACATATGTGTATATATATATATATATCGCAATACTCTACATATACAAGGCACTGTATCAAATTTTTCGTTTTCTAATTAGATAAAGTATATTTCAGGATTTTCTTTCACGCTTGTAACTATATATATGCAATATTATTACACATAAAAGATTTTTATTAAGAGCTGTGGATCAAATACAATCGTCTACATATATATGTATCGGAGAAGTGACTGTTCATCATGGTGCACGCCCCTGACTTGTATTGAATCCTTTTTGAGAAAAAAGAAAAAAAAACCCTTTTTTTCTCACTTGTTTTTTTTTTTTTTCTGAATTTTTTTCTCACTTGAAGCTGGGATAAAGACTACACAATGATTTTAAACCATTTCAAGAAAACAACAAAAAAGTAAAATGTTAAACTCTTCACCAGTGTCAATATATAGGTAATTTACACAAACCTTTTGTTTTTAAATAATGTTTCTTCTCTCTAATCAAACGCAATATCATTTTGCCAACCTTAATTGTTTACTCATCAATAATATTAGAGCCAGCCATTTTTTCACCAACTCTATTCACCAGACTCATGGTAAATATATACGAGGCTTCATTTGGGTTAAAAAATTCTGGGTAAATGATGAAATGACACATGATTTCGTCAAAATTAGAACATTAATAATGCTTGGTTTCATAGTAATTTCAGAGAATTAAAATCCTAATTGTCTAATAATATATGGCAAGGCTTGGTGGAATTGTTTCCTCCTCCATAATGGGGGGACAAGGAAAGTGCAAAACAATTAATAAAAGAGAATCCATCCACACATTTCATTTCTCAATTATCACGTTTTTCATGCTGGACAAAACAAAAACCTCTCTCGTTCTCTCATGTAGGGCCAAATAAACCAAACCCTCTGAAATTGCTTTTCAATTTCAAAACCCCGTATATGTTTTTCTATTTTTTATTTCTTGTTCTGACTCAGCATCAGCATCAGCATCGGAGAATACCGTCGTGTTTAGTGATATTTTTTCTTATTTTATAAAAGAAAGTCTTATATTCAAGTTTAAAGAGTAGTGATGACTATGAGAATAATGTAATACGAAAAATATTTGGATTCATCATCGAGTTGATACAAGTATGCAACTATTATAATTAAAATTCTTGATTTCTTAAAATATTATGTCAAGATTTTCTACACAAAATATCAATAAATTTAAAACAGTTTTGTAATTGTGCAAAAACAATGGCCGATTTGTTAATAGTTAAGATTTGTATAATAAACTTTAATTTAATTAATAATTTGACATATATGAGCTACCAAACGATCTCTGTTAACATTAAAATAAAAATCACCGCAACGAAAATTGAATAATAATTCTACTCCGATCATAAGCAAAATGTCTCATACTGGATTCATATGTTTTTTTATCCCACTAAGCGTTCATAAGTTTAACAAAAGACGATTTATATACATGTAAAAATTGATATCTAATTATATTTGACATATTATATTCCGTAAAATCTGATGTTTGGACGCGGTAAAGACTGAGAGCAAGCAATGGGAAACACGTGGCTCATGATGTAGCAACAAAATGAATAGAAAAAAGCAAATCAAAATACATGTGTTGTCAATTCTCTTGCCTTTAAATATCTCGTATTTTCCTCGATTATCCCTTCAACTTCAACTTCCACTTCCCAACCCATCTTCATTCGTTCAGGTTTTCAATCTCTTATTGTTTCCTTTCTTTTATCTCTCCCGCAAAAACAATGGCGTCCAAATTCAAGAAGCCCTTCAATTTGAGTAATTTGAATAAAACCAGCTGTGAGGGCTCATCATCATCATCATCATCATCATCATCATCGTCAGTGGCTGTTGGGCTGGGAATCCTCACACAGATCTCACAACAAAACTCAAATAGTATTGTCATGAAATCTGCATTATTAAGATCCAGCCATCCTCATCAACCCACAACTTCCATTCAAATTTCCTCTTGCTTTCTCAAAACATGCCACCTCTGCAACAAGGGTTTAAGCCTTGATGAAGAGGTATACATGTACAGGTAAATAATTAGAGGGGTCTTAATTAAGCTCCTCTTATACAATTTAAAATTTTTTAAATTGCTTATTGGAAAATGAAAAACATATTCTATGTGTCTTATATCCTGATATTTGGATCGACAACTTATTTCGGAATAGAAACAAAAATACTTGTTTCTGGAAACTATTCCTAACTATATATGCCACTCTATATATATGCAGGGGTGATTTGGGATTTTGTAGCATAGAGTGCAGGAACAGGCAGATTTTCATAGATGACATGAAAGAATTAGAAGCTTCTACCAAGCAAATGATAGCGTCGTACCGGCGCGGCGGCGGGTATCGTTGCAGCAGTAGCAGTAGTAGTGGCCGTGACTCCCCCCGTGGTGTCTTAGAAGACGGACATCGACAACAAGAACGAATCCCACATCGTCGCACAAATATATTTGCACTTTAATAATCAATTATCTTATATTACTCTATATATATATATATATATATATATATAATTAAGGTTAATTTTCTTTAAATTTAACCTATGAGTAATATTCAGTTCATTAACACTACTGCAAAGCGGGAAGAAGAGTTGATGGAAGCGGCATCTCTTAGATTTGTTATAGATGAAGATAGAGATGAGTTTCTTTTTTTGGTTGAATTATTTTGAGGGACTTCACTCTGTATCCCATGCTATTTTGAGATAAGTATGACCTTCGCCTTAATTTTCACGCCCTATCGCTGTCGTTTTTTGTTCTGTTATAATATTTGGAGGCTGCAATAACAACAACCCCTTTTTGGCCAAGCCTTAAGATATTTTGCCAATTGCTAGCATAGATATCAACGCATTTTTCTCAACAAATGTCACATCAATTCAAATTTAATTTGTTCGACTTGATTTGATCTTATTTATTCAGAGGATTTCACCATTTAGAATATAGAATGATCCTTTAATTAGAGTTTCAATTTATTTGAATTTCAGCTTTGGTTTGAAATATTAATTAACCAATTTGAAACTAGAAGGCTAAGATCTAAATTAAGTGGGGGTGATGATTTTGCACTGCTAAACAATTAATTATATCAATAAATGAGATGTAAAACTAAAGAGGTGAAGTAAATAAAATGAAGTAATCGATATCTAAAGACGTTATCTTTATAAAAACGTAAATGTATATTATGCATGGAGAAGGAGTGATATATTCGTGGAGTCAGCTTTGTCTAGTACTAGATCTACAAGACCAAAAGGGCAGTGTGTGCTGTCATGTGCCACTCTCTAGCTAGCTAGTACACAAGTACTGATGTTCTTTGTGATTCTCAATGACGTCACTTCCACCCTTGAATATCATGAAACTGCAAGAAGCTTTGTGACCTCAAAAACGCACATTTTTCTGGTCAGCTTCATGAGCCAACAAAATTAAAGGATCCTCTATATATATATATATATATAAACTTTGTGATGTTCATCCTAAACATGAATATATATATATATCATAGAGCATTTGGATATAGATATATTGATCACCTCCATATATATGCCGACATGCTGCTCAATGATTCATAATATGTGTATATATTTTATATATATATATATATATATGTCGGTTATATTATATACTAATATATGATGAACAAGTAAAAGATTTTCGATCGAGAAGGTTATGATGCATGATTAACGTGGGTTATATATAATATAATCCATTAATGTTCAGTTCCTTGTAAAACAATAGAGATCATATCTATGGGACATATATGTTGCATTGATCCAGTAATTTATAATTAATTAATTAGGTTTAAAAACCCATATCTGTCGGATTTTAGAAAGAAAAAAAATCGTCCCCGGAGTTCGCTTAATTATCTCACTAAAATAAAATAATCCTCCACTAGGGTCTAGCTGTTGTCTGTCTGGAAATCCTTGCAGTCCTTGCTAAATGATTTGATGAAGTCTTGGAGATTATTCATTGCATGATTACAAAGATGGTCTTATGCTTTGGTTTGGTGTGTTTTCTTTCATTGGGCATGATAATGCTTGCATTCTATCCCTAGGGTATATCCTCGTATCACCATTTTAATTTATCGATTTGTCCTTAAACGTCTATTATAATAGGATCCGTTCAACTCCTAAATCACTATTTTAAGATCATTTATGTGAAAAAAATAAACAAAATTTGAGATCTTTTAATCATTTTGATTAATATGTAACAATCAAATGGACAGTTCATTGCTCACCATAAGGTTCTTAATTGTTAGTAATAACATTAATTTGTTTGATACATATGAATGACTAAACGATCTCCAATCTTATTGATTTTTTAGGAAATTATCTTCAAATGATGATTTTAGAGATTGAATGGCTCCGAGATTATGATATATGTATAAAAACAATTCGATAAATCGAAAGAGTAGTACGAGAAGATACCATCGGGGTGTGATACAAGTATTATCCTATTTTAAAAGCCAAGGTGCTGCCAAAGAGTGTTGGTTAAGTTGGTAAGGATGTTTCCTTTGCTAGACAAGGCATGGATCGATTTCCTCTACCGTCAATCCTTCTTGGTGGGCAATGATCTGTAAATTCCAAAACGGAGACTAAGGCCGTTTCTGTAAGCTCTCAATGAGACCTTGGTATGACCTCTTCCTGAGATGAGATAGTGTCCCCTTCCTTCGAACTTTCTAGAACCAAAAAAGAAAAAAGCACGAAGGTGCAACTAACAATTTTCTCCTCAATTAATATCTATAGTTCTTAAGAAAATATTTCTTTTTGAAAAAAAAAACTTTTATATTAGTCGTCTTCATCATCTTACAAAACTAGGAGAATGAAATACTTTTGGCCAATAGTACGTGTTAATAATTGTTGAAACATAAATCAAATATGCTTGAAAAAGTCTCCACGATCACTATAAAAAGCAAACAAAAAACAATTGAGGTTAAGGATGAAGCCTCATTGGGATCGTTCAACCAAGAACGCTCCGATGCTTAAGTTCGCTTCGAGAAATAAATTCGAAAAAGCTTTTAGAAGTGAGGAATGAGTTACCTTAGAAGTGAGGGAGGACCTCTATTTATAGTGAAACCTTAAGAGTCACGAAACGTTCTAATTAATTGATAGGTTTTGTAATTAATACATAATTCTTTTAATAAAAGATATTATTTATTAATTGAATTTTAATGATAATTAATTTTTATCAATTGAATTTTAATAACAATTAATTTCATTTATTGAATTTTAATAACAATTGATGTTCAAGGAGAACATTATTATTATTGGGCGATAATCTGATTAAATAATATATTTAACGGGTAAATATATTATCTAATGTGTGGACACACAACCAATATAATCACCATAAGTAATTTGGACATTGCATAAATTATAAGTCACGTGATAACTTTATAATTTTCGGGTGATTATAGTTCCACGATAATATTTTTAGGAAATTTCTATATATGTAGAGGACCATAAATTTTCTCTTGTCTTTGAGGGTCTCTTAAATAGTGGATAGCTGCTAGATTGCTAGGCCGGTGATGTGGATTGATTCCCATATCCAGACTCCAATTCGGATCTACAAACAAAATGATTCTGGCTTTTTACGTTTCTATCATCATATTAATGTCCATACAAATTTAGACAAGACAACTAACCTACTTGTGGAAGCATATCACATATTGATCTTATCATATAAAAGAGCAGTATATTAATGCCCTTTTTCTATGGAGTACTCTATTTTAGGTACGAATAACAAATTTGCGTCGAATTTTATAGGATTTAGTTTTATTTTTTGTGTGATTAACAATTTTTTCTTAAAACAATATAAATAATAAATGAAATTGTTTATTTCTTAAATTATCACGAAGATCTTTTCGGTCAAAAATAAACTAATTAGAGATCTTATAGTAGACTAGAGCGATTTAGAGGATGCTCCGGTAGACCATTTTGAATGTTGTAGTTTACACATTTAGACAGGTCGATCCATGAATAGATGGTAAGTTACTAATATGCACTTTGTGATATTTCCAACTCGACGAAACCAACACCTTACGCCTCTAGTGTCACAAATGATAATTTGTGGGGTTCGAATACTCGATTTGACAGCAAACTAAACTAGTACTTGAACCATTAAACCTCCTCTAATGGCTATATTGCATATTATATATTTAAGTGTGAAGGTTGATTATTTATTGACTCTTGATAAGCATTTGAAATGCTTAATCATGTATAAAAATAATATGAGCATTCATAGAATGACGATAAAACCCAACTTGCTCAATCCAATCCGCCTAACTATGGATTGGTTAGATTAGGTTATTCGTTTGCTTGATTAAAAATACTTACTCGAACTTATAGAGTTGGAGCCCAACCCGACTACAGCACCCGCTCCCCACCCCTATTTTGAGGATGGCCAATCAGCGATTAATCTTGAAATTGCCCTGCTTTGGTAAGTTTGGTAATTGAAAGTGTAACTCAAACTTTGGTGATGTAAATATGGAACTCAAATTTATTGAATTTCATCCAATCTTCTAACTCAAACTTAACTAATCATTCAAACTTTGTTTTTGGTCAGAAAATCATTCAAACTTTTAAGTTGGGTGTTGTTGCACTCTTTTATACTTTTGAGTTCGAATTCATATTTACATTAAATTCGATTTTTATAAAGCATGGCTTTGAAAAAACAACACACATGGAAATTGCACTCATTAGTCATGACACATTGCTAATACTTGATTTGGAACTTTGGAGCCATGAGCGTGTAGTCACGCGCGCGCACGTGGGAGGGATGGGATGTTGATGGAGACTGGGAATTGGGTGATGAGCTTTGATCAAGATCTCCGGCCAAATAAGATCAGGGCCTCATGCACCCAATCAGCCTCAAAAACATCCTTAACCCAAAAACACAACAGGAACATTAAATTAAATGGGAATGCAAAACAACAAAAGGAAAACAAATATGGTAAACAAATCCTGGGCAACAAAAACAATCATGTTACTTTACCTCCACAATTTCCGAATCTTATGGGTGAATAATACAAAAAGTCTTGACAAATCATAATGGGACTTGAAAATTTACTGCGCTTTGTTTTGGGTTTGGCTCAATTTCTTGGAAAGTTACAGCCTTTTGGGTTTGCGGGTTTAACGTTGCACCAAAACACCAATGAGTTGAAATCCAAGTTCGTAACTTTATCAAGTTCGTCAAAAGGGTTTTTAATGAGTGCTCTCTTTTGGTTTCAATGGTTTTTGTTGTGTTTGACCATTTGAGGTTGAATGCATTTTTCTGACACACCCACCTATTTAACAAATGCAAGAATATTAATTACTTTAAAATTCATTAAATTTTGGGTGACTCTGAGCATTTTGATTTTATTTTGGTGGTGAATTAGATACAACAGGCAGAAACAGATAAATAAATTAAATCCTATTAGAAGTTGGGTTTTTTTTTATACGAATTTCTTTTTGGGGATTTGGATTTTACGGGCCTAGGGTTCTCTTTTCGCACTTTACTCGTCTGTTTGGTGCTTTTTTGTGATTGTAGAAGCTAAGGGACTCACTTGGGTCGTCGGTTTGTCCTGATTTCCTCATCTGGGTTCTTCGAGTTCTTCAAATTCCTCATCTGGGTCGATGAGTTTTTCCGTTTGTCTCGTCTGAGGTGGGTGATTTTTCCATTGTTCTTGCCAGGTTCGTTGATTTCACAACGTTTTCTCACTTGGGTCTCGGTTAATTCTTCCAATTCAACAGTTTTTGGGTTGAAATTCAAGGGATTTTTGTCCAATTTGCTTCTTAAGTATGCAAAAGCTGGTTGATTTTGCACATAGTTTCCATTATAGGTTCTTCCTGTGAGATAGGGTTTTGTTTTGGGTCCTGGATCTTGTTGGTAGCACCTTTTGTTCTGTGAGTGCATGTTGGATTTCTGGCGAAATTTTGGTTCTGAGAGTGCGTGTGAGGAGGGATTTGGTCCCTCTTAGTAGATTTGTTATCCTTCTTGAATGCTAGTTGGAAACTTGATCAGATTGGTGTGACTGGAATCCAAGATTGGGTCTAAGTGCCCTCAGTGTTATAATCTCGGGGATGTGATGGTTTTCGGGTTTTAATTCTTCTGTGGGGAGCTTGAGCTTCTTTGCTTTGCCAACTCTCCAGACGCCAGCAGGGAAATAATGTTTCATTCTCAGGGAACTTCAAAGCACACGTGTAGCCTGCTTGTGGTTACTTGTGGGAAATCTGAAGATAAAAATAACACGGACACACCAGATGATAAACTCAGATACCCGTTTCCGGAGTTAGTTTCTTCAGGGCGTTTGGAGGTGAGAATCTGTTATTACCATTCTCTTTCTGAAGATTATATATGTAATGTGTAGTGTGTACTTTTTTTAATTGCCAGTGTCTTTTGTTCTTAGCTTATTAGGCCAATTCCTTCTTTCAATTTCGTTTCTAAATTTACCATATCTATGACACTTTCAATGCAGGTTCAAACTCTGACCAAACCAAGCAAAGATGAGTTTTGTGCAATGCTTGAATCATATAAGCCAAATCTTGTATACTTGCAAGGAGAACAGCTTGAGAATAATGAAATTGGCTCTCTTGTCTGGGAAGATGTTGATTTGTTTACTGCTGAAGCTATATCCGAGATCTTTGGTGCCACATTGCCCACAACAGTATGTGTTAGATTTCTTGAACTTGCAAAGTCCTATATTTTATGATTGTGTGTAATGATCTTCCCTGTGTTCCTGCTTGCATTTGTAAAATAAGGACATCATAATTCATGAGATGTAGTTGGTGAATTGATTTGTTATCATTTTTATAAAATTACATGCAATTAACTCCGGGTGAGTCATTTGACAAGATTCTGAAAAATTAAGGATGTGGTAATAAGGTAATCTCTTGTGAGGTGTGAGGAAAATGTGCATTCCATGATTTCTTGTGGTCTGAAAACCTCTATGGAGTTCACTCCACAATTGGTTGATGTGTTTTTATGTCTGTTCTGTAATATCCTTAAAGTGTGTTTGTAATGGGTGCCAACTTCATTTAATATATATGTGCAGGTTTATTTGGAGGTTGCAAATGGTGAAAACTTGGCAGTGGCACTTTACTCTAAGGTATTCTTAGCAAGGCTTATTTAGTGCTTTCAGGAGTTCACTCCCAGTGATAAATGGCTAGTTAGGGTGTTGGAAGTTCCGTTTTGGAATCCAAGCCTGTCTTTCTCTGTATTTTATTTTTTTCGTCTGAGAAACCCTTCTGCTTTGTATAACTTATATATATTGAAAATTGTGGTTGAGTATATATGTTTCATCTGCAGGGAATTCCTTATGTGATATACTGGAAGAGTGAATTTTCTTCGTATGCTGCTTGCCACTTTCGACATGCATTGCTTTCAGTGGTACAGAGGTACTTATGTTTTATTTGTTTGTCTGATTACCTGAGTTAAGGATGTATAGAAAGCTTGTTGGATTGGTTAGGGAGTAAGAAATGCCATTTTTGGAAAATTTGGGGTGCACATGTATATATGTGCATTGATGTTGGTTAATCTTATAACTTGGTTAATGTTTGGTTAGCATCACTAGAGACACTTAATGCCATTGATTTGGATTATATGTCTTTACGCTACTCTATTTTGTACAAGCACTAAACAGGCTTGACGTTTTGTGGATTGCAGTTCATCAACTCATACATGGGATGCTTTCCAACTTGCATATGCTTCCTTTAAGCTTTACTGTGTACAAAACAACCGTGACGTTCCTGCTAACAGACATAAATCTAGTGCTGATCTAGGGCCATGCCTTCTTGGAGACCGTTTGAAAATTAGCATAGATCCCCCTGAGGCAGATGTGGAGGAAGATGAAGAAGGCTCTGCGGGTACCCTCCCTGCTATAAAGATACACGATGATGATGTGATCTTGAAGTTTCTTATTTGTGGAGAGCCTTCCACATTGGTAAGCTTGAATATACCTGTTTTTGTCAGTGTTTAAATACTAATTCTTCACTTAGGAATCCATACACTTCACTGCCAGAAAAAAAACAAACACACCCACCACCTTTGTAGACTCATGGGATGGCACTTGTTGATGGGCCTACTTCTTTTCAGGATGCAAGCTTATTAGAACCTTTGGAGGATGGCCTCAATGCCCTTTTAAACATCGAAGTAAGTGTGATTCTCCGTGGTCTGTTTGTGTTTTATTTTCCTATAACTCTTTTCTGGGAAGCTTTTCTTCTTAGTGCTTATTTTCGGACTTAAACTTGGTGAAGAAAAGCATATTAGTACTGCAGAGCATAGTTTGGTTAATTTAATTTCTACCTGAAATATTACTGTGGTAATCTATCTATTACCCTTAATATATCGTCATGGTGCAAGGAGTTCTAATTGTTCTTCATATTATTGTTGATGGTGCTTCAGATGCGTGGGAGCAAGCTTCATGGCAAGTTTAGGTATGTTGGATCTTGTAAATAAATTATGTATATGGTGGATGTTTACTGGTGCTCAATTGGATCTTTGCAGCTATAATTGCATTGAAGTTTACATGTCTATATTGGTTCAAGTTATAACTGTTATTGTGGAGAAAGGATGTTTTTCTCTTTATTTGAAAGAGAACCTACATGTATAGGAAGTTATCAAAAAAGAAAGAAAGCATGTATAGGCGTCATCATTTCATAGTGGGTGTTTCTAATTCATTCTGGAATTTGAGAAATCTTCAATACTACATTTAAATTTTAAGTTCCCTGTTACTTCGTGTTGTTTTTTTTGGGACAAAAGTAGGACTTGTTGAGCAGTTATACCCTGGAGCGAGTAAAATTAAATAATTAATGCTTTTAATGTGATCAGTGCTCCTCCACCGCCTCTCCAGGCTGGGACATTTTCTCGTGGTGTCGTGACTATGCGTTGTGATGTATCAACTTGTAGTTCTGCACACATATCACTTCTTGTGTCAGGCAGTGCACAAACTTGCTTTGATGATCAGGTAATCCTGAAGGAATTATCTGCCAAAATTCTGGTATTGGTAGCTGTTCAACTTTTACACCTTGTGACTTGTTTATTTTCAGCTCTTGGAGAATCATATAAAGAATGAAATTATTGAAGAGAGTCAACTAGTACTTGCACTGCCCAACAATGAGGAAAATAAAGTACCTCTATCTGAACCACGGAAGTCTGCTGCAATTGCATGTGGCGCTACAGTATTTGAAGTTAGCATAAAGGTTCCTGCATGGGCTTCACAGGTTTCTACCTATTTTATCTTGTTCTCCGCTAGCATTTATCTGGTAACATTTTAAGAATGTGAAAGAAATGTGGGGACACCTAAATTTTATTGCCCCTCTATTAATTTTGACTTTCTACTTTTCATGGTAGATTGGCTAAACAACGGAAAAATAAAAAAGAAATTGCATTGAAATATATTTTTGTTGACCAATCAGAATTGCCCCCCATGATCTATAATTGCCTCAAAAGGTCCAATATACATTAATTATTGGACCTTTTGAGTAACAGTCAAGAAGACACCACTTTTAATCAAATTCGTTCCTATTTTGGTTGGGTTTTCTAAGAGACTGAGGTAGATAGCTTGTTATAGAGGGCATCCCAAAGTGGATCTAGTGAAAAAGGAGAATCTGCTTTTATGGTTACCACATCGGTGTTAGGGAAGTTATTTGTTCTACAATTTGGGTTTTATCTTAAGTGTTTAATTTAGGTTTAATGAAATGAGCCGATTTTACCAATATTTTATGTAACGGCTGTATCTGTTGTGGCTGGAATTTCAGGTTTTGAGGCAGCTTGCACCTGACATTTCCTATCGTAGCTTAGTTGCACTTGGAATTGCCAGCATTCAGGGATTACCTGTTGCTTCTTTTGAAAAAGACGATGCTGAGCGCCTTATTTTCTTCTGTTCCAGCCTGGGGAAAGATAATAAATTAAATGACTTCAGTCTTGGCACTCCACCCGCTTGGTTAAGGCCACCTCCTCCTAGTAGGAAGAGATCTCAATCATGCCTAGAGACCAGCCCGGCTTCTCATGGCAGCCAGGGGCTTCCAAGTCTTGCTGCTTCTAAGATAGATGAAGAAGACAGAAAAGCTGGAGCAATGAATGGGGTTAGCACACCTTTACTTCCACCGAGGCAAAGATTGAAAATAGCTGCAATGAGGCCCATTCCTCATGTTCGTCGTCCTAAAATGGCACCCTTTTCTGGAATGTCTGAGATGGATGGGTACGATGGAAGCCAAGTTAAGGCTAATCTGCCTCCTGCTCCCCCCACAAAGCTCAGTATTGTGGGATTAACTCCTACAACTCAACGAAAATCGTACTCAAGCTCTTCACAGGCTAAGCAGATTATTTCCTTGAATCCTCTACCTTTAAAGAAGCATGGTTGTGGTAGAAGCCCTATACATTCTTGCTCAGAGGTGAGTTATGTTCAGCTCAAAGTGGTAAATCAGTTTGTAGGTATAAGAGGGATGTTGTGGAAAGAAAGAGTCTGGACATGGAAGAAATTCCCAATAATAGTAGTGAAGTTTATCTCTTATTCCGATTTAATACCTAACATTTTGGGTTTTACTTTCCCTTTTTCTTGCACTCACTGAATTTTTTTTTTTTTAACATTTTATTTATTTATTTTTGTTATTTCTCACCTGAGCAGGAGGAGTTTTTGAAGGATGTAATGCAGTTTCTAATTCTGCGAGGTAATAGTAAACACATTCCTCAAGGTGGGCTCGCTGAGTTTCCAGATGCCATTCTCAATGGAAAGCGTCTTGACCTCTACAACTTATATAAAGAGGTGAACTCATCAAACTCCTTGTCCAGGATTTAGCTTTCACATAGTGAAGTTGGGCTAAAATAACTTACGAATAGAATTTAGTAAAATTAGTTGTTGAAGAGATGAAGTGTTTTGTTAGGTGGTTACCAGAGGTGGCTTTCACGTTGGCAATGGCATCAACTGGAAAGGACAGATCTTCTCAAAGATGCGCAATTACACAACGACCAATAAAATGACTGTATGTCTATGATTTCCCTCTGGTTTTGTTTTCAATCTTGAAATAATTTATACTGCAACATTTGCAACTAGGTAGTAAGATGAGTCTGGGCCTAGGGAAGGAGAAGGCAGACACTTGAAAAATGAAAAATTGGAAATACAATTGAATAATCGTAACTACATGATGAAAGGAGAAATCGTAACTCATTATGTGAAGAATTCATTAGATTGGAACACGTAAATTGATAAAGGTGAGTGTGATTGTTGTTTTCGCAGGGTGTTGGAAATACACTTAAAAGACATTACGAAACTTACCTTCAAGAATATGAGTTTGCTCATGATGACGTAGATGGAGAGTGCTGCTTATTGTGTCACAGGTTCATATTTATCCCATCTTAATTTTTCATCTCCGGTGGTTCAAAATATTGTATTTGCTAATGTCTGCTTACATGAGATTGGAAACTGTTGTACAGTAGTGCAGCAGGGGATTGGGTAAACTGTGGAATATGCGGCGAGTGGGCCCACTTTGGCTGTGACAGAAGACAGGGTCTTGGTGCTTTTAAGGTATTGCATCACGAAATGCATAGCACCTTAGTAGTTTTGAAACTAAATCCTTCTGGTTTTTTATGTTAATCTTTCGTTTTTTGACGTTGTAGGATTATGCAAAAACAGATGGATTGGAATACATATGTCCACATTGCAGCGTCAGCAATTTTAAGAAGAAACCACAAAAAATTTCCAATGGATTTTCGCAAGGCTCAACAGTATCACGGCCGCTGTAATTCAGTTTTGCTCCTATAAAATCATAATATATTCTTTTCCTTCTGGCTCTCTGATTTGGAGGTTGCTTCCCTCCCCAATCCGGTATGAGAAATTGTTAATTTTGTTCGGTCGAATAGGCCTTAATTGCATCGATGGTAAACATATTAGACAAAAGATGGGGGGAGGACAAAGTTAGAAAACATCGAGTGTAGTACGTAGAGGCTTGAGCATACTAGTTAGTGTAGGCATATTTCATTTTGGGTGGGAAATTTCTGTCCTCTTATTCGGCTTTATCTCTGTTTTTTCGGTTTTGGTTTCCCTTTCGGGGAAGCGATTGTGGTCGATAGTCAAGAGGTCCCATGATTCATAAGGGTCGTTCGTCGCTGTAATATAATCCTGGTCTCTATGTGAACACACCACTTATGTAGCGTTTAATGAAATATTATGATCATACTACTGACTTATTACAACTCTCTGTGTGTCCCTTAGATTTGTTCTTGCGGCAGCGGCGGGGTGAAGGCGGGTTTCCCCTCCTTATACCCGGCCGAGCTGCCGTGTCTCGTCTCCTTTTGTGTCTTAAAAGGAGCTGGGTTGTCCACTGTCTGGTCTTGCCTCTTTTTCTTGGGATGGAACTCAAGGCTTTTATGTTTGATCATACAGAACAAGTCTCTATTCCAAATGCATTAGAACTAGTTAAAAAATCTCATTTTGCCTCCTAAATTTCAAATTTGCTCATTTAACCCCCAATGTGCCCACTCTGTATGATATGCTGCCTAATTTCTGATAAAATTAGTTACTTTCGCTTACGTCACTGGACATTTTGGTAACTTAGGCCAACTCATTATTTACTTGGGACAATTGTTGACTATAAACTATGGCCGATTGACTAATTACTTGGGCCTACTTGGTTAAACGATTTGTTTTTAGCTTTTGCTTTTCATATTACGTATGAATTATGAGGGACCTAAAAGGGCTGGGAGAGGAAGAAACGAAGGAAAATTCACTTGTTTTCGCAACCCACAAACCAATTTTCTTCCGTCATCTTCATGTATTTTCTCTTTATTTCTAACACAATTGTGAACGGTTACCGAGTAGACTCTAAAATGGTTTCCAAAATGAAAAACCTATTTACTTTTTACACTGATTTCTATAACTATGTTCTATATCAAACAAATAAATTAGCACGGTTTTGGTATAAATAATAAAATAACATAATGAAGAAATGTGCCAATCTGTCTGGGAAGCGGGAACAGCCAAACTCATTAATAACTAATTCTTTTCAAATCCCTACAATTGATCAAAAATTAATCGCCAAAGAAACTAGCAAACTGAGAGAGACGACTCTCCACATCCCTTGCAGATGCTATAAATAAATTGAGAGATGACAAATAACAAACTGGAATTCGAAATTAACAATGGAAGATGTGGAAAGTTATTCACAAACCTTGTGCTTGATTTGCATGGATGCGAAATCGAGTCGAGAAATGTTCACAAACAATGGTTGCAATCACTCATTTTGCACTGATTGCATTGTCCAATATGTTGGGACTAAAATCCATGACAACATTCCAATGGTGAAGTGTCCACATGTGAAGTGCGATGGTGAGTTGGAGCCACAATCTTGTAAACCCATTATTCCAAAGGAGGTGTTTGATCGATGGGAAAAAGCCCTTTGTGAGTCCCTTATTTTGGGGTCTCAAAAATTTTACTGCCCTTTTAAGGATTGTTCTGCCATGCTTGTGGATGATGGAGGAGAGGCTGTGACTGCCTCCGAGTGCCCGATTTGCCGGAGACTTTTCTGCGCTCAGTGCAAGGTGGCATGGCATGCTGGAGTTGGATGTGTGGAGTTTCAAAGATTGAACAAGGATGAAAGAGGAAGGGAAGATCTTATGGTGATGGAGCTTGCTGAGAAGAATAACTGGAGGAGGTGTCCAAGATGTAGTTTCTTTGTGGAAAAGAGTGAGGGCTGTCATCACATTACATGCAGGTTAGCAAGAAAAAATTTAAAAAAAATTATCCGCGTGTTCTTCAATAACCAGTTCATAAAATTTAACCTCAAAATTTCTTTCGATCAACAAAAATAAATGTGACATCCATTTAGTGGTATATTTGATTATTTAACTACTTGATACCAATTTATGGTGTGATTTTGTGTTTTGTAGGTGTGGAATGGAATTTTGCTACCTTTGTGGATCAGATTGGGCAGATCATCATCGTACTACTTGTTCATCAACATGAGAAAATAGGCCAAGAAGTCAACTAGGGCATCTTTAATCGATGTGTTGCCATCATGGTTTTCGGGTTCAATTTCGGTTGTGCAAACTATTGTAAAATGATTTGTGAGGGACTGGAAATTGTAGCTGCTTCGTTGACTAAGTATAATCATCATTATTAAGTTAAAAAAATGAAAATCACAATATAAATTAAGGATCACGAATTAAACAAAAAAATTAACAACGATGATCATCAATTGTAATGAGATACATAGTTGTTGAAAGTTATTCAGAATTTTGTATTGCAAGATGCTGAGAGAATTAAAATTAGAGGTTTTTAAAAAATTTACATATTAAGGAACATAGAAGAGTTAGTTAATAATTGGAAGATTGTAGTGTAAGAAACTATGAGAGTTTAGTATTTGAATATAACCCGTATCGAATAAGAAACTAAGAACTAAGAAGTAAAAATTCAAAATCACCAATCTTTTTGATTGCCTTCTTCCAAACTTACTCCTATTCCCCCAAGGAGTTTTATATGGCCTTTGGGTCAAATGCCTCGAAATCAAACAGTTGGAAGTGTTAGCATTTGAGTTGTTATACTCAAATCTTCCTCCTTGAAATCATAATAAATATAATTTTTGGTCGAACAATATTTATTTTCTTAATATTGGAAAAAAATATTAAATTTGAATCTCTGAATTCTAATGAATAAAAAATAAAAATATAAGGTCAAAAACATATGTTCCCTTTACAATTACATATATTACACTAGTTTCTATATGTTGCTAATAAATGATAAATCCAGGGGAAAAGAACCTCATGAAGCCAAGTGCCAATCGTCTGGGAAATTGGAGGGACCTTATCAACACCCAAACTCTCATTAAACACTCAAAATGAATCATCAAAATACTCAAATTGAGCCTCTCCAAATCCCTCACAAGGTTACATATATCCCCACAAATTAATACTAAATAAATTGACATGAGAAACTAAAAATTCCTATGATCTGAAGACATAGTTGAAAAAAAATAAAAAATGGAGGGAACATCAAGCTCTGTGGCTCTTCATTTGGTTGATGAGTTCTACTTTTCGGCTCTTCACGACGACGACGAAGTTTTTCCCATCTCAGATGGAAAGTACGCACATCAGTTGCAGCTGCAGGAGGCCCTCATTTCCTCCGCCATTGCTTCAACAAACCCCAACCCACCCCCCCAAACCAAACCCCCCCAACTTGCTTCTCATCATTATGAACCCCAAAAAATAGAGGAAGATCTTGAAACCCTAATGAAAAAATCAAAGGGGAAGGAAAAGGAAGCTGGCCAATCATCTGAAGTTTTGTGCATGATTTGCATGGATGTGAAATCAAGTGGAGAAATGTTCACAAATAATAGTTGCAATCACTCATTTTGCAATGATTGCATTGGCCAATATGTTGGGACTAAAATTCAAGACAACATTATAGTCGTGAGGTGTCCTCATGTGAAATGCAAAGGTGAATTGGAGCCACAATGTTGCAAGCCAATTGTTCCTAAGGAAGTGTTTGATCGATGGGAAAATGCCCTTTGTGAGTCACTTATTTTGGCATCACAGAAATTCTACTGCCCTTTTAAGGATTGTTCTGCTTTGCTTGTTGATGATGGAGGGGAGTTTGTGACTGTCTCCGAGTGCCCGGTTTGCCGGAGACTTTTCTGTGCTCAGTGCAAGGTGGCTTGGCATGTTGGAGTTGAATGTGGAGAGTTTCAAAGCTTGAACAAGGATGAAAGAGGGAGGGAAGATCTTATGGTGATGGAGCTTGCTAAAAAGAAGAATTGGAGGAGATGTCCAAAATGTAATTTCTTTGTGGAAAAAGGAGATGGCTGCCAACACGTCACATGCAGGTTAAATTTTTTTTTGTTTTTTTGTGTATTTTTCAATATCATTGTCTATTAATAAACCAAAATTTTAATGTTCTTATTGTATATATGATCATATTTTGTTCTGAAAATTGAATTTGGAAAACTAAATTTTTTCTTTTCTTTTAATAGGTGTGGATTCGAGTTTTGCTATGGTTGTGGGACACATTGGCGTCACAGCGAATTTTCAAGTCACAGATGTCCTAGAACTTGATAGGGCAAAGACAATGTGCTGGGTAATGGGTACGTATGGTTTCACATTTTAATGTAAGATTTTCGGTTTTTTTTAAGGATATTATGTTGTGAGCAATCTTAACTGGATCATGAGATTTGTAATACCTATTGTGATATGTGATTTTGAGGATTATGAGGCCCAGGAAATTGTAGTTGCTTTTGCTGCTGATTCCACCCATTGATTATCATCGCATCAATTATATATCATAGGGCTGAAAGATAATGGGAGGAGGAAAAGAAAGAAGAATTCTCATGTTGGGAATTAATTGAAAAAGACACTCATCTTGTTTATATTGTATTGACGAAACTAAACATCCCAAAGTATTTTCGAACTCAATGTAATCGTGAGAATAGTTATATTGAAGACATGCACTTTTTAATATACCAAATTTGAATTTTCGTCATTAATTAAAAATAAATCTAGTAACATGTCTTCATTGTACAATTAACTGTTAGCATTATATTAACGCTATACGAGAAATCAAGCAAAACAAACAAACAAGTAATAGCCACTTTGGTTCTTAATTACTATTAAGAGAATATTTATGTGTAAATTTACATCATATAATTTATAAATTTAAGTTTTACATTAAAAATTGCTCACCCTTAGCAAGAAACATATCATCCATAGTCATAAGTGATGAGAAGTTGCACCCTAGATTCGTAATCATCTGATTGGTTCGATCTTCCACACTGGATTTCAACTTGTGCAACGCCGCCATGTACTCCTCCAACTCCTCCAAACTACCCGCCGTCGTCTCCACCGGCTTCTCCCACCACCCATAACAACAACTACCACATTCTCCTCCAACAATATAGTCACCAATGTTATTGTTTTTATTATCACTCTTACTCTCACGCTTCATCTTCTCCGCCTCCATCCGCCTCTTAGCTTCCATATAATCCTCAACCTGTCTATTACTACCGCCACGCATTGTGTTATTATTAACACGTGAGTTAATAACACCGCCGCAATTTTGATCATGTTGGTTGGGATTTTGTCCAAGGTAGCGGTCGATAACGGCATCAGGGGTGGGGCTGCCGAAGCAGAACACCTTGCCGTTGCCGGAGATGACAATGCCCGCCATCTCTGCGCCGCTCAAAACACTGAGCTCCGCCGCTTTGTTGAAGAAACCCTTCTTGCGCTTTGAGAAGGTCACGTGACGCTTGTTCTTCTCTTCAACCCTCTTGATTTCAACCCTTCTTCGACCTTCGCTTTCCTTTTTGCCATTGACATTGTCGTTGCTTGTGATGATCTCGTCATGCTCAGCACTCATGGGCTCCATAGTAGAAATTAATAGTACTCAGAAAGAAAGAAACTAATGGCAAACCCTAGAGGGAAGGAAAGTAATGGCAAACCCTAAAATATTGTTGAGCTGTAATGAGTGAATAGGATGATTGAGATCTCTAGGTTTTGGTATGTTTTTATATAAGGAAGGCAAGTGATATATATAATGGTAAGGAGAACAAGTGACTTGACTTTCAAGCATATGCTCAAAGAGGTTATTTGGGCTAAAATTTGGATAGGGAGATATTGCAATCTTTTCATAAATTTAATATTGTCTTAAATTAATTAAGGTAGCAACTTATTAATCTCAATCAAGAATTACTTACCTTTTCTTGCACCAAAAAAAATTACTTGCCTTTTCTTTGTATGTTTGATTTATGTTTATGTCTAATTAGGGGGATCGATTTACCCTAGTTTTGGGTAAGTAATCCGTAAAAATATGGGGTGGATCTTGCAATCTGGCCATATAATATTTCTTCATTACGTTTTTTTTTACCTTAATGCATCTTACCCAAAAATTACCACTGTACGCACGTAGTGACCACGCGAACGGTCAAGGGGCAAGGACCATTACTTACCCTTTCTTTGCTCTTTTTTTGTTCTTTCATCTTAATAGTTTTTAGAGTTTGAAAGTTTTCTAATGAAATCACATAAAATACTTAGGGGGTGTATTCAATTAGAATTGTAAATTATTTCCAAAGACATTTTTTAAGTGATAGATTCATGGAACTTTATAGAATTGTCTTGGGCTTACATGAATTTAGGTAAAATTCTATTTAAAGACTGTTATGCATTTATATGCACATGTAAAACAAATTTGATTGGATTTTCTGGATTTAGCTAGAATTATTGGTCTAATTTTTTTTTTACTTTTTAATTTTTTTATAATAAAGAGAAAATATGAAGGTTCATTCCATAACCATCCCTTCAGACTTGATATTGGCTCTCAATATTCTTCTTCCAACTTTTTATTTTTACTGGACTCTTCCAACTTTCACAACAATATCATATAATCACATTTATCGACACAATGCACCAATACCATTTCCTACGGCATCAATATATATAAGGAAGAATATGAGCAATAGTCCCAGAATTTTACCATAATTTTAAAAATCGTCCATAAACTTCAATATTAGTTTTTTCCGTCCATGTACTTTACCACAATAGTTTATTTAGTCCATCCGTCAAAAATTTGAACGGAATCCGTTAAAATAAATGGCAAAATTGTCATTTCAAGTGAGATTTTTCTCACGGATTCCGTCCGAATTTTTTATGGAGAAACTAAATCAACTATTATGATAAAGTTCAGGGACGAGGAAAACTAATAATGAAGTTTAGTGACGATTTTTAAAATTATGATAAATTTCAGGGATTATTGCTCATATTTAAACTATATATAATCTCTCAAACCACCTATCTATTAATATGCCATAGATTGAGAATGGAGGTGGTGAAGATGTCGTCCCAGCAAATGGAGGCGGTGAATATATACCTAACAAGGTAACTGATGAATTCATCATTTCATTGAATATCGAAGGAGGGTAGGATGAATTTATCGATGATGTTCTATATATGACGAATCAATAAAAAACGTTAAGGATTAAATCTAATTGATGAATTCATTGAATCTGAAGAGTGTTCAATCGAATTCATCGAAAACGAGCATGATGAATCAATCAAATTAATTTAACGTAGCAAGGAAATTATCGATGAATTCATCGATTAATCCAATCTAAAGAGTTCAATCGAATTTATCAAAGAAGGGCATGATGCATCCATCAATCATGTTAATTCATGGACAAATAATTTCATGATATATGTTTTTTTGAATGTGCATCAATGGAAGATTCCAAAATTATTTGGTCATATATATAAACTTGGATCAAGATGAATGATATATATATATATATATATATATATATATATTTTCTATTTTGGTGGGAGAGAATTCACACAAATATTAAGGGAAAGGGGTGAAATTACTATGGCAATTGGTATTTATATTTTTCACTTACTAGAAGATCGATGCTAGAACTTTCATTCAAATAAAAAACAAAACTTTTTCTTTAGAAACGTGGCATTTAAAGCGTAAACAGCGTACGTTGGGTTGCAAAAAAGGAAATTAGAGAGATAAGAGCATGGCAAAAAGTAGAAGCTTTAGGTTTGAATCACTGGAAGAAGAGAAGGCCCCTCTTTAGGTCGACGATCGAGGGCTCATAATTAACGTCTCAATAATTGCACACCTTCCTTAGTCTTCACCTATCTCTCTGCTTTCCATCTTAATTTAAATTTATTGTGTGTTTCGCAGCCTCATGGGGGCCTCCATGTCCCTCACCTTTGCTTCTTTAATTCCTATGTTCCCAAAATGTCAATTTCGTACTATTTTTTTCCTCTTGCTCTTCTGCTTCCTAGGCTGCTTAGATCAGATCCAGCAAATTTTTTATCCTTTTTCGTCTTTTACTTTCTGGCCCATTCATTCAAATTCAAAGGTCCCACGTTTGCAGGTTCTAGTTGGGATCTTGAAGATTTGAAACCAAAGAAAACATGAGGCATATATTCGTAAGAATTAATTCTAAAAAACAAAAGATGATTGACTGCATTCGCAACTCGCCACTCACACTACAACTACAATGTAATAGTATTTCTTTTAAATCTTTTTTTTTTTTTATAAATATCACGGGGTGTCTCAACACTTGAAGAGTGAGTTTATTCTTCACTTGGGGTGCATCTTTCCTTAGCTACAAAGTGTTCTCAGTAAATTTCAAACTCCTACCAATTAGTCACCGAAAAATTCTTCATCTGAAAGTAACAGTTTACCAACTGCATTACACCTTATGAATTCATGTGAAGAAAGTTAACCCATTGCTAGTTTTAGTTGAGATATTTTATAATCGAAGCTAGGACATAAGTCATCGTGCATATATAACAATAAGACGATTGCACCATTATAATTACGATTTACGATTTATTAATATTTTTCTTGATATTTTAAATATAATAAAACAATTATACCAATAGAACTATAAAATTTTATTGGTATTTTCAACTATCGTTATTAACAACAACGATATTTCTGTGTTAGAATTCATCAATATATCTAGTTACAGGAAAAAAACACGATGATTGCAACATATATATATATTGGTAATTTTGGTTCTACAAAGCATAGCATGGGCCATCCACGGCCCTATATTCTTCCAAAATGTCAATGATGATATATAGAAGATGATGGTGATGATGATGATGGACAACTGTCGTGGCCACGCGTGACTGCACACTTGCAATTTCAGTTTTGGGCTCCACCTTAGACATTGATCTCAATTAATTAGACCTATTAATCCTTACTTAGGGCATATTATTAGTGACGAGTGTCTTCGTTAATGATGCATATTTCTTGAATTATTTTGGCTTGATTGGACCCTTGTTTTAGTAAAGGAGCTAGTTTGACACCCATTTTTCCTGCTACCCATAGAGCCCACGATATAATTGTAAGTGCACATCAAAATTTTATACATAATACATGTAATGGTTGCTTCGCCATTTCAAGTTTGATGTTCCAGTCGAAGTCAAGCCAGCTTTAATAATAAAGACACGGAAATGTCCCTACATTTTTCTTTATGTTTCGATTAACTTTTTATTTTTTATTTATTAACGAGAGAATCCCTTTAAAGCATAGATATATTGAACATCATCGAGAGTATATACCAGCTCACCATCCACCGTCTTACAGCCGCCTCCCACTTAAATCTTAGTCCGATTCCAGAATTATTCTCTTAGACTCTTCTATATTCTGAAGTCTTAGTCCGATCCTATAGATGCATTAGACTCATCCCTATAATGTCAAACTTCAAAAAGACTAATGTCGTAATCCACCGTTTACACTCTCCCACTTAAATTTTAATCTGATCTTGAGAGCAACATAAACATAATTTTTCCTTAACAAGTAGATTACACATTAGTGAATAAAAACACTAGTTTCTCCGACGTTGGTGTCGAAGGGTATTTCTCCGCCAGATCGTCGAGGTTTCTCCGACGCTGGTGTCGAAGGGTATTTCTCCGCCAGGTCGTTAAGGCAATCTATGCGTAGTACAAGATTCTGCACAACTCGAGGTATATCGGGTGTGTGGAGGGTTGGACCCGGGTCAGTTAGCTCGGATATCGAGTTACGACACGGGATTCCATTCGGGGAGCGGTGAGACATGTTTTGATATATTTTGTGTCAATGTCTATTTACATGATTTTAAACTCTTTTGATAAGGGTTTTCAAAGTAGGGTTGTGGACCAAGTGATGTTTTCATTATTCAGATTTTCGTAGGTCCCACCAAGTGTTTTAACAAAAGATGAATTTTCCGGTGAGTTTCGGATTACCTTCATATATTATTTATGGATTTGTTTGAAAAGGAATGTTTACATTATGCGTGCATTGTTTTACTCATGGAGCGGGAAAAAATGTATGTTTTCCTCGAAAATGGTTTTCAATAATTATTTTGTCCTATCACATTTTTCGTGTTTTAAATCCCCTCCAGGTTGTAGGTTGACAAGGGCACGTCCAGAGGCGGAGGCATTACATTTAAGCTGCGCCTTTACCTAGACCATCGAATAGGATTTTATTTATGTATTTACCCTTTCCTGCCTAGATGCTCTGATAAGTTCTTTGGATTTAATGTAAATTATGACTACATCGATGGTTGTTTGGTGACTTGGGATTTGGAGTGTTATCTGATCCTTCGTCTGACATGTGGAAGACGGTTAACCAGTCCTTAAGGGGAGATTCCGTCGAATTTTTGGCATAATTCTCATAATTAATTGCAAAAGCTTAAAGGTATTCTGGAAATTTATTTAAGTTGTCAGACGGAAACATGATTTTTTCCGAGTTCCGAGGAGTAATTCGAGAAGAGTCCTGTCATATCAGGTCAAACTTCAAAAAGACTAATTCCGTAATCCACCGGCTACACTCTCCCACTTAAATTTTAATCTGATATTGAGAGCAACATAAACGTAAATTCGCCTTAACAATTAGATTACACATTAGTGAATAAAAACACAACCAATATTTCCAAACTGTAATCTAAATGCTTAAATAATGTACATACTCGGAAATTTTGTTTGTAGGGTTGAAACCGAAGTGCATGTGGATGTGGTTGACATTCGAGTGCAAACATTACACCCCATAATGATTCATTATTCATAAACCTCAACTAACATCCAAATCTTAATCAAGAAAATTAATTGTACAACAAATTAATTATTAATTATTATCATTATGTTTACCGGTCACGACTCACGGAGTCACGGACATATATTGCATTGGGTTTTTGGCTCATTGTGTAGGTCTATGAAATTGTTGGCATTATAGGCTGGTGCCAATTCATGCACACACCTAACTGGCTAGACCAGTATAGTATGTCCTTTGCTATAATAATTCACTTTATATCGTTGGTGACAAAAATAAAAGGATAATTAATAATGTATTGCATTATTTGTCTTTTGGATCTTTAATTAGGTAAACGGGACAAAGAAAACCAACTTTCATCAAGTAAACTTTACCTTTGATAGACTACAGTTTTGTACATCAGTAAAAACGTTTCCTTCAAAAGAAATAAAAAAGTAACACAGAATTTACTTGAGTTAAAAAGATAAGAGTATTCCTTATTTGCGCTGTTGGGTTCATCAAGGATAAATATGGGGTATGTTTTGAAAATTCTCCTAATTTTCTTGCTGATCTTTTATTAGAAGCAAGTTATTTTTTGTTTTGTAATATGACCTATAAATTTTTTGTTCTCCAAATAGAAAAATATTTCTAGCGAAATTATAATGAGAGCATATATATATATTTTTTTCATAATGAGAGCATATATAAATATTCTATAAGTATGCATAGTGATGTAGTGAATAAACCGGATAATTCAACTGGTTTTGGTGTCGATTTTACCGATGTTCGTTCGTCTTCATGCTTCATTTTCTCATATATCGTCATGGTGTCGATCATGATCACAGGTTTCGGCGTCCCGACGGGTCAGGTTACTGGTGAAACTCTCGTCTTCAGGAGCCTGGTTTGCTTTCACAGGGTTTTGACTCGTGATGTGGCATGGTGGGTTTTGATCGAGTCATTCCAGTCCTCCATTGGTGGTGTGGTGTCAATCACGGTGGATTGAAACATTTGCGATACGGTAGTGGAGGGTATCCTCGTCATCTTCGGAATTCCGCAAAGGGTAATAATGAAAGTGATAGGCCGCGACAACGGTGGAAGTAGCATGTTTGTACCTTTTATTGGGTTATTTATTTATTTTTTCTTTTTAGTCTGTTTTGTGCAAATAAATCCAGCGACTCTTATTTCGAGTTGGCTGTGTTAGGTTTTCCCTTTTGTGGGATTGCAAAGATTAGTTGTTTAGGCAGTAATGACCTTGATGATAATTAGGGGATTCAAGTTTTGTGCGTTATTCCTTCTAGATCGTTTCGACATATATCGAACCTGATCACGGGAGGTATTTACCCATGTTTGTCGTCAAACTATTACAATCTAGTGTATCTTTATTTTGTATCTTTGTTTAATCAATGAAATTTCGTATCTTCTAAAAAAAAAAAAATATCTTAACTCTTGAATGCATTATTTTCTCAATGAATACACACTACTTTCTTAAAGAAAAAAATATATGGAAAAAAACTTCACCCCATACTCCATAAATATAAAGCAATTTGATTATGTGTTGATCGAGGATATAGATAACATTTTATTACACATTTATACACAATACCTACTTTTGCAAACTTCACGGGGATCTAAAGTCTCAACTCTCAACTACACTACCATATGAAAGATCTTTAAAACTATTAGGTGATTCTGTACAAATTGCTGAATCAATTATACTTATTTGGTTTTTTAATTATTATTACAAGTTGTTATTACTTATTAATTACGTTAATTTTCTTTTGCACATAGTAATTAACCCTATTTCATCATGTTTATTTTTCATTCATTAGTTGGCCACTTAGGTGTTTGTATGTAGTGTTAGGATGGAATCTCGAATCTCGAATTTCGAGTTCGTCCCAGTATTAATAATCTTCTTATATATCTGAATTTTTCTGATTCATTAATTTCGAATAAAATATACGGGATATGAGTTTGAAGACTGACCATGAATCAGCGTAACAAAGAATTAGGGAATTGAGTTTTGAATTTACGATGGGGAACCGGTTCCGATTCGACCATGATCAAAATCCAAAGGTCAGAATCCCATTCATAATTGGATTGGAAACAAAGTTATAATTGGATTTCCAACTAGCCGTTGGTAGATATTTGAGATGAGGAGCGTCGGTAGAATTCCGACCTATTCCCTATTTATATTTAATATAGTTCAATTTTATATAAAATATTTAATTTTAGTATAACGAGATGATTGATATGTTAAAACTAAAGTATCAAACTTATTATTTTAAACAAAATTTACTAATTATGTTACGCTAAAATAGAAGTCAAAATGTGGATTTGGATAGAATCAGACTAATTAGTGATACAAATTGGAATGACTCGTGTGGTGTGTGAGTGAGTGTGAATATAATACATGCCTAAAATCATGCGTACACAGAAAGTATGAATAATGAGATCCATCTGAGCTCCGGCTCTCGCTCTGCCCAAAAGAAGAGAGAGCATGAATCAGCTTAGCGTTATTAACAAAGCGAGGGAAGACATAAACACGTGTGTCCATTCACCCATTCTTTTTTATTTTATATTTCATATATCAGAAAAAAAAGAAAAGGAAAAATAAAATGAAAACTCAAGAATACCGCATTATTTGACATTTAGTGCTATAATCTAATAATATTGTTCTCCACATATTATGTGGGATGTCTCAAATTTGAGTCTATTCGAGAGAGGTCGATATTTAATATATATATAATATAATATTCCTCTCTTTATATAAAAAATAATAATATTGTTTAAAAAAAAATAATACTGCAAGTTTATGACAACATAGGCAACCCCACTGAAAATTTTAAAAAATTAGCATCCCAGCTTCCCATGCAAGGTTACAGAATATGCAGATCATTGTCACGGAACCAATTCTACATAAAATATTGGATAAACTACATAAAAATACTTAACTTATATGGATCATTTCAAGTTTATATCCGAATTATGAAAATTTTCATCTAGGTAGTAAAAACTACATGACCATCAACAAATTAGTGCATCTATCACATTTTCCATCCAAATTTTCGTTAAAATGATACGTAACAAGAAATTGATCTAGTCAGCTTGTGAAGTAGCAAAAATTAAAACGATAATTTCGGCATTATGCAAAAACTAAATCAGCCCCAAACCCAAAATCTCAAATTGAACCCAACGAGAAAACGAAGCAGGAGGAAGAAGACGAAGCATGAGGAAAAGAAGACGACGATCTCTGGATTGATGATGACATCCTCTTCAAATTCTACACAATCACATCCTTCTCCGACTCTCGAAATCTCTCGGAAGTAGCTAATAAGCTCTCAGCCTTCGACTCGGAAATGGTCTGGTTTTGGTTCACCTCTTCAATAGCGTCCATGGCCATCCTTTTCGTCAACATCACATACATATCTCACTGTATTAGTAGACTCTAGATGCTTTCGGTGCACACAATGTTGCTAATTACATTGAATATATGCAGATAGATGGGTGCAATTATTTTGACACCCTTAGGTATATACTAATATTTTTGTTGGGGATATTTATAAATTGGATGGTGTCTCTATTCATAGATTGAAGATTCCATTTTTGTCTGTTGGTATGTTGAATGGCATCACCATCTGCTGAAGAATCCACTCATCTCATTCTCATCGCCACACTGCAAGATCTCACTCTCACTCTGCTGAAACATTTTCTGATTTTCCTACTTAAATATAAAAACAAAAAATACATTCTCTTAAAGTAAATATTGTAACTACTTAATTAAATAGAAAGGTTGTGATTTGTTGATTTTGTTTATGGAGAAAGTATGAATTGTTTATCCTTTTTGGCTTGCATGAATAGCAGCAATTTGTCATTATGTTTTTCAGAAATATTCTTTGCTTAAACTAATAGTCTACTTGTGATTTTTCTATAATATTTTCAAATATTGCAACTATTCCGTTAAGACGTTAAAGGCTAATGTGGACAAGATGAGACCTATTATTAAATTTAAATTAATAACAAGTAGGGCCCATGTGGCAAAAATAATAATAAATTAATTTAAAATTATTAAAAATAAATTTTTTTTCCACATATTTTAAAACTAATGTATTAAAAAAAACAAACTAAAAAAAATGGGTTGTTGAATGGAAAAAGTAGGTATGTTAAAAAACAAATGGAAGAAGTAGGAGAGAGAGAGAGAATGTAAAAATATGGAGAAATTAAAGAAAAAGATTTTGGATTGTAGCCACAGTAATCTCGTATGTATGTCACCTATCTCAAACCCCTCCGATTAAATTCCGAGAATTTTGTGAATTTTCTGAAATTTTTCTGGAAAGAGTATGAGTTTATTTGAATATTTCGTCCCTAAATGTATAAATTCCTTTAGCAACGAAAAATTCAGATGAACAACGGCGTCAAAAGAACTTTTTGCAATGTTGTTCATCTGATTTTTTCGTTGCTAAAGGTGTTCTTGCCTTTAGCGAAATAAATTCATATTTTTTTCAGAAAATTTCCATAGCACTTGAGAACGATTTAAGACCTTCCAACACATAAAAAACATCCAAAAAATTCCCTTAAAACTAAGATTCCCATTAATAGCTTATTGCTCCCATTTTATTCTTCTCTCTCTTTGTTCTCCTCCAATTTTCATCTTCTTCTCTCTCTCTTCTATGCTTCTTCATTCACACTGTCATTTCCACTTTCAATTCATTTCCATTTTCCATCAAATCCAATCAGAGAGAGGGTTTTTAATTTTTTTTAAAAATAAATTATTTTTAAAATTTTAAATTAATTTATTATTATTTAAATTATGGGTCTCATTTGTCAACGTCAGTATTTAACAGAAATTTAACGGAGGGACCATATTGTCATATTTTGAAGAGTTCATGGGGGTAATTACAACATTTGAAAATTCAGATATGAATATGTTATAAGGTGTAAACAACAGGGTAGTAAAGTGCACACAGAACAAGCTAGCGATTCTCAAATTGCACCCAGAATTGAAATTTGCCTCATTTTGCACCCAGAACACCCATTCCGTTACTTCCGTTATACCATCCGTCAGTCTCTGTTACTAACGCCGTTAAAAGTGCTGATGTGACAATAATATTACAAAATTTATAGGGGCAATTGAGACATTTGTTATATTTGATCAAATTTTATATTAAAATTATTTTTTTTTAAATTAAAACAAACCTAAAATTACCCAATACGTCCCCAATCCACCCTAGTCGGCAGACACCCACCGAAATCTTCCTCTTCCTCAACCTCGTCTCCTTCTCTGGACCGCGCCCACCAAGTTTGCCGACTGCAACAAAACCAGCACCACCACTGCCCATCCACCCACCCACCTGAAGCACCCGGCGCTGACCACCCCAGAAGCATCTTGGAACACTTTCGGAGGGAACCTCAAATTCCCTCTCAGAACAGCCTCAAAGATCTCCAACGTCGACTTGCCGTAAAACGACGGAATCCCGCCGAGCATTATGTACAGCATCACTCCGACGCTCCAAACGTCGACCTTCTCATTGTACACTCTCCCCATCAAAACCTCAGGCGCCACGTAGTACGGCATCCCTACCACACCTTCCATGGACCCGCCGTCATCGACCTGAAATCCGCAAGCTTCAAATTGTTCCTTGAGTCAAACAGAATGTTCTCCGGCTTCAGGTCACGGTGAACAACCCCGAGCCGGTGACAATGCGAAATCGCTTCGAGCAGTTGCTTCATGAGAGAAGCGGCTTCGGGTTCCGAGAGATTACGCTTAACAATTCGTTCGTAGAGAGTGGCGGGTTCGCAGAGCTCGAGCACCATGGCCAATGAACCTTCGTTTTCGAAGACATTGAAAAGCTTGAGAATGTTGGGGTGAGGAGCCAAAAGGGTCATGATTTTGGGCTATTTCTCAAGGCAGGCGCGGTCGACGTCATCGTTCAAAGTCGATTTGTCGATGATCTTGCAGGCGACGAACTCCGCCGTGTCGGGGCTGAGCGGGTACTGAGATGTCCGGATGCTTCTGGGGTGGTCGGCGCCGGGTGCTTCAGGTGGGTGGGCAGTGGTGGTGTTGGTTTTGTTGCAGTCGGCAAACTTGGTGGGCGCGGTCCAGAGAAGGAGACGAAGTTGAGGAAGAGGAAGATTTCGGTCGGTATCTGCCGACTAGGGTGGGTTGGGGACGTATTGGGTAATTTTAGGTTTGTTTTAATTTTTTAAAAATAATTTTAATATAAATTTTGATAAAATATAACAAATGTCTTAATTGCCCCTATAAATTTTGTAATATTAATGTCACATCAGCACTTTTAACGACGTTAGTAACAGAGACTGACGGATGGTGCAACGGAATGAGTGTTCTTGGTGCAAACTGTGTCAAATTTCAGTTACGGGTGCAATTTGAGAATCGCTGGCTTGTTCTGAATGCATTTGGAGTAATAAGTCTTTCTATTTTGAGAGCATTGTTTAATAATCAAACTAATAGTTGAACAGTCCAGTAAACTGTAAATAATGAACGTTACATTCCCACTAACCCACAATAACAACAAATTACATGCATAAGATTCTCTTAAATTTCCTCACTTTTTGAAACAAGTGAAAGTTTTAAATAACAAGATTACCTTAATTAATGAGGTTATTAAAATGATTGATTATTTGGGCGTACGTGCGGTGGTCTTGGTTATTCACCTTTGTACAAAGTCAGTCTGAGCACGCCCTCTATCCTCCGCGGGTCACTAGCAACTCTGTTAAACCAAGTTATACATTATGTATATCTATTTTTATTTAGGATTAAACATAAATTTGACATCGAAGGGCACAATAAAGACAAAACATTCCTGTTAACCAAGAAGAAACACTAGAAAGACTAAAGTTTGAATTTCTGAAGTGGGATGGAAGAAAAGCAAAACATCCATGTCCTGTCCTGGTGTCCTACACAATACACAGTTGTCTCCCATGACTTCCTCAAACTTAACAAATTTACAGGCATTATGTAAATGTTATTGTCAAATTTATTCATCGTTTTATAAAATGGTTGCTCTATTTATTTATATAAAAAAAAGTTATACTATTTATTTGAAAAGGTGTATATTTTAATATTTTTGTCACATACAAATTATTGTACTCGCTTCTTCTGAGTGTATTGAATTTAATTGATTTGAGTTTGAATGTTTTGAATTTGAACAACAAGAGAAAGAGGAAGAGAAATAAATCAAGTACCAAATAGTATAAACCCACCCACATTTCCACATCCACGTCCACTCCAATCCCATCTCTCTCTTTTTCACTTTTTTTATTATTAAATTTTATTCACATATATTATTATTAAGTTGCAGCAGCTTCAGCTCAACCTCACCTCACTCTCCAATGGCTCTCCCTCTTCTCTTTCTCCTCCTCTCACTCTCCTCATCGTCCATCTCTGCTTCTACTTCTACTTCTTCTGAAGATAACAAAGCTGCTGCTGCTGCTGCAAAGACCTTCATAGTCCAAGTCAACCCCAATTCAAAGCCCACCATTTTCCCAACCCACCATGAATGGTACTCTTCTTCTCTCTCCTCACTCTCCTCTGAAACTCCAACTCAAACCCCCAAAATCATCCACACTTACTCCACCGTCTTCCAAGGCTTCTCCACCAAGCTCTCCCCCGACCAAGCCCAGAAATTGCAATCCTTCGGCCACGTTGTCGCTTTAATCCCCGAGCAAGTCCGCCACCTCCACACCACCCGCTCTCCTGAATTTCTCGGCCTCCGCACCACTGAGGCAGCTGGGACTCTGCTAAAGGAGTCGGATTTCGGGTCGGACCTTGTGATCGGAGTTATTGACACCGGAATCTGGCCCGAACGCAAGTCTTTCCACGACAGGGACCTCGGACCCACTCCGTCGAAATGGAAGGGGCAATGTGTTGCCGGGAAAGATTTTCCGGCCAATCTCTGCAACCGCAAGCTCATCGGCGCTCGGTTCTTCTCTGCTGGGTACGAGTCCACAAACGGCAAGATGAACGAGACCACAGAGTATCGCTCCCCTCGCGACTCCGACGGACATGGGACCCACACCGCCTCCATCGCCGCCGGCAGGTATGTCTTTCCGGCCTCCACCCTCGGTTATGCTAAAGGAGTTGCAGCTGGTATGGCCCCCAAGGCCAGACTCGCCGCCTACAAGGTCTGCTGGAACTCCGGCTGCTATGACTCTGACATTCTCGCCGCCTTCGATGCCGCCGTCGCCGACGGATGTGACGTCGTTTCCCTTAGCGTCGGCGGTGTTGTGGTCCCATACCACCTTGACGCCATCGCTATCGGCGCCTTTGGAGCTTCTGACGCCGGCGTTTTCGTGTCGGCATCAGCCGGTAACGGCGGCCCCGGCGGACTCACTGTTACCAATGTGGCTCCGTGGGTGACAACCGTCGGCGCGGGAACGATCGATCGTGACTTTCCAGCCAATGTCAAGCTCGGGAACGGGAGAATAGTCCCGGGGATGAGCATTTATTCGGGGCCGGGTCTCGCACCGGGTCGGATGTACCCGTTGGTTTACGCGGGTAGCGAAGGCGGCGACGGTTACTCTTCTTCTCTGTGTCTAGAGGGTTCTTTGAATCAAGACTTGGTCAAAGGGAAACTCGTTGTCTGCGACAGAGGGATCAATTCAAGAGCGGCGAAAGGTGACGTTGTCAAGAAATCTGGAGGGATTGGTATGATTATCGCAAATGGGGTTTTTGACGGTGAAGGACTAGTAGCTGACTGCCACGTGTTACCCGCCACCGCTGTCGGCGCCTCAACCGGTGATGAAATCAGGAGATACATCACAGCTGCCACCAAGTCCAAATCCCCGCCTACTGCTACAATTTTGTTTAAGGGGACTCGGATTCGGGTCCGGCCCGCCCCGGTTGTGGCTTCGTTTTCAGCCCGCGGGCCAAACCCGGAGGCTCCGGAGATATTGAAGCCGGATGTGATTGCACCTGGGTTGAATATATTGGCAGCTTGGCCGGACAAAGTTGGCCCATCCGGTGTTGCTTCGGATAAAAGACATACAGAGTTTAACATACTGTCCGGGACATCAATGGCTTGTCCACATGTCTCTGGATTGGCGGCTTTGTTAAAAGCGGCCCATCCCGAATGGAGCCCTGCTGCTATTAGATCCGCCCTGATGACCACGGCTTACACCTTGGACAATCGGGGCGAAACAATGTTGGATGAGTCGAGCGGCAACACCTCTAGTGTCATGGACTTTGGGGCTGGACATGTTCATCCCCAAAAGGCAATGGACCCTGGATTGGTCTACGACATTACTTCTTATGATTATGTGGATTTCTTGTGCAATTCCAATTATACCACTAAGAATGTCCAAGTGGTCACTAGGAAGGTTGCAAATTGCAATGGGGCAAAGAGAGCTGGACATGCTGGGAACCTAAATTACCCTTCATTGTCTGTGGTGTTTCAGCAGTATGGGAAGCATAAGATGTCTACACATTTTATCCGAACCGTCACGAATGTGGGCAGCCCAAATTCGGTTTATCAGGTGATGATCAGGCCGCCCACAGGAACAACTGTGACAGTGGAGCCGGAGAAGCTGGCATTTAGGAGAGTGGGTCAGAAGTTGAGTTTTCTCGTTAGGGTCCATGCCTTGGCAGTGAATCTGCTATCTCCTGGTAGCACTAGTGTGACAAGTGGTTCTATAGTTTGGTCTGATGGGAAGCACACTGTGACTAGTCCCTTGGTTGTGACAATGCAACAGCCTCTCTAGAGTTTTGGGTTTTAGGAATTTTGAACCTCTCTTTATGTATGTATAATGAGAATGTGTTTTTCTATGGTTTTCTGCTCCAGAAAACCGGTGGGTTGGGTTCGGGTTGGGTTGAGTCGGTTTGTTGTAAGATTAACAATCAAAAAACGTTTGTAGAATATATGTTTTGATCTCTAAATTTTGTGATTAGTTTATAAGTTGATTTGTGAAATAGATGATTGTATTTTTGGCTTGATGGGAATTGGCATATGTGCAAGCCTAATGAGAATGTACAAGTAACCAGTTGGGTGGGGTTTTTTCATGATCAATTTTGACCTAATCCAATTTAAAATAAGCGCCTAACCAATGCCTTTTGGACCCATCACCCTCTTGATTTGGTTTCAATCTCAATCCATGGACATCCTAACCCAGGCTTCTACCTATAAAACCAACAAGCACTATCATGAGGGATCTGTTTGCCTATTACTGGACCACAATCAATATTCTTTTATGTAAAATGCTAATGTGATTCATCAAATTTTTGTAACGGTTGAATTTGATATTTTAATCAAAATAATTACAAGATTAAAATCCAAATGTTGAAATATTCGATACGATACAAAGAATACAAAAGTTTTAGATTTTCATTTGATAAAGCAACTTAATTGGAAAGTGCCACTTGTCTGCTATGTGACAAAACTACGGTATTCATTTTCACTTTTAAGAGTAACAAGTTTCATGTTCGATTCTATAGAAGATGAAATATATCCGCGTAAGTGGAGTGTGATACTTAATGAATAACTCATTATATAATTCAGCTCAAATTTCTTACCGTGTAAAATAAATTGTAAAGGCATTTTCCATGGTGACAAGTGACAAGGAGACATAGATTGGGTCCGTTTCACATGTCTCACTAGGTCTGTGGGAGCCCAAGACTGAATTTTGTTCTTGTTGTTTTTGTTGTTTTTGTTGGACCAATATGAGAGACTTTTCCTTTGTTTACGTGGGATGCTAATTTGCCAATTTCCCCGCCAATGCCGCTACCCTACCTTATCATCCATTTGCTTTCTACTCATCAATTTTTATTGTCTGCTTCATCAAACAGATGGTCTCATTTCTTCTGATTATTATTGCTTCAGAAGGGTGCTTTATTTGGTATGTCTTTTTCTTTTTCTAGTTAGCTTAATTATGATGAATTTTAATTAATTAGAGAGGTGTTTTCGTACAATGAAAAATAACGTACATACTTAAATTATGTCTTATTCGTTACGTATCTGTATTCGTACAATCCTCAATAATGACATTCACCGTTTGACTCATTCGACGGTTTTGTTCACAAGGTGGAAAGGCAACTTGCAAGACTTCACACCTTGTATAGTCATGCTTGCCAAAACTTGGCAGTGACATTTTCCATTCAGACAAGATACTCACTCAGGATCACATGTCCCACTAGGTCTCTGGTGGAACTCATTTCAGTTTTGCTCTTTCTTTTTGCCTTGTGGTTTTTGCTGCACCAGTACAATACGATACGAAACTCTAGTGACCGACCTCATGCTTATGAAAAGAAATACTAGTAGACCGATAAGTTAGTGTTTACAAATTCGCATTGAAGGGTTTGGAATCTTTGTGCCCTAAGAAAATACCTGTGCAAAGATAGTTAGCCTACTAATGTAATGTATATGGTGATGAATTGGGGTGATCACCTAATCAAAGGCTATAATCCATGCCTACCCAAAGTTTGTTTCTTGTTTAAGCCTAAATGGGCATGTTTAAGCCCAATGAGTAAACTAAAAGTAAACAGTATTACTAAACGAGGCCCGTAAGCATTTACCCTCCTCCTATAAAAGTTCTAAGTAAGGTTTCTGATCTTACCCGATATTGGAAGTAGAGATAATTAAGCACGAATTTTAGGATAAAAGTAAATGCTATTAATTATTTGGGCATTGTCTTTGTTATTATTGTCTAGTCATTTTCTTAATAATTTATGGTGAAGTGAGAAACTTGAATTTGATTTATACGACGGGTTTGATACGGAATATGTATAATATATCATCCCAATTATTTGGGAATATACCTCTTCCAAGTAGATTCTCCACGGATGAGGGAGTCATTTTCTATTTAACTATACAAAGTCTTTCAATCTATTATACTAATATGAATGTTTGGAACTAGAATTTAAAAGTACACTTGAAATATGGGAAATTAAACAAGGCAAATGAATAATGAAGAAAAATAGAGAAGTAATAATATTAGGGTAGATGTGGAAGAAATATATAGAAAAGTTACACAAAATGAAAACAGAAAACCAAAAATTTAAGTACTATCCTGCCGGTCGGAATGCCCGGACTAAAGAAGATGTGTACGAGGAGCAAAAATGAGATTCCTAGTGAACAGAGTGGCTACTTAATGTGTTTCCCTATTTTCTAGGAGAGACCGCGCTATGTAATTTCTAAAGAAAGGTTAGGGAGTGAGCTTGACTTCGCCCTAGCCTTTCTATTATATTATTAAAGCGCTAGCGCGCCCGTGGGGCGTAAGCACTTCACTCGCTAGGGGAAGGGATTCATTTACTTGCATTCCTGCTAGCACTACAAAAAGCTCCGGTCTTAACGCCCCTACCACTGATGTGCATTTACGTATTTTGTTTTCATTCATTCATTATTTTTTGTTGAGAATATACAAAATTTCATTGATAGAACAAAGATAAAAATTTAAGACAAGCTAGACAACAATAGTTTGACGACAAACATGGCTAAATACCTCTAGTGATCATGCTCGATATCTGTCGAAAAGATCTAGATAGAATAACACACAAAATAATATAACTTGAATCCCCTAAGCATCATCAAGACCATTACTGCATGAACAACTAATCTTTGCAATCCCACAAAAGGGAAAATCTAACACAACCAACCCGAAATAAGAGTCGTTGAACTTATTTACACAAAACAAACTAAAAATAAATAAATAAATAACCCAAAAAAAAGGTACAAATGGGTCACTTCCACCGTTGTCGCTGCCTATCACTTCCGTTATTTCGTATTCGTGGAATTTCAAAGACGACGAGGATACCGTCCACCACCATATCGCAAATGTTTCAATCCACTGTGATTAACACATCACCACCAATGGAGGACCGCGATGGCTCGATCAAAACCCACCAGGCCGCATCACAAGTCAAACCCTATGAAGGAAAATCAAGCTCCTTAAGACAAGAGTTTCACTGGCAACCTGACTCGTCGGGACGCCGAAACTCATGACCATGATCGACACAATGACGATAGACGAGAAAATGAAGCTTGAAGACGAACAAATTTTGGTGAAATCGACACCAAGACCGGTTGGATTATCCGGTTTATTCACTACATCCTTATGGGTACCAGGGGAAGTCCCTAGACCCTAAGAAGATCAGTCGAAGAAAAAGTTTTTTGAAGGAATATTTTTTTTTGTAGAGGAGGCTAGGGTTTTTAGGGTTGTGTTATAAATTATTTTCTACAAATTGTCCATTCATTCATTATTATTTATACTCCTTTGTACTATTCACTCATCAATAGAAACCACTAGTACTATTTAAGTGGAGTTCTTTTTTTTTATACGAAACAAAGTGGAAACTAAAGGGGAAATCCCCTTAGGCAACCATTCCTGAGAAAATCAAAAACACCAAGCGTGCTTTGACGAATTCGGTAGCGATCTAGTCCACTGTCTCGGAGTAGAAGATGAGTGCCCCAGCTGAGCGAGAGAGTCAACAACAAAGTTGGCCTCGTGATAAACATGCTTGAAGGAGATGTGACGAAACTTGTTGGCTAGAGATCTCACATTCTGAACAATAGTCTTGAGTCTCCAAGGTGTTGATATGTATTTGTTGACATCATCAATCAGGACTTTGGAGTCACCTTCCACCTCAATCAAATTGATATCACATAGGGCAGCTCTTTGAAGCCCATCAATAAGAGCCATTCCTTATGCTATAAGAACATCAAAGTTTCCAATTTGTTTTGTGCCTGCCCAAACAGGCTGGCAGGCAATCCATAGCTATCTCTAATAATAAAATCAGAAGCAGCATTCGCATGGGCAAAGACTGAACCATCAAAATTTAATTTGAAGGTATCTTCATGGTGAACTTTCCAAACAAGCGTATCATTTGGTGTGTGATGACCAGCCATTCTAAAGTTCCTTTTAAGAAAGGCATTTCCCAACGACGAGGCAAGCAAGAAGATCGGTTAAGTGGAATTCTTTTTTACTATATAATACAATGTCTTACATTTTAAATTTAATATTCATAACAAATAGATCGGTATTTGATATAATCTTCATTCTCAAATTTAACGGATACACATTTTCCTTTTCAATGGTTGCATTGGATTGCCAGTTCTTTCTTTGATGGAAGACAAAATAGACGCGTGATTGAAGGAAAATGCTACGAGTACCATTTAAAATTCTATTTTTTTTATCCCACTATATGTGGCGTCTAACGTGACGTTCCATGTCCCATTATTTTTCATATAATTAATCTTATATGTACATACTATATACATACTATTTAGTGACTTCAAACGCCGAAAAAAGTTCCAAAGTTTCATATAAAGTAATCAACATTTCGATAATCTTCCACCAAGTTCTAAGTGTGTCCAATTTGACCCATGCAATTACTTACTGCAATTCGATTCTTGGGTTACAATATAATAATAGTATACTATGTATGATCAAATTCAAAGGCGTAATTATCTCCGTTGCCAAGTTAATGCCCGTCATCTAGTCAGCCACAAGTAAGATCCATTTTGATCTTTGTTTCTCCCTCCTTATAGTCATCTTGTATTATTTTGAAGTTGGTGTCAATTTTATCCAACAATGCACAAAAATACTCGATTTATTAAAAATCTAAATATGTTAGGTCACAATTAGTTTTTTTTTTTTTTTAAATTAGGCTATAAATAGTTTAGTAGTTAAATATCTACGTGAATAATATATCCCACACTCATACATATATAATGTCATAGATTTATCATTGACGCTCTAAAATAGTTATCTTGCATTACTTTAAGTACAATTTTACATTCTAATAATAAAAAGGAAGGGTACAATTTTTCATATGTTTTTCTAGAGTCCTGGATTCGATTCTCTTTGGGTTATATCCTGATTGTGGTCAGGGGTGCGCTGCAACACGTATGTGAGTCTTCTCGGCTTCCGGCGCAGATTAATCCTTAGTTGTCAGTTTTGAGATACTGCGTGTCAATAAAAAAAAAAAAAACATTTATGAGATTTATTTTTATCATTTTGTCGTCCCAATAGGCTTAAAAATTCATACACGACATTACTATCCTTTTGTTTTTTTGATACACAACATTATTAAGTAGATATTTAACGTTCAAATTAATTGAATCGAAGAAAGGTATATTCTTAAACAAGTTGGGTACTTGTTTGAAATATTTAAAAATGTTGGGATGAACTTAAAATCACTTTTGTGGGATCTATATTTTAAAAAACGTAATTAATCCTTCTTTCTATTTTGTAAGTAAAACCAATCAACTTATTTTAAAGACAAAGACGTACACCAATATTTATAATAATTTTGGTATTTAATTACAATTGATGTTCAACATAAATCCAAATCTGAATTTACTGTCATTTTCATATTGCGAATTTCTTGATGTTTAGATGATAGGAATTCAAAATTAACTATAAGTACTTTGTGGTCAGAAACAAACTGCACGGGGACTAAACCCACTATTTGAGTTTGGTGACACCCTTGACATTTACCAAAAATCTGAATTTATTGTGTCACGTGTACCGTCCTTTTCATCCCATCGAATTGATCACAACCACTCGGACAGTTCACATCGGCAATATTTGACGTCATCCCTATAGGAAGTGACGATGACCTAATAATCGCTTGCTTATTCTTGAAGTTGACACGAATATATTGAATCATGCTTGCTACTCAATTCAACCACAACACATCTCTTCCATAGTTCCATGTGTGTGATTAGGACTGTCCCAATGCTACATGAGGTATAAGTCAAATTTTACATATGAGATATTCTTAATTTTATATTTAAATATAAATTTTTTTTTTAACTAAGAAAATAAAAATATTCAATTTTTATAAGAAAATATAATATTAACATAGGACAACCTTATTAAAATAAAATAAATAAGGTAACAATCAGATACACAAAACCACACAATAAGTTTTTTTGGGTTGGTCAATAATATTAAGGAAGGGCAAAAACCCAAGAGAACAAAAAAATAAAGAATAAAAGGGGAGCCAACAACCTAGCAACCCCAACCTCATGGAGGAAACAAAGCCACAGAGCTAAAAGGTGCACCAAACATTTGAAAAATAATCAAATCTGACTATTAACTTCAATATTTCAATTGATTTTTTAATTTCTATCGGTAATATTTCTCTTAGAATTTTCAGTTCTAAAATTAAATAATCCATCAATATTAGAATTGTTGCCATGATTTATAAACTCTTTAAGATTAGGAGATTTACTTTTCAAATCATCATCTCCTAATGTCTTTAATTTATTCAAATCATACAGAAAACCATAAATATTGTCAAATAATTGAAATTATTCAAACCTATTTTCAATAGAAGAAATAACATGATCTATTATGCATATAAAGTAATCAATTCTAAATGATTCTTCAGCTGACAATATTGTTTCATTATTCTTATTCACATTCTCATTAAAATGTATTTTTCTATGTGTCTTACATTTTACAATAAATACAAGTTCTATTTCCATTTCAAGTACAATATTATTTTCATTTTCTTCATTCTGATTAATCATCTCATCCCCATTATTTTCACTAGGTTCTTTGTTTGTTGCATTTTGTACTACAACTTCAGTATCATTATGAGACAATAAGAAAAGGATAATCTGAAAAGAAAAAAAATTGAAAGAGTTTTAATTCAGAATTTCAGAGAAGAAGACTTTACCAATCTGAAACTCCAAAATCCAAATCCAATAAACACTTAAATCAATGATAAGCAATTAACTTAGATCCTAAACTCAGTCTCAGAGTAGAAGGGTTATGAAATTGGAGAGAGAGCAGAAGAATTTGTTTGTGATAAGCAAAGAGAAGATGAATTAATATTGGGTGAGACAACGACATTATTGGGGGAAAACCAACAAAGAATTATGACTCTGAGGTAGAAGAAGAAAGGTTTTCTTCTACTTTCGGTCTGAAGCTACCCATCTCTCTGTAATTTTCTTCAAATAGGTGTTGGTTATCTAAGCTTTAATCAGTAAGTGAGGCTCTCCGCTCTGGTCTGGATGTATCTGAGTGAGTGTGAAGTGAGAGAACAGATAGCTAGGTGTCTGTTGTCTTTGTTTTAATAGCCGTTATAACTTCTTCTTTTTTACATCGTTTGGGTTGTGTTTAACTGGGCAGTGGGTTGTGGTGGGTATTATTTTGGATTGAGGCCTTCTTTCTTTTTACATATGATTTTTTTTTTATCTTATAGTTTTTTTTTTTATATCTGATGGAGGTTTTATTTTGGGTAGATGCCGTTTTTGAATGTGAGGCCCAAGGCTCAGGCCTTGTTTGCCTTGGGCTTGGGCCGAGCCTGGTGTGATGACTGATAAGTGAAAGCATGGCCCATAACCCCAAGGCGTTAGGCGGGTTGGTGGAGGGTCAAATTGGGACTATGTCTTCCAGCCTCTGGTCAACCTTTCGATGCCTTTTCAGTGCGCCGAGTTTTGATTTAACCGTTCAATGTGGAGTGGGATATTTACAGTGGATTCTAAGGATTAAACCTTGGATTACCAAAAAAAAAGCATGGCCCATAATACCACGAGATACCATAGCAAACGTTTTTTAGGGCAAGCCCACCAAACCCTAAACTACTCTATGTTAATCCTTTCTTGGATGACAAAAAAATCTCATGAATCACTTTCAAGTCTTTCTTATCAACGAAAGAAATCGATCAAATAATTAAATATAAATGTCCAAAGTTTTTATAACGTTTAAATTTACAACTCATTCTATATTAATCGTTTTTTTTTATTATCATGAACATATAAAATTAATATTTGCTATCGCTTCATAATTTTTATATAAAATACAAAAAATTACGATAAATTTTCATAACAAAATTTTGTAAATAGAATTTAGTTGACATTCCTCGATTCTGCACATAAAAGAAAAAACGAACGGTATATATTGCAGGATTTGGGGGTGTTGATTGAGCGAGTGGCAAGTCGGTCGTATGATGGTGACCTAATATTGTTCATGGTTTTTTGTACGAAAGTAATATTGTTCATGGTTGTTACAAACTTTTGGTGCACATTTGCCCATGTCGATATTCATTATATATGTGTGAGATCGTCATAGACGGTCCAATCAGTGCCGACCGACGTAATATTTGCCATTTCCAAGACGGATATACCCTCATCGGCCAGCTAAGTCGGTGCCTTTATTTTTATTCAATTTTTTTCCTTTTCTATTTGGTTTTTACAACATCAAAATGTCTAGCTAGTAAAGTTATGTGAACTATATATGATGTGGCCTTCCAAATGAAAAAAACAGTCACTCACAAATATAGTACCATGTTTATTATTTATGGTGAAATTAAAGTCTCATGTTCGATTCTAAAAAATGAAATTAGAATTCAGTTCGTAACTAAAATTTTAATAATTTTTTTAACGCTTAAATAATTTTTGACACCAAAAATTTTACGAGTTTGATTCTTTATTTAATTTGATAAATATATAGCTTTTATTCTTTATTTAATTTCACTAGATATATAAGTCATCTTATCTCGTACCGACAAACCTCAATTTGATAATTTGCTAATTCACAAATTGAATGACTCATATGCCAAGTGGTGAAGCATCGGAATATTACCGCAAAAAGCATAAAACATATATAATTTTGTAACTTAATTAAGAAAACAAGGAAAGGTGGCTTGTTACAACCCATTCCACAATATGAAATGGAATATAAAAATTTAAATTTGGAATCCGATAAGTGTTGGGTTGAACTAAAAGTTTTTGGATCATTCATGAAGGCCCAATGTGTTATGGGCCGTAATTGAAAACTTGGGTCGCAAAATGGCCAATTTACCCCTGTTTTATTGATGGGTCCGACAATCACTTTTCGATTGGGAGCACTTTTGGGCGCTTTTCTCATACCAATACGTACGTCTCGAACTCCTGAGTGCATAGACAGGCGGCACTCAAGGATCAGAGTTCGTACGAGGAAGTTACGGGCCTAAAACAATGACGACCTAACGGTAATTTTTGAAAAGTTCAAAGGATAAATAGAGGACTTTCTCTCTCCTCACGCTATTGGTCCACCTACACACACTCTCTATTTTCTCGATCTCTCATTCTCCCCGTGCGATCACCACACCCCACCACCATCATCAACCTATTTCTGAGTCGTTTTGAACCAAACCGAGGCCAAGGATGGAATCCCTTCGACCTCACGAGACGTATGGTGCTAGTTTCGAGGTACGAACACCACTAGAGAAGGCGGATCAAAAGACGGAAGTGGATTGAATCTTCTTCAGCGGATTCAAGCCAAACGAGGTACGTTCTTCCACTTTTGAGCTTGAATTTGGAATCCTTGGAGTGAGTAGATGAATCTAGGTGGGTAGATCGTAAAATTTGGTGGAGAAATGAAGGTGTTAGAACCTCGCTGGAAATGGCGGATTCCGGTGAGAATTTCCCAAAATCAAGTCTTTGTGGCGACGGCAGCGGTTCGGTCGTCTACTCTTGTGAGGATTTTGACCAGCTGTGATAGTACGACGGCTGACGTGGCAGCCACCTGGCAGACATGTGGTGCCACCTGGCAACCACGTGGTAGCCCAGTCAACAGCTGACTCAGCTAACACGTGGTGCCATGTGGAGCCACATGGCAGCCCAGTCAGCTGTCGAGTCGACATGTGGACGCACATGTTATCTCGTGGGGGAGCGTGACGTGTGTTTCGACCCTCTATTGGGGCGTGGGGCGGACGCCGACCTTCCACCGGTGCGTGGCGGCCCGTGTGGTCATTCTCCTACCCACAACGGCGCGTGTATGAGGTTTTGAGGCGTTCCAGATCTGTTTTTCACAGTTTTGAGGTCATTTGAATATGTTTAGAGCCCCGTTTGAGTATTTTAAATATGAATTTGAGTTGTTTAAGGGGCTTGTGTAAAATCGAGGGCTAGAGGTCCCGTGTAATGATTTAATTAAGAGTTTATTAATACTAATGCTCATATTTATTGGTATCTTGGACGACGTGATGATGGAGAGTCACACAATTCAAGACGGAAATCAAAGAAGAGTGCGGAAGAAAATAAACTAACGAGGTGAGTGGTTCCCTTTCCCTTAACTTATGATTATGTATTAATTATATCATTGAATGATTGATCAATATGATGCTTAGGGGAGGCTTGATAGAATTAATTATGCAATAGTGACCTTAGACTATGCCATGGGTTGCCCTTAGGGCCCGCCATTGTGGAACACAACATGTTAGGGTTAGAAACCCCGGGATTAGTAAAATACTCCTAAATGAGTATCAACTAATATTGTAGGGAATATCTCGAGGGTTGCTTCCGAGATACGAGCTAACATACTCGAGCCCCGAGTAAGGGGGAATATCGATGCGATACAATGAATACGGTGATGGTGATAATCGAGAATGAACGAGGCTACGATTGAGATGCTATCACCGAGGAATCATGCCGCCTAGCATATGAGTCAGTGTTGTGATACTATGGCCGAGGCATGCCGGTCTAGTACATGTGTCATGCGTCCAAGTCGTGGGTCATGTCGGGTTGTATGTCAGTGTTAAGTCATGGTATGCTCATATGGTAGTCGCTGGTGTCGTACCTGTCTGTAAGCCACAGACTAGTCCTCCACATAATCCTTCACATGCGCTCGCTCTATACTAGTTAAACATCGTCAGTCCTGTCCCCGAGCTCTTATGAGTCTGTGTGGTCCTAGAATTCCTAGGAGGACTCGTGGTGATGGTGCTTGCACCCAATCCTTCACGTGGTCATGGTACGACCGAATACACACAGTCCTGTCACGTGCACGTGACTCACATGACTACAATGCCATTGAGGTACCTACTATGATGATTGTGTCATCATGCCAACCGAGGGTTGTGCCGGCTGATGATTTGATATGCCAGTCGAGGGTTATGCCGATTGATAATATGATATGATAGTCGAGGGTTATGCCGGCTTATGTGTGATGCCAGCTAGGGTTATGCTAGCTGATGATATGATATAATAACCGAGGGTTATGCCTGCTTATATGTGATGCCAGCCGAGGGTTACGTCGGCAGATGATATGATATAATAGCCGAGGGTTATGCCGGCTTATGTGTGATGCCAGCTAGGGTTATGCCAACTGATGATATGATATGATAACCGAGGGTTATGCCGGCTTATATGTGATGCCAGCCGAGGGTTACGTCGGCAGATGATATGATATAATAGCCGAGGGTTATGCCGGCTTATGTATGATGCCAGCCGATAGTTATACCGACTGATGATATGATATGATAGCCGAGGGTTATGTCGGCTTATGTGTGATGCCAACCGAGGGTTATGCCGGATGATGATATGAAATGATAGCTAAGGGTTATGTCGGCTTATGTGTGATGTCAGCCGAGGGTTATGCCGGGTGATGATATGATATGATAGCCGAGGGTTATGCCGGCTTATGCGTGATGCCAGCTGAAGGTTATGCCGGCTAATGATATAATAGCCGAAGATACTGTCGGCTCTAATATGATTTGACGACTATTTTCATGGGCTTAGTCAGCTTATGAAAATACTCGTTATCATGGTCAGTGGGTTTGGTGTATGTGGAGACCCGAGCAGACGAGTTATGTTTTGGGTTGGGCATGATTGCCATCCCTAGAAAGGGCTATATGACATCAGCATGATAGTCACTGATATTTTACTTACTGAGATGGGAAGGTCGAAATTGGCCTTAGTCTCTAGCACTTCATTTATGATCATCAAGATAATCCTAAGCTTCGCTGAGGTGGAGTTTATTAATTGGCTTTCGTCACCGGGACTTAGCGTCCAGGTGTCGACCTGCACCCCGAATTGCCGATATCTAGTTGGATATCCATGGCAGGGTATAACATGGCTAACCAGATTAACATTTACTTGGATCGTAAGTAAGGTGGCCACTCCTAGTAATATTGTATGGGAGATGATTTCCGCATTTCATTTTTTTTTCTACACTCCACTCATTTTTTAAAAATATAAAAGAAAATATTAGAAATAGAGTGCAGTAAATAAAAAATAGAGTGTAAAAATGATATCTCTATTATATTCATGCATCGACTCTGTTTTTGTCTTTAGGGTTAAAAGCCGAATAACTTGAATTCAGTATTGTACGAGATAAACATGAAGTAGAACATTTCAACTTGTCTTCAAGTGGTACCAATATTATAAACAAAAGTCAATTGAAAGAGTTAAGGAATATGCGTCGTTGGGTAAAATTACTTACATGATTATGTGTAATTTGTCATTTGTTAAAAGTCGCGACTTTCAAAATTATATATAATAGGAATAGCCTCGGTGATTGGTGCATAATTAATGATTATCAACCTAGTACGTTCAATGTTCGATCCCAAAAAAAACAACAAGGAAAGGAAAAAGTGGTTCATTCATCATCACTTGTTCACCAAACAATATATAATATATAATATATAATATATAAATCCAATATTTCTATAGCTAGTTGAGTAAAAATGAATCATCCAGTTAATTTTTTAATTAAGTGAAATTCTTTAGAGATCCACCTAAGATATCCTTATTTAGTTTTTACGCATTTAATCGTATTTCGATTCATCTTAATTATTGTTTTAATCTAACTGTTTAAAACAAGACACGTTATAAAGGTTTTAGTTTAATCCTTAAATTTTCTTTTAACAGCCTTTTATTATTTTAAAAATTAACTTTATTTTTAAATTAAATAAATAAAAAACACACAATTTATTTTCTCCGTCAAATTTGGGACAGATGATAAGATGGGTGGGTTGACAGAAGAAGAGGGAGAATTGTTGTATAGTCATGTTGAAACTGAAACTTGAAGAAAAACATAGTAAGAGTCCGCGGCGCCGGGGTTATTGGGATCGTTTGAATGGTATATTTTCTATTTATTTAATTTAAGAATAAAATTAAATTTTAAAAAGCTGAAAGAACTTTAATGGAAGAATAAAAATAAATTAAACTAAAACTCTTATAATGTGTCTTATTTTTAATCATTAGATTAAAATAAAAATAAATAATGTGATTAAATACGTTAAAGCTAATATTATGTTACATTAGATGAATGGCATATAATTTATTTTGGTTATATTAATACAATACTTAATTGTAATTAATTTATCAACCTTTGAATTGATGATGACAGCTAGGGATGTGGATAAGGATTGCTCTAAACCAAAAAGATCCACTTGGCCACTTGATTTTAATGACGTGTATTGTGAAGCGTGTTGGGCACAAGCTAGCTCGTCCATCGTCCTCTTCCTCCTCGTCAGCCGTCACTAGCTCTTCCTCGGTCAGTCTTCTGGGATCGATCCCACAAATATTATATTATTAATCAATCAGCATACATTCATTGATTGCAATATTATTGATTGCAAAAAATGAAGTAGGTTTGCTTAGAAGCAGCGTAGGCATGAGGGCATCCCACTTGGTGAACGGCGATGAAATTGAAAGCTGGTTTTTCTGTTTAATATTATAAGCAGCTGCCAAGCAAGTGGGTCCATCAAGAACACTTACAAAATGGCAAAATAGTACAATTGCACGTCAAACCAAGCCATTCAATTCGTCCCTCAAAACGACAAAAATATGTTACCACACGCATTTTTGTTACAAAATCACGAGAATCTAATTATTATTAAGATCGTTTATATTATATATATATATATAAAGATATGGTTAGAAATAATGAATATTTATGTTTATATTTAAATTTACATTTTTTTTTTACCTTTAAATTTGGTGTCATTCAATGGCTCTGATTAGAAGTGATATGAAACCTCATTAATGTTTAAATTACATGGATTTTAATTAATATTTTTTGTTTTCAATTAATTTTTTTTTTGTTTTCTTTTAATTATAAATTATTTTTCAGATTTAAAAACCAAATTCTATCAAAAAAGAAAATCCTAAAAAAACACACAGAACGTTTGGAGTAGGCGGCACATTCAGGAATCCTTTAATCGTTGACTGCGGCGTCTTCGCCGTTACATAGTACCTCCAGTGGCGCAGTTGAAAGAAGGAATAGTAAGTGATTATAATTTTTTTGTTGATGATATTTGTATGATTTTCCAGTTGGGAATTTTCTTTAAAATAAAAAGAGAAGTTATCTTTTTTTTATTGGTCGATTGGTGTCTTACTCAGGTTTGCCACTATGGTTTCATTGAAAACTCCAGTGAGGAATCTGAATCGAAAGTTGAGAACGGGAAAGAAGTGTTCTTGAGTGTGGATGAGTCTAGGCGCAAGCTAAATGCTAGGTAAGCGTATACTCGCAGGCCTAGTGCTGCGCCACTAGAGCTACTAAATCATGTGACGATGAATGTCACAACGGAGACGCTGTGGTCGACGATCAAAGGAATGTGCCGCCTGCTCTAAACATTCTGCATTTTTTTAGGGGTTTCTTTTTATTTCTGTTTTGATAGAATTTTGTTTATAAATATGAAATTAGTTTTTAATTGAAAGAAAATAAAAAGTTTTTAATTGAAAACATAAATTATTAACTAAAATCCATGTAATTTAAACATTAATGAGGTTCCACATCACTTCTAATCAGAGCCCCTTGGTTGACATCAAATCTAAAGACCCAAAAAAAGTGTAAATTTAGATGTAAACATAAGTCCCTTGATCCTAACCCGTAAGGATAATACTTGCATATATCAAATTATTAGAAGAATTTTCTTATTCTACTCTTTTAAGTAGAGAACTTTTTATATAAATATATATGACTTAATCCGTACTGATTATTCTTTGAATCCATATTTCAAGATCATGTCTGTAAAAAAATAAAGAAGATTTAAGGTTATTTTGTCATTGATATGTATTAAACAAATCAATGACATATAAAATAATTAAGATCCTCATTTGAATCGTTCAGCTGGTTAATATATATATATATATATATTTGAATGAATAAACAATCTTCAATTTGATTAATTTATTGTGTTGATCATTTTGAAATAATAATTTATAAGTTGAACGTTCAGATTATTATATATATAAAGATAAATTGATAAATAAAACAGTGGAATGAGAAAGTTCACAAAACGAAATGAAAGTGGTTGAACTTATATATAAATAATTAGACAAACGAAAACTTAAAATGCAGGTAAAAATGCAAGCAAGAATTCATATATAGTGAATTAAAATTTGAAAATAGTAGAATGAAAATATAAATTATTGTAATCATCTAATTATACTTTTTTTTTTCTGTCAAAAATAATCTAATCATACTTTTAAGTTATATTATTCTTTTTAAATATGTGAAAATTCATATAATTTGTTTCATATGTATATATATATATATATATATTACTAGATTATTATAACATGATTCATGGTATCTTGTATCCACGTCCAATAAAATATCTCGAGCTTTATGTTTTTTTTGGTGTGAATGAAATATCTCCATCAAATGTCACAAGCCTTCGTGACTATGGTCTTGGCCTTGAGCTACGAGCCAGCTCAATCCCATTATCTTCGTCCGTGTGTAGGCCAGGTAGGCCCCACGCCTAAATTAGGGTCCCACTCACTTTGTTAATTATATAATAAACTTTTTTAGATTTGTCGCTTAGTTTCCCCATTCTCATTCCTCAATTAATTTGCAGCCTATAAATATTCTGGTACATTGAACCTCCTTTTCCCCCGCTGCTTATTTTATACGTTATATAGCTTTTTAACCCACCCAAACAACCACACCCTCCACCATGTAATGTAGGTAACTTTCGAAATTACCACAGTAAATCATGTGAGCGAGATTCCAAAACAGTGTCATTTTTGCCCTTTCCATCCAAACCTCTTCAAAAAAATTACAAAGAAAAACCTTGGGACAATCGACAGATAGAAAGTCCCAGATGCGTTATCCAACTCCTGTGGAATTGTTCTCATTCATTTGGATGATGATTTACAGGTGAGTCATCATTGTTCAGAAAGGCTACCATAAAAATTATAAGTGAGTACTCACGTTCGAAACCATTGGTACCTTCTCGTATCACTTTCTAGATTTATTGAACAATCCTTATACATGCATACATCATAATCGGAATCATTCAATCTCTAAAAATTATGAGCAAAATGGATAAATTTAAGATCGTGTAACGACTTCATTACTTACTACTCAAACAACCCTAATTTTGTCAAGAAGAAATGTCCAAAATACCTTTAAATTCTTGTGAGGTAATTGCTACATAAGCCTTTTAAACACTGTCATAAACGATGTTAGTGAACATGCGCAACGATTTTGATGATATAACTGTTAAGGGAGCAAAATGAGGCAAATTACAATTTTAGGTGCATTTTGAAACTAAATAGTGTGTTATGAGTGTATTTTAAGTAATAAGTTAAAAAAATATTAGGGGTGTTTGAGTAGGTAATATATTATATGACAAACATGGCATGTTAATTTTTGGTTAGAAGTCAAAAAGGGCTTCTAGCAGTGATCAAAATAAACATGGAACATGCACCTGGCATATATTATTTTTTATTTCTGTTTCATATACTTTCTTCTTTTTTGACCAACACCTATAATGTACGTTGATTTATGCTAAATTATGAAAATTATATGAGAAATCGGAAGTATCTAGTTAATTAATTGGTTTATATAGATGTTCTCGAATAAAATTTATAATTATGGTTGGTTTAATATGATATTTGCTCATCTCAAATTCACGTTTATCTTAATATAACATCGTTGGCCGATAAAAGATAACTACTTCTCTCTCTTGTAGTCTTGTGGGAGTGGTTATGGAGACACGAAGCGCTTGTAAAATATTCTTCTAGATATTTTGCTAGAAGAATATAATTTTTAAAATGGTTGTATTTAGTACGTGATATGTATATATCTCTCAATTATATAGCGAAAGTTTCAATAAGATTTTAACAATATCACATCTATGTGTACTCGATTCTATTATGCGAAGTAATTCTTTATGACTGGATTTACGACAGTAATTGATGAATAATTAAAGATGTACATCTAAAATTGTTTTAAGGGAATGAACAATGGAGGTTGATTTGTAAAACTTATGAATTCAAGAAAAGTTAGGTGATCTGATTCAAACCTCATGAATTTCTGTCCAGTCAAAACTGGGTAAAGGAAAACCACTATTCCTAGAGGACCATGAAAGTTAGGTAAAGATATAATAGCCAAGAGTTTTATTTCAGTTTCTCCTCGATGTATATGTTAGGGCTATGAAAAGTAATAAAAATCCTCCCAATTTTTTGTCACCTAATTAATCTTGAAAATCTATCATGCTTAAACAAATATTATAGGTGATTAAGTAATTTAATGCAAATTAAATTGAGTACCATATTATTATTATTCTTATTATCATCTACTTAAATGTCAATCTCACCTACTGAATGATGATGGGTGTGATTTTTGGATGAGATACATATTCTATCGCTCTATTTTGCCTTGTTTTTAAATTTTGGTTGTTGTAATTAGGGCAGGTTCTTTGTTTTATTAAGAAAAAAATATTAAATTTCTTGTATAAGAGTGACGATAATTATAACATCAGATTGTAGCGAATAAAAATGGCTACATATGAGGTTTCTAATGACATTTCTAAAGCTAAATTTGGCAATGGAAATTCCAAAAGGCAAAAAATGCTTGACAATGTATAATTAAAACCTTAGGTAATCTCTCCTTATCTACATTATGTGGAATGACTAAGAGTTGACACAAAATAACAAAAAAAAACAATTGATTTGATTCATACTTTAGTTCTTATTCAAAATGTATCTTTCATAGTTTCATTATCAAAATTTCGTATTCAATTTCAGCTGTATGCGAATCCCTTAATACAAAAACTTCAAACACGAAATTGACAATATGCTCAATATATTTGTCTTTAAATTATAACACAAAACACGCTTTTCGTTACTTCAAACAATGTACTACAAAAATTAACGAGAAGAAATAAGTTTAATATTAACTTTTTATTAGCTCTATTATTATAATTTTAATTCAAACACGTATAGAGTTAATACAAAAACATACTTCATACGTTTACTATTAAATAGTCAATACTACCGATATGTTGCACTAAAAATTTATCGTCTTCGCATATCAATTAACTTCCATTCTTGCATATCAATTAACTTCCATTCTTACATATCAATTTTTATAATCGAAATAAAAGATTTGACTTTTGTCAAGCATCCAAATACATTAATTTCTTAATCATTTTGTAATCCATTGCCAAGATCAATAGATAGTCAATCAAGTAAAAGTTTTTCACCCCTATAAATCTCACAATCTTCTTCTTTTGCTTTTCTTTTCTGTTTTCCCTTCTTTGTGCCCAGCGAAAAAAACAAAAGGCAAGTAAATACAAGTACCACAGAAGGGCATTATAAAGAACAAAGCAGCAGCATCTGTAAATCCTTCACCTCAACCGGGGGCAAAAGAGTAAAATATTCATCCGTACAGCGCTTTCCGCGCAAGAAAAATATATAAAACCATAAACCCTCATTTTATTCAGCAGAAAATAACAAAAGCTCTTCTCTCTACTCCATCTTCACTTCCAAAACACACAAATCCGTCACATTCATTTTCCTTTTCTGAAAAATCCGAACTTCTTTCATTTTTCCGACACCCTTTTTCAGCTACAATTCCTCTGTCAAAGAGCAAAAATGTGTGGAGGTGCTATAATCTCCGATTTCATAGCGCCGGCTCGTTCCCGGCGGCTCACCGCCGACTACCTCTGGCCCGATCTAAAGAAACCCAGTTCCGGGAAGCGGTTCTCGAAGCCTCTGAGGCGCGAAATTGTTGACTTAGACGATGACTTCGAGGCTGATTTCCAGGAATTCAAAGATGAGTCTGATGTGGATGAAGATGATGAAATGGTTGATTCCAAGCCCTCTGTTTTCTCTGCTGGAAAGCCCTCTTCTGCTCGTGGTAAGCTTCCTCTTATATGATGCATGTATTTGGTTTTTGATTCAAGGATGGATTGATGTTAGAAATGTTAATATTGAATATTAATTTGTTTTTTTTTATTATGTCATATGAGGTTCTGGTGATTGAATTTGTTGGCTGGCTTTATTTGATACAAAATTTGAGTTTCTGGTTTTGCTGATTCATTTGGTATAGACTTTTGTTTCTTTTGATATCAAGTATGCATTTTTGTAAATTTTTTCCTATTTAATTTGAAAATTTGTGGCTTTGAAGGGATCAAATTTTATCTGTAAAATTTGTTTTGAAGAAATTGATGTATTTGGTCGTACTTATTATTTATTGCCAAGAGCTGTTTTTGTTCTTTGTTTTTAAAATTATATGTATGTGTAATGATTTGGTTAAGCTGATCACTCTAGAAATAACTTATTATGAGTGTTTTCTTTTTGTCCCTTCATGAGGAATTTCTTTAGGTGGTAAGAAAAGATCTTGGTGATCTTGTATGATTTTGGTCAATTACTTTTTGTTTATAAAATTTTTAGGCAGGTGGAGTAGGGGATGTCAGAATGGACTTTTTTCTTTTGTGTAAGAAATCATCAACACATCTTTTTGTTGCTCTTTAAAAAAAAAATTATCTGAATTTGTAATATATTTGTTGCTTGTAAGGAGTTTACTATTATTCATGGCTTAAGGTCGATTGTTCAAATATCATACTGGGATCCATGTGAACTGAAGTTTCCAGAGTCAAGTCAGGCATATGATCTTATTTATCAATAAAAGATGATAACCTTTTTTTCTTTCAATATATGTTTTGTATAAATCGAGTTTTTATTATATAAACTCTATGGTTTGTATTCCATAGAAGTTTATGTTTTGTATATATTTGGTTTATAATATCTAAAGTACATGTTTAATTATTTTATGCTTATGAAAAATTATTGATTCAGCTTCTTACATCATTTGGTTGTCATGCTCGTAGCAATATATGAACCGATCAAAGTTCTTTCTCTCAATATCTTCATCATATGCATTGAAATGGAGCTTTTTGTCAATTACATCACATCTTTTGAACTAAGATCCAACCATACATTATTGATATTTTTATCATATGCGATGGATGGAAGGTTTTAATTCTTTCATGCCTTATTAGATCACATCTAGTACACTTCTGATGTAACCCCATGCAAGTTTTTGACTTCTGTTTCAAGTAGTTCCGTCTTTCTGATAGTATATCATGCTATAACATTTGGAAATATAAAACTACTTGCACTTTTATGATATTTAGTTGGGTGTTACATTTATGCAGGCTAGGTTTCTACTCATCGTTAATTTTCTATGTGTCAATATCTTATAAGATTAGTTAAAGATTCCTGGGCTGTGTACCTAAACATGTTCCATTTTCTGATAGGAGTGTGCCTAAACATGTTCTGAATCCTTTTGGTTGATATCAATGTGTTTTACATCTGAATAGATTTATGAATTTTCTTACTGTACTGAATGCTTGTGTTTGATTTGTCTCTTTTTCCCATTATTGAAGGCTCCACGGCTGTGAAATCTGTGGAATTCAATGGGCAAGCTGAGAAGTCTGCAAAGAGAAAGAGGAAGAACCAGTACCGGGGAATTCGCCAGCGCCCATGGGGTAAGTGGGCTGCAGAGATCCGTGACCCAAGGAAAGGAGTGCGTGTTTGGCTAGGAACTTTCAACACTGCAGAAGAAGCTGCAAGGGCTTATGATGCCGAGGCACGTAGAATTCGTGGCAAGAAAGCCAAGGTTAATTTCCCTGATGAAACCCCACGTGCTTCTGTAAAGCGCTCTGTCAAGGAAAATCCTCAGAAACTGCCATCGAAGACAAACTTGAATGCCGTTCAGTCTAATCTGAACCAGAATTTCAATTTTGTGAATTCCCAGGATCAGGACTACTACAATGCTATGGATTTTCTGGATGAAAAGCCCCAAACTAATAATTTCGGGTACGTGCCCACCTTCCCTGCTAATGGTGATGCTGCGGTGAAATCCTCTTCTCCATCCAATCATGTCCCCGTGTATTTCAGTTCTGATCAGGGAAGCAATTCATTTGATTGTTCCGACTTTGGCTGGGGAGAACAAGGCTCGAAGACTCCAGAAATCTCATCTGTTCTTTCATCTGTTATGGAAGAAAGTGATGACGCACTGTTTCTGGAGGACGCTAACCCAGCAAAGAAACTGAAACCTAATTCAGTGAATCTAGTGCCTGTGGAGAATAATGCTGCCAAGACCCTGTCTGATGAGCTCTCAGCCTTTGAGATGAAGTATTTTCAGACTCCATATCTTGATGACAACTGGGATGCTTCTGTGGATGCCTTCCTCACCGGAGACACAACTCAGGATGCTGGTAACCAAGTGGACCTTTGGAGCTTTGATGACCTGTCAACAATGGTCGGGGGAGGTTTTTGAGCGAACTTGTCCCGTCATTTCTAGTTTATGTAAATAAAGCTACATGTTAGTGAGTTCAATTCTCTGCCAGTATCTTCATTGTTTCATTTTTCGGCTCATGTTCGCTCTCATTTTATATTCAGAAAGAGATCCTGGTTTCTTGTGGTTGCAGGAAGTTTCTCTGGAGTTTGAGTGCAAGCTGTTGAACATGCATAAGGCTTGTAATTGGGAGTATTTTAAGCCGTAGCTAAAGGTTTAGGTTACTTTTTACCTCCGAACACTTTGAATTTCGATTGCTTAACTTAATGTTTGTATTGTTGACATTGTGTGAGTTATGATGGATATTGAAAACCTTGATTTATTGTGAACTTCCTTCATTTTATTGAGGTCTGTCTGTCTTCAAGAAGCCATCAAATTTTGCATATTGTGAACTGGAAATACTCAAACTAGTTTTTAGCTTTTGTTCTTCTGTATGGCATCCGACCTCGAAAAAACGAAATTACTAAAATGCCCTGATGTTTTGATTATCAATTAGACAATATCATGCCCTTTTTTATATCTCAGAAATCTTGCACATATGACATTATAGCAGCTTATGCATGTGGCATGAAATTGGTTGTAGTTGCCTCCTGGTTTTATGGTGTTTTCTCATATGCCTCAGCCATGTCATGAGTGTTTTTGCATGTCTGCCACATGTTATATTTGTCATCATGGTTCCGTTACAAACCGCCACGTGGCGGCAATGACGATGGCTTTAGGGTTTCACAGTGTCTTGAAAGTTGGACCCTCTGCCTTTGTGTATGCATCAGAAGATATGGGGTTGAGACTCGGACTAAGAGGGAGGAAGAGAAGCGTGATTGTGGCGCCATCCTCTTCTGCCCAAAGGGTGACTTTTAGTGACCCCTTTCTTCAGTCACATGTTTGTGTGCAGAAAGCTTTCAACTTGGACATGGAGGGGTACCCAAGTGGGTTTTGATTTGGTGGATCACTATAGGCTTTTTGATTTGAAGGTTGACCGTTAAAAATGTTGATTTGAAAATGAATGATTTTGTGATTAGGGTAGGTTTAGGTCTTATAGAGATCATTAACTAGTGGTTAGATTACAAGGGATGTTGCACCTAACACACCAAACCTCCTTTTCCTTCTCTATCTTTGATGTAAATCACCTACCCAAATGGTGTTCTAGAAGAAACACATCCGGGAGAGAATATTCCTGGCGTCGCGAAATGAGTGTAGGGTAGATTCTCTTTTTGGGGAAGATAATCTGCCCTACAACCCGCGATTGTTTGAGACACAAGTTAGTCTTATGAAGGTCATGGTATCGCTCAAATAAGGAATAACACAAGGCTGCAGCCGAAAGCAAGACATCAAATTCCTTCTTTCTTGTACAAGCAGTGCCATTGAACAATCATAAAAATCACATAATAGTGCCTATAGCAATGACCCTAAACTCGAACACGATGATCTGCCATGGATCTTCTTCCATTACAGAGTTGGTGTTTCCAAAAACTCTGCCTGGCATATTCTTTCAAAAGATCCTGTTTCTTTCTCCTTCTCTTTGCTGTCATATCAGTAGTCTTTCTTCTTGTAGCTGCATTGATCATAATCTTCATCATAAAGCCCCAAAAGCCGGGTTTTTCTTTCGAAACTGGAAGCTTGGATTGGTATAAGCTTGACGCCTATTCGAATTCAACCCTTTTTCTTTCAGCAGTAATCACATTGGCCCTCAATGCCTCAAACCCTAACAAGTTTGGCATCTGGTATCGCCCATCACGTCTTGAAGCCTTTTATGATGGACTGCCTATCGGAACAATTCGGATTCCCGGGCTCCTTCAGCCGGCTCACAGCAGCAATGTGAGTGTTGCAACAAGGGTTCTGTTTCCATGCGTGAATGTTAGCCAGATTGTTGCAGAGGCTTCGTTGCCAACTGAAACGAGGAAGAACATTTTTCAGATGGAAATTGTAGGCGATGTTGGAGCTCACCTGTGGCTGCTTCATATAATTTTGCTCAAGATTAAGGTTTGTTTCATCTCATCATCGTAAGTCTTAGGAACAAATTAAGAAACTACCTACTTCTTATAATTCTTTTGTAGGTTGCAGTGGATTGTGACCTAAATATTGAATATAAAGAGCTTATGGTGAAAAATGAAGTGTTCAGCGTCGTAGTTAAAGAGAATTTTGTAAGTTTTAGTAGCTACCTTAGCTCCATGGAAATGGCATGTCATGGTTTCTTTCGCTTGCCAATTTTGTATGTGATTTTGACATGGACCATTATAACAACCACGCTCTTTTCAGGCATCTTTTCTTACCAACATCAACGGCAACACCATCTTCATCAATTGCGCATTGGATTTGTACATTTAGAGGTGGCACCTACACTACTGAAATCAGGCACGAACCCACGATTTGAAAATAGGGTGGGCTAAATTTTAGTGTTAAATGTTATCAAAATTCGAAATCGGGACGTATCCTCAAAATGCATACTTATATATACGAACTATATTAAAAATCACAAATAGCATACAATAACAAAATATAAAACTACTTAAATTCTATCATACGAGTTTTCAAGACATTAAATTCGTTAATTATCAAATTTATGTAGATATTATCAATAAGTTCCCTTTTTATTTGGACCATATATCATACAATATAAAAAAAAGTCACACTTCATCTTATTGGAGTGTATAACAAATTATTGGAGTGTATAACAAATTAATTAGATGGGTTATATAGACTAACATTACATCAATTTTTATTTTAAATTATCAAATTTCGGGTGGGCCGAAGCCCACCCTAGCACTAAGGTTGGGTTCATCCCTGACTGAAACTGACAGCAAACCACGACGTGAAATTTCTGCCTGTTTGAAAATCATTTCGTTTTTTACTTTTAGTTTTCACGTTGCTATTACATTGGAAGGGGAAAGAAACATAGAAGAAGCGAGGGAGATAAAAAGATGGAGGAAACTGGAAAGATGATGGGAAGGATATGAAAGACATGTATAACAAACAAAAATTCAAAAACCAAAAATTAAGTTTAAATAGTTTTATTTCCATACATTTTCATTTCTTTCGGCCCTCACTAACGATGCTTCTCCAATTCTCCATATCGTTTCTTTATATCTTTAATATAACAAATTTAAATTAAAAATTAAACACGAAATGATTATTAACAAACATAATATTAGCTAGCTATAAGCAAGAAACTAAGAACCAAGTAGAGAGAGATTTTAAGAATGGTTTGGCGTAGCTAATTAGATTAAGTAATTTTTTTTTTTTGAGAAAATATAAAATTTTATTAATAGAAAAAATTAAATTGAATAAATTGAGCAACTGATGGATGTGTTAGAGAAGTTAGAAGGCATAGAGGCACTTTGAAGCAAAGTAATAGTGGTCTCAATAAGATGCCTATGTTTTCTCTCAGCAAGGCCATTTTGCTGAGAAGTATGTGGATAGGATTTATGATGCAAAATACCCTTCGAAGCAAAGAAATCAAGCATGGCATTGTTCACAAACTCATCTCCTCCATCATTCTAAAAAACTTTAATTTAATAGATTTTTCAAAATAGTTCAAAATGTAAGAGTAGAACTTCACAAAGACGGAGTGAACATCAGATTTCAGAAAATGCTCACTATGTGATATTCTTATACGACTAAATATTTCTACTATTTGACAATAATTAAGTTTCGTTTGAATCTATATACATTAAGCTAGCTTCTAGGGTATTCAACTTCATTTGGTCGGGACATGAAAATATTCAACTATGAATCATGCATCTTTCACATCGGTCGGGAATACCCAAATTGAATTAGGTGAAAGTCCCGCTCATTTGGTACTTGCCTTTGCCAACAAGCAACGATAGTTAGGCACTTCTCTATATTTCCCTTAAAAACAACTAGCTTTTTGACACCCGTTAATGAGTGTGCCAATTTACTTTATATATTTGTTAGAAAAAATTAAAATAGAAAGAAAGAAAATTAAATTTTAAATTATTTTGAAATTCATGAGATATCATTGAATTATTATAAATTATTTACGAGAGTATGATTAATATTTTCTTTTTATGATATATATATATATATATATATTTTACTATTGTTTATAATTAAGTAGATGCTAGAATAGGGCACATCTTGACCCAAACAAACAAAATGATAGTTGATAGCTAAGTAGCTTAATTACTAAAAGCAGATGGGAATTCGAGATCAAGCTCACAATATTAAATTAAAAAGAGTGTTAAGCATCTGTTTTGAGATTTGGGTCATGTACCATATGGGAATTCTTTAATTATGCACGATTCTTTTTAACCCTAAGTCAAATATACATGTGCATTGCGCCTAATTTAATAAATAAAATACATAACCTTCTCGATTGTTATATACATATATCAGAAATATAAAGAAAATCAAAGATTTAGGCATTTCTTTGCTTTTATTAGAAATAGCTATATACAATCAGCAATTCCGTTTTTGAATAAAATTCTGCGATGGTTCAAACTGAAAACAAAAAATCACAATATAAGGAGCAAACTTGGCAACACAAGGAGCAACTCCAATTGAATTTTACAGACAAAGAATTTGTACTCATGATTAAATTGGTCAAAACTTCACATGTTCAAATGATTTGTCCTTTGGTTTTGTATGATGTAAAGAAGAAAAATCAGGCTTTTTAAGTACTCCAGAGGAGGACTTATTCAAACATGAATGATGACATGCATGACTCTAATTCCATGTACATCCCAAAGAGGCAATAGTGCTCACCTTAATTTAACACTTCCTATTTCCTAGAAATCACCTAATTTGACTCATTATATATATATATTATATATATATATATATAGTAAATTACATTTTAGTACCCTCACGTTTACACTAAATTTCAAAGTTATACCTAACGTTTTAAATTTTACATTTTAGTACTTTGAACTCTTTAAAACGTTTCACTTTTGTCCCAACGACACATTTTTAGGCTGAATTTCTGTTAGTTGATGACGTGACGCGTGTGGGGACCCCACAAAAACAAATTCTACGGTGACTGTAGACATAATTACTTAATTAGCTCTTGATTATCTCTCACTCAGTATTTCAGCGGGAGATGTTAGACATGAGATAACCAATAACTAATTATGTAATTTTGTCCAAAGTCACCGTGAAATTTGTTTTTTTTGGGGCCCCCACACACGTCACGTCATCAACCAACATAAATTCAGTTGAAAAATGTGTCGTTGGGACAAAGGTGAAATGTTTTAAAGAGTTCATGGTACTAAAATGCAAAATTTAAAACGTTAGGTATAATTCTGAAATTTAGTGTAAACGTGAGGGTACTAAAGTGTAATTTGCTCATATATATAGTCAACTTAATTGAGTTAGTATTCTTTTTATTGTCAAATATGAATATTCATTAAAAACGAATGTATACATTCATATCCGCAGCAAGAACATCGAACAACCACACATGCTCCAATCCTACCCAACTATGACAGCCGCCCGTCCTCCTAGCAAACGCGGCAATCGAGTGAGCTGCCTTATTACATAGACGCGGTATAAATCGAAAAGAAATTGGCTCAAAGCAATTTTTAATCACAAGAATATCAAGGATGATACTCTCAATGGAAACATCAATGACATAACCCTGCAAAATTGAGTTCAAAAGTACTTGTGAATCAGACTCCACCTCCACACGACGAATCCCCGTCGCAAAACAGGTTTCCAGTGTTGCCCACATCGCCATTGCTTCAGCCTGCAAGCTGGATTGACAATGAAAGCCACCTTCACCGCCACCCATCTCAAATAAGCCCGAGAAGGAGTGCAGCAACCAACCATGGCGGCCCAGCCCTGTGCCTACAACCCAGGACCCATCACAGTTTAGTTTGACAAGGCCAAAAGGTGGCCGCTGTCACTATTGTGGAGGTGTTGGACGCTGCTCCACCCTAGACACCGCATTCACCAGTGGCAGCCTTGATTTGGCCCTCAAGAACTCATCGATCTGCGCCTGCGTGCGTCTCACCTCAGAACCTGGGTCGGATTCCACCTCCTGGAAGCATCGATCATTCATGCTCTTCCACAATCACCATAGCCCAAACACAATCCACTGAAAGGCTTCTTGACTTCCATCCTGCTTTTCAAATCTTCGAAACAGAGTCTCCCAACTATCTTGGAACTTTAATCCCGCCACCAAACCAATGTCCAGCTAGATAGGGCTTGCAAACCAAAAAATGCGCGCAAAGTGACACTCAAAGAAAATGTGCTCTTGTGTTTCTCCCTCTTCTCTACATCGGGGGCATGCATCATCAATCATAACCCTACTGACACAATTCATGGAAAGAATATTTTATGTAGTTTATTTCTTCGATATTCTTTACAAGTAATAGGAGGTAGTTATATACACAAGGGGTCCTATTTTAGTCTATCGTAGAATCACGGTTGACCTTTATAACATGGGATACACAATCAAAGCCCAATCAAATCTCCTAGAATCTCTCTAATACAACTCACGCCAACACTCCCCCTCAAGTTGGCGCATACAGATCTCTCATGCCCAACTTGTCAAGTGAGTTGTAAAACATCTTGCTGCATATAGCTTTTGTAAGTACATATGCCAACTGGTATTCATACTTAATAAAAGGAAATTAAATTGTCTTGTTCTCAAGATTTTGGTTGATGAAATGTCGGTCCACCTCCATGTGTTTGGTTCGATCATGTTGGACAAGATTGTGTGAGATATCAATGGAAGCCTTATTATCACAAAACATATCCATTTCAAAACTCAGAGCAAAACCAATTTATGCTAATAGTATTTTAAGCCAGAGAAGCTCACAAAGACCTTTAGCCATTCCACGGAACCCGGCTTCATCACTTGACAAGGCCACCACATTCTGCTTCCTACTTCTCCACGTCACCAGGTTCCCACCAACGAACATGAAGTAACCTGAAGTGGACTTTCGATATGATATATTTCCTGTCCAATCTGCATCTGTATATCCCTCGACTCTGAGGTGTTTATTTTTCGAGAACATAATCCATTTTCCTGGAGATGACTTCAAGTATCGAAGAATTATGAGCACTGCATCCATGTGATCTTCACTCGGACAATGCATGAATTGACTCACTACACTCACCGCATACGCAATGTCTGGGCGAGTGTGTGAGAGATAAATAAGTTTTCCAACTAATCTTTGGTATCTTTCTTTGTTTGTTGGCACTTGGTCTGGATATTCTCCCAGTTTGTGGTTTTGGACAATTGGTGTATCTGCATGCTTGCATTCCAGTAGTCCCACCTCTGATAGACAGTCTAGAATATATTTTCGTTGGGAAAGAAATATACCTTGCTTTGATCTAGCAACCTCAATTCCCAGAAAATATTTGAGTCCACCCAGATTCTTCATTTCGAATTCATTTGCTAAATGCTCTTGAAGTCTTGATATCTCTTCTGAATCATCTCTTGTAATAATCATGTCATCTACATAGATTATTAAGGCCGTGACCTTGCCCCGTTGATGTAAGGACCCTTCCCGAATTTTCCCTCGAAACCCGGAAAGAACCCTTATCTCGTCTGATAGCTCTTTTTTACCTCAAAATTTAAATACCAGAAATACCCTTTGTTCTTAAATAATTTTTATTAAACCTTACAGGGTTTCCAACAGAACCTCTGAACTTACTGACCACTCCTACTGTCAGACGCAGAATAATATACAAGTCAAAGCCAAGACCTCGGAATAGTGGTGGTTCAAATAGGAATACTCCCTGACACCACATGTCAGTAGGTCAGACATTGCTGACATCTCTACTGGAAAACCACAAGACAACAGACTAGTAAGATACTTGTGAACCAACAATAATTCGTCCCTCTGAGTCACCGCCCACACCAACCCACTGACCTGGATGACGAAGTATTTTCATAGGTTGATTAAGCCCATGACAATTGTCATTTGGTTCATATTAGAACCGAAAATATCCTCAGCTATGATATCGTATCATCAGCCGGTATAACATTCGGCTATCATATCACATCAGTCGGCATATCTCTCGACTATCATATCACATCAGTCGTCATATCTCTCGACTATCATATCCCTAGCCACCAGGGTATCCCTTGGGGTGTGCTAGTCCTGTACCATAACTCTCTGTACTATGATATCTCACTAGTCGGCAAGTATCCTCAACTATCATATCATATCATCAGCCGGTATAACCTTCGGCTATCATATCACATCAGTCGGCATATCTCTCGACTATCATATCCCTAGCCACCAGGGTATCCCTTGGGGTGTGCTAGAATCTGTACTACTTGGACATAACTCTCAACTATCATATCCTTAGCCACCAGGGTATCCCTTGGGGTGTGCTAGAATCTGTACTACTTGGACTCGGCCACAATCTTTGCAAAATCACCTTTTATATTGGGGGTTCACCGGGAGTCCGCCAACAAGGAACCAAGGCCCGGCTTCTAGGCCCCCTTCAAATCGGTTTTGTATCCAAAATCAAGTATATATTTTGTTTATCATTTATCACAAATACGGTTTCAACTCAAAATCATGTACCCAAGTAATTACCACGTCCAAACAATATCAAAACCGAATCCAACAACCATATCATTTCTCACAACACTTCCACTGAAATATTGGAAAAACAAATATCCAGCAATCATTTATAAATTATAGGTAATCATTACACCTATACACAACAGTATTTAAATCGAGGATATTAATACATGCATTACAATTTATAAATACAACCATACACAACAATAATTAAATCAAAGATATTTATACATGCATTACAATTTATAAATCAAAAGTCCACTTACCATCACCATCCAACCCAAAATTCATGTACGCTCTAGCCTAAGAACACCTACACCATAATGACCCAACTACCTTGACTTTCCAAGCTCAAAACCCTCTCCACGGTCAATCCTTACCCCTGTGATTGCCCAACCGGGCTCTAAATGAACTCCTATGGCCTCGAAACCAACAAAATCTGATCCGGAACGTCCCAAAACCTTAGTCACGCGCCGCCGTGACTTCGGGAACAGTCCCACGCGCCGCCACGCGCCACCGGAAGGTCAGAACACTCGCTCACGCGCTGCCACGCGCCGGTCATGCGCCTGCTACAGTGTTCACGCGCCTGGACCGGTCCAATCCGACCCGGCTCGACCTGACCCGGTTCACTCGACTCGACCGGTTCACTCGACTCGACCGGTTCACTCGACTCGACCGGTTCACTCGACTCGACCGGTTCACTCGACTCGACCGGTTCACTCAACTCGACCGGTTACCGGTGACTCGCCGGAGAAGACGAACGGACGGCCCTCGCCGTCGCCGGAGAAGATGACCGGACTGCCACCTCCGCCGCCGTCTGGTTCGCCGGAAACTGCCATTTCCGGCCGATTTTCAAGGTTTTCTAACTTCTTCATTTCTTGACCGTGTTTCACGATCTACACATGAAAATTCATCTACTTTTCACCATGATTCCAAATATGAGGTAAAAGTTCCGAGATCGTCCCTGGTTTGGCCGGAAAACGGCCGAGAATGTTCGGTTCACCTCCCTCCTCCGTCCGTCGCCTACGGCGGTGCTCCCGCTCCAATAACTACCCCAAAATGCTCGTGGGGTCCCGGGGAAGATCCTCCCGACCTTGTTTTCGTTCGAATCGGATCGAAATTCATCCGATGAATATGGGCCTTCGGTGTTCGCACGGGGAGGACTCGGGTATGAGCGAGACTGCATCGACCAATCCCTCGAGGAGAGAGAAAAATATCTGCTATATAATTCCAACTTTTCCAAAATTACCAAATTGCCCCTGCAACTTCTAGACCCGTAACGAACTCATTGGATCTCCGTTTTCCGCGTACCGCCTGTCTACGAACTCGTGAGTTCGAGACCTACGCAACAACCCAAGAAAAATTCCCAAAAGTACTGCCAGTCAAAAAGTGACTCCCGAACCCATCCAAAACTGAGGGTAAAATTGTCCAATTCTCAAAATAATTTAATTTCTGGTCCGGGTCGTTACAGTTGATGCTTTAGGAATAATGTATGGTCTGAGTTACTCTGTTGGTACCCATATTTCTTCATTGCCAAGTTGAACTGCCTGAATCATGCTCTAGGTGATTGTTTCAAGCCATACAATGCTCGCTGTAATTTGCACACCACTTCAACGTTGGAAGTTGCTGTGTAGCCTGGTGGAACATCCATGTAGACCTCCTCCTCCAGATCACCATGGAGAAAGGCATTTGTTACATCAAACTGATGCAGTGGCCAATCAAGGTTTGCTGCGAGAGATAACAGCACTCTAACTGAGTTCAACTTTGCTAACGGTGAGAAGGTCTCTTGATAGTCTACACCATACGTCTGGGTGTAACCCTTTGCTACTAGCCTTGCTTTGTATATGTCGATCGAGCCATATGCTTTGTGTTTAACGGAGAAAACCCATTATATCCCACCGTCTTCTTTCCTACAGGCAAGGGAACAAGAGTCCATGTTTCATTATTCTGCAGTGCCTTCATTTCTTCCTTCACAGCCCGAGTCCACTTAGGATTTGTCAGGGCTTCTTGAACATTTGTAGGGACACGGCATGAGGAGATTTCATGCACAAATGTCTTGAGAGGTTCAAATAGCCTTTTTGTAGACACATAGTTGGCAATTGGATACTTTGAACTTCGTTCTCCAATATCTGGAGAGTATCTATTCGGTGGTTTACCACGATTATGCCTGAAAGGTAAAGTGTAGCGAACAGGGGTAGCTCTATCATTAGAGTTTGAAGATGTGATAGGAGGGTTTACCTGAGGGATATTCTCAGCAGGAGATGGGTCTTCAGGTACTAAGGAGTGGGGTTCTTCTATTTCTGCATCCAGTGATGTAGTCTATTTGGAACCTATATCTCCGCCTGAAGACATACCTTGTTCTGTTTTGGGTTCCTCATTAACATGGATTTCAGTATTGCTTTCGTTGATGTCTGTGTTATTAAATCTAGGCCAGTCAAATCTTAGCCAATTCGGCTCGTCACCACTGATCTCCCCCTGACGAGGAGAATTTGGTAATGCGGAAGGGAAGAACGGTTCTGATTCCAGAAAAGTGACGTCCATAGTCACATAGGTGCGTTTGGTGGCCGGATCGTAACATCGATACCCTTTTTGATGTGTGGCATATCCCAAGAAGAGACATCGAATGGTGCAAGGATCACGTTTTGTGCGCTGGTTCTTATGAAGGTGGACAAATGCAACACAACCAAAAATCAGAGGAGGAAGCAATAAAATCGTAGGTAAGGAAACATATGTCGACAAGGTTTGCAATGGAGACTTGAAATTCAAGATTTTAGAAGGCATCGGATTGAGGAGATGCACAGCTATAGCAACAACATCAGTCCAATGTCTACTGGGCACATGAGCTCCAACTAACAGAGCCCGAGCAGTTTCAAGAATATGACGGTTCTTTCACTCAGCAACACCATTCTGCTGAGGGGTCTGCGGGCACGAGGTTTCATGAATAAGGCCATGATGCTGAAAATAATCATGAAATTGGTGGTTCACATACTCACCACCATTGTCTGATCTAAGAACCTGAATCTTAGCTGAGAACTGGGTTTGAACCATAGTGTGGAAGGACTGAAATGTCTTCAAAACTTCGTCTTTATGTTTCAACAAATAGAGCCAAGTCATGCGAGTACAATCATCGACAAATATCACAAACCAACGGAGAACAGAGATTTTAGAAACTGGGGACAGACCCCACACATCAGAGTGAATTAAAGCAAAGGGAACATTACTTTTATTCATACTCAAAGGATAAGTAGCCTTATGGCTTTTAGCAAGAATACAAGTATCACATTTAAGGTCACATAGCTATTTATTGGAAAATAAACCAGGAAACAAATACTTCATATAACCAAAAGACGGGTGTCCTAACCGACGATGCCAAAGCCAAATCTGTCGCTCGTTCTTGTCAACTGGAGGATACATGTGATGTGCACGGCCAAAGCTGAAATCATCTATGTAATAGAGCCCCCCTCTCTTAGTACCACACCCAATGATCTCCTTGGTAAGAATATCCTGAAGGAAACAAAATGTAGAGTACATTAGTACAACATAATTGAGGGCTGCAGTAACTTGGCTCATAGATAGTAGTTTATGGGAGAGAGAAGGAACGAGCAAAGTATGTGATAATGATAAAGTGGGTGACAGTTGTACAGTGCCAGCTCCTGTAACTAGAGACATGACTCCATTGGCGTTAGCAATGCAGGTGCGCCGTGGCTGAGAGGTTTGCAAAAAATCTATGGCATCGAAAGTCATGTGGTCGGTGGCTCTCGAGTCATGTAGCCAAGAACTTCTATCGTCATTTTGAGAGGAACTACAAAGAGCAGTACCAAGTTTACCTTGATCCCTGATTGGCAAATCACCTTGGGTAGGTTCCACGTGGGAAGAGAGAGAAAAATTGAACTGGGTTGCAGCTACAGCAGCCTGACATGCGTCTCCACTAGCAGCATCACGATGTTTACAAGTCTGATAATCATTCCACCAGTCAGGGTATCCATGCAATTTGAAGCAAGTATCACGAGTATGTTTCATACTACCACATTGAGAGCACTTGGTTCCATCGGAGGATGAAACTTGCGACTTGGAGGCGGTTCCGGTCTTCCCAGTGCCCAGAGAGAGACCGGGTAGAAAATGGTCCAGTCTTGGATCCTTTTGAGACTAGAACGGATCCAGGAGTATCTGTGGAGCCATCGGGAATCATCACTGCTTGTCGGACAGCTTCCCGGTGAACATGAGAAAACACTTGTTCAACTATAGGGAGCGGGCGCATTTGTAATATATCACTTCGAATGTGGCCATCCAGGAAGGCATATACTCGGTCTTCCTAAAGCGGGTCATTATAGTGCTGAATATCAACACCACATTCCATTGGATTTGGTCGACGAAAATCAATCTCTCGCCATAACCCTTGGAGATTAGTGAAGTATTTCTCAAGGGAGCCACCCGCTTGTTTCAGACGAGTCACATGCCGCCGGAGGTCATACACCTGCGATGTATCACTCCCGTCAAAATATGTAGTAGCAATGGAATCCCATACCTGTTTCGCAGTCGGAAACCTAATGAAGTTTCCGATTAGGGTTGGGTCCATGGAGTTGATAAGCCATCCCTTGACAATAGCATTGTTAGTGCGCCATTTTCGGAAGGATGGGTCGGTCTGTAGAGGCTGTGGAATGTCGCCGTTGATGTTTCCCAATTTGTCTTTGCCAGAGATGTACATCTCAACAACTTGGGACCAAAGAGCATAGTTAGAGCCGTCCAACTTGATACCGATTAGAGCAACGCTATCAATGGTCTGGGTAGGGGCCAAAGTTTTATTCAAGACTTCGGTCATTCTGGAGGTTAATTCACTGATGATAGAAAGGTCTGTGTGTTGGTCAAGTTCAGCCATAGTTGCAGCGGCAAGAGGTAGGGTTAGAGAACGAGAATAGGGCAAAACATTAGGCACATAATCGGAACTTGCTTTGATACCATGACACAATTCATGGAAAGAATATTTTCTGTAGTTGATTTCTTCGATATTCTTTACAAGTAATAGGAGGTAGTTATATACACAAGGAGTCCTATTTTAGTCTATCCTAGAATCACGGTTGACCCTTACAACATGGGATACACAATCAAAGCCCAATAAAATCTCCTAAAATCTCTCTAATACAACTCACGCCAAGACCTACTACGTACGAGATTATGCCTCACAGCGAGCAGATTCCTCATGCAGCGCCACAAGGATATTTTGAGTTTATTTGGAGCCTGAGCTTTCCATACCACTTTCCAGTTCTTAGCTTCAGCTTGATTTTCACTACTTTCTCCATCCCCCATGGACCGTAATTGACTTAGTATTCTCACTTTGTAATGTCTCAATATTTAATATGTGTTATTATTTATTATATATAAGTTCACATGTATTTTTTCTGATTGCTATTTGTTAACTTATTCTCTGATAATTTGATTGTTTTAACGAGTGATATATCTATTTTCAAAAATAGAAGTTACGTTTCGTCCGGAATCAGTCATACCTTCTTCCAAAAGTAATATTTAATTTAAACTAATTTAAATCATATAAATAAAAATTGAAACTCAAATATATAAACATTTATTTTATTTAATATAACTGCATTCAAAATCTCTCATCAACTAAATTTTCTTAAAATGAAAGTCTGATCATTTCAATATTGGCATAAGGAGTAATTGACCTGTTGAATCTGTAGGGGACAAGCCAATAATAATAATACAACTCAACGCGTTTCAGACCTAGCAATCCGCCAAGGACTAATAATCCATTGCACGTTTTCTATTTCCACATTTCTGCCTGAATTTTTTTATGCCACTAAAATACATTTCTTTATGCCACTAAAATACATTTTTTTATGCCACTAAAATACATTTCTTTATGCCACTAAAATACATTTCTTTGGCTCTTAGAAAACCTATCAAATATGAGTGGTCCAGAAATCAATAATATTAGTTTCTTTTTTATTTTGTTTTTTCACAAAATGGGGATTAAAAGTTAGACTCGAATATAAATAAAAAAACTCAAAACACAAAGTTTGAATCTTATTATTTGACTAGCAACTCACAAGGAACTGCTCCTTAACAATTTATATTAACAAAATTTAAAATTCATTACGATTTAATGATTTTGTTCTTTATTTGTAAGTGAAAGATCTTATATTTAATTTTCATTATCGTCAATAATTTATATGTATGAAGTTTGATATCTAATGAATCCGAATGAGTTATTATTCAACCTATACCAAATTCGATTTTTATTATCGACATAACAATAATTAAAAATTAAAAATAATTCTCAAATGATTTTTGACTTTTGCTACTCAGAAGAAGTCTTTTCTTATTCATCAGCCAGATGTATAATAATTTCACACATAGGAGATAGACAGATAGCTAGCTAGGTAGCCTCAGTAGACTAGCCCAAACAATTTGTATATATTTTCTTTAGGAAAGACGATTTGTAGCCATTTCAAATTTCAAACTGAAAAGAAGCAAAATAATTTCCAAGTTTGTGGCTCACATATTCTTCTTTGACATTGATGTAACGTAACCATACATATATCAAGAAATTTGGAGCCATGCCAAGGCTGAGCTCTCGTCCTCTCTCCCTCCTTTTTCTTCACATAATATTCTTAGGACTTCAAATCTCACCTTCATCATCATCTTGGCATTCAAAGGAGAAACATGTTGCCTTGTTCATCTTTGGAGACTCATACTTAGACTCTGGTAACAACAACTACATCAACACCACAACTCTTGACCAAGCAAATTTCTGGCCCTATGGAGAAACCTACTTCAAGTTCCCCACCGGAAGATTCTCAGACGGCCGCTTGATGTCGGACTTTATTGGTGAGATTTGCAAAATCTATTATAATGTAGTATGTGCTCCTTTGGTTGTACAATCCCACTTTTGGTTAGCTATAGCTAACATAAACTTTGTCTAGCTAACTTCTAATTTTGTATATTATCATGAGATCATCGTCACAATCTCATACTTTTCTTTTTTTTGTAGCTGAGTATGCTCAACTGCCACTGATTCGACCTTTTCTTCAACCCGGTTTTCGCCGATATTACGATGGGGTGAATTTTGCATCTTCTGGAGCTGGTGCTCTTGTTGAGACGTTTCAAGGGTCGGTATGTATGTGTTTTATATGATTTAAGAGAAAGAAATTGTGATGATATACCTAGTGCAATAAGGTGACATTTTATGATGTTTTCCATTTCTAATAAGGTGAATTCATCTAAAGTCAACTTGTTTGAAAGTAAGGAAGAGAGAAAGTATTAGGTTTAACAGTTGTATTATAATTGATTAATTATGTATGCTGATATATATAGTTGAAAGAAACTGATAATGAAATAACACTGTTAGTTCGTTTTTAGACATTTATAATTTACGTACGTTCTCAATCATCTTAAAAAATTTTGAATTTAAATAATACACGTAGGTCCCATATACAATGATATTATATAAATCAATTCTATCATTGGTGTTTTTTATTATCATATCATTCAGGTATAAGGAATATACAACTTTACGTCTTATCTAAAATTTTCACCTAGTAGCAAATTCATTCCAGTAAGGTCACTAGTACGTACTACTAATATTTAGTGGTATCCCTACCAACTCTAATGTGCAATGAGAGGTGTCGGGATCAACTTTTTGCCAACACAATCACCATTTTATGTGCCTATATGATGAATGCTATCTCTTCTTTTGACTCATAAAGTACATCTAAATAGTTATGGAACTTTCGTATTCCTTTGTTTTCAGGTCATTGATCTTCAAACACAGCTAAGGTACTACAAGAAGGTAGAGAAATGGTTGAGGCACAAGTTAGGCGACGTCGAAGCCGACGTGACACTCTCAAGAGCCGTCTACTTGTTTAGCATTGGAACCAATGACTACATCAGCCCTTTCCTTACCAATTCCCCCATTCTAAATTCATACTCTCACTCACAATACGTTGGAATGGTCATTGGCAACTTGACAAGTGTCATCCAAGTATGCATCAACTAGTAATTTTCTTAGAGCTTCAGAGACATTGACACGTTATTTTGTAAAACTGTCAATCAGAACCGCACATGCATTTTCAATGTTTTACGAATACTTTGGTTTCTGCAGGAAATTTATGCAGGAGCAGGGGGAAGGAAGTTTGGATTCATCAACTTGCCGAACTTGGGTTGTCTTCCGGGAATCAGAATAATCAAACCAGAAAATAATGGCAGTTGCTTAAAAGAAGCTTCATCACTTGGAAAATTACATAACCAAGCTCTATCCAAAGTTCTCATTCAACTAGCAAACCAGCTGGAGGGTTTCAAATACTCACTCTACGACTTGAGCACAAATCTTAGACTCAGAACCAGACATCCCTCTAAATATGGTATGTACCTACTCCATGCACATTTTCTTTTTTATTACAACGATGGGGACGGGGGATTTTCGCTAAACTACACGATGACCAACCAATAGGTACCAAATACCACAAGTTTGTAGAAATCGAATTTGAAATTTCTCATTTACTAGTGAAGAATTATACTATTATGAAATCTCTCATTTACAAATGAATAGGGATACTGCTAGACAGGATCCGTGCACACTAATCATCAGCAAATTAAATGTCTTAATTTTCTGATGGGTTAAACATATGGGCTCCAAATCTACTAATCACCAATGTACGTTTTGTGTATGGTTGGTACGAGGGCCTGGACCACGGTCTGTTCCAGTAGCTAGAATCTATTATTTCCAAGAGAAAGCAGTGGTTCAGTGTTAGGAAAGGCAAGCCCTCTTGTACCAGTGTTAGATGGTCCAATAATTTGATGAGCATGTACCCAACATTCAAATGAGTCTGGATGCATTGTGACAGTCGGTTGTCAATGGATGCACGTACGTGGTTGTTAACTATTGATTAACTAGGATTTACAATGCATCAATAATCAGAAACTATTCATATCAGATACGTGGACGGCTCCTAAATAATGATCAAAGTAGAGTAGACAATACATAAGCGGTTAAAAATGATGTATTTATACATGTGAATCGATGACTTTTTAATGGTTAATATAAGTAGCTAGCAATGCCGATTCACAATGTATCATCAATTAGGAGTCATACTTGCAGGTTGACCATACTTAGAAATTGGTGATAAATGTGTCCATGGTAATGCTTATAACAACAATTTTGTGATGCAGGTTTGAAGGAAGGAAAAGCAGCGTGCTGTGGGACAGGTGAGTTTAGAGGGGTGTTTAGCTGTGGAGGCAAAAGAATAGTGAAGGAGTTTGAAGTCTGTGACAATCCAAATCAATATGTATTTTGGGACTCTTTCCATCTCACTGAGAAGGTCTACAAGCAATTTGCCAATCAAATGTGGAGTGGTAGGTCTCCGGATTCCAAAGACATGAAAGGTTCATACAATTTAAAAAATTTCTTCCATGACTCGTAACTTTTTATTTTAATTAAAATAATGTACATTACAAATTCATAACATATTTGAATATTCATTATAAGTCTTTTTCAAGTGTTACCCCTTGATGTAATATGCTCATTCTTTTCGAATTATCACACGTCATTTTGAATCTTTCAATAATGTTTTGGTTAAATTAATTAGATGAATATTAATGTAGCTAGTTAGTTGTTGCACCTATAAATTCTTCTATGATTCAAAGACTCTGGAAATCTCATATTTTCTTTGATTTTGGTGACGGATATGTAGGCAATGTAGCTAAAAACAACCACAACCAATTTGAATTACTAATTCTAAATCAATCAAATTCAACTATCCAAAATCTCATAACTACGCCGGTTTGATCCTACCAAGAGAAATTGGGTTTTGGACACTAAGGAGTGGACTTTTGAAGAGATTCATGAATCCCACAAACACCACCAGCAAATATTCAGCTTCAATTTCTGACATTGGGCCTATTTTATGGGCAGGGGATTTTCTTTTGGTCCCAAGGGATGAAAGACCCCAACAAACACCAAAAGGTTGAAAATAGGGGTTCCTATGGTTATAGGGTATCCTCAGTTTGTGAATGTGGCACAAGATCCTACCACAAATGTGACCGTGATCGCCGGGTTCTGCATCGACGCCTTCAATGGTGCAATGGAAAAGCCTGATGGCACAATTGCTGGCACTTACAATGACATGGTCTATCAAGTTTTTCTTGGGATAATATTATTAGTAGAACTTAATTTTTGAATGCAAGCTTCACTTAGTTTAAAGAAACTAATTGTGGCATGATTTGTATTGGACAGAATTTTGATGCAGCGGCAGCAGACACGACGATTAGAGCAAACAGGTCGTTGTATGTGGACTTCACATTGCCATACACAAATTTCGGGGTTGTAATGGTAAATCTAACAAAAGATAGCAAGAGCCAAAATGCATGGATTTTCTTGACACCTCTGACCTGGGACATATGACTTACAAGTTTTTGCTTCTTCGTCTTCATTGGTTTCGTGATTTGGATTCTTAAACATCGTATTAGTGAAGATTTTCGGGGGGCTCCCTGGCATCAAGTTGGCACATACCATGGTCTTTGCACATCATAAGTAGCCTAATCGATGAAAGCATGTTGAATCTTGAATGAATGAATTAGTACTCATAATTGTTGTTCTTAAATCACTTTTCACTTAATTAACTTACAGGGGAGGCAGTTTATAGCAACTTGGCTAGGTTTGTGGTGATATTTTTGGTGTTAGTTGTCTTAAACTTACTCAAAGTTATACAGCTAGCCTCACTTCAATGTTACCATATATACCAGCAATTCCAACCAGCTTTTACTGATTTAAACGAGCTTATAAACAACGAGGAGTATGTTGGTTAGATGCAGGGTTCTTTCGTCCACGAACTTCTGTTGAAAAGGGTTTTGATGAATCCAAGATTCGGCCTTATAATTCTGTTGAAGAATATGATGAACTTTTGACAAAAGGGAGTGAAAAAGGTGATATTGCTGCTGCTATTACCCCAAACTTAAAGCTTTTTCTTGCAAGATATTTCTCCAAATACACCATCGTTGGCCCTATATTATTCAAGACTGATGGCTTTGGCTTTGTAAACTCTACCTCCTCTCTCTCACACACACAAAGAAAACACCCACACGCTAAGTGATCGATATTCAAACATACGTGATTTACCTAATTAATGTTCTAAGTTTGACAACAAGTATCTTACACGACATGTCTTACAGGTCTTCCCCAAAATATAACATAATGCTGTGAATTCAAGAACGTGTTTATCAAAGAGAAAGTAATTTGGAGGCTATTAGAAAAATAGAATAATCTTTTTTAACCCAATAACAATAACAATAACACTATATGCTAGGGTTTTGGGAATATGTGAATAATGATACATATGCCCATTTACATGTAATAGCCACTAATGAATTTATTTATAACACTCCCCCTTAGATATTTCATCTAATAGTGCTGCTTGACTGCGCACCTATGTGATGCCTCGTTAAAACTTTTCTAAGTAATAAAAATCCTGTGGGACAAAAACAATCCTAGTTGAAGGAAAAAGAGTGCAATGCGCGTGGATATGGAGTAGTCGCATCAGAACCTCTGGAGGTAGATGAAGTCATCTCTTCTGGATAATGAGTAGATAATACGTCTATGGGATATGATGCATTAGAGTTGCTACACCAAAACCTTGCCCGGTAAACCCAGTGGGAAAAACTCGTGGTCGAAGGGAAAAAATGGGCAAATGCATATAAATCGAATCATGGTGTCTTTTGCATGCAGTATCAATGGGGTGACCATACCAAAGGTGTGCCTCATTAAAACCTAGCCAGGTAACAAAACCCAATGGGACAAAATAACTGGTCGTAGGACAAAAGAATACACGATGGTCAAGTGAGTATGCTTCGAGATACTCAGTATACTTCGGGATACTTGGTATGCTTCAGGATACTCCCCCTGATATCGACTCCCCCTGAAAACTACAGACTAGGTAGATCAAGTTAGTCTACGTAAGGAAATACCTCGAACATGTTGCTGGAATGTGGCATTCGCTAATGAATTGGTAAAAAGATATGCATGGTTGTCTTGAGATCATATTGACTTGATTTCAATATTCTGATGTTGTTGGTTGAAGAAAAACATTAGTGCAATATGCTTGGTGTTGTCTCCTTTAATAAAACCGGTCTTCATCTGCTCGATGTAGGCAACATTATCTTCGTAGATAATCGTCGGTTCATTATTGGTGGAATGTAGTCCACAAGTACTTAGAATATGCCCCGTAATGGCTCTTAGCCATATACATTCACGAACTGCTTCGTGAAGAGCTAGAATCTCTGCATGATTAGAAGAGATGACAACAAGGGTCTGTTTCTTAGACCTCCAAGATATTGTTGTGTTCCCAATGGTAAAGACATAACCAGTTTAGGAACGCGCTTTGTGTGGGTCTGATAGGTAACCCGCGTCAGCATACCCAATAAGGCGTGCATCATTTCGAGGATCAAGAGGGTTTGATCCATTCCTCGATGCATAGAGATAGAATAAACCCATGTCTGTTATACCTCTGAGGTACCGAAAAATGTCTTTTATACCATTCCAGTGGCAGCGTTTTGGCGCAGAGCTAAATCTAGCTAGCAAGTTCACAGCGAATGAAATGTCCAGTCTAGTGCATTGAGCCAAGTACAATAATGCGCCTATTGCACTTAGATATGGAACTTCTAGTGTCAATATCTCTTCGTATTGTCTGCGGGACAAAACGGGTCCTTCTTAGGATCTAGATTACGGACGATCATGGCGATGCTTGAAGGTTTCGCTTTATCCTCATTAAAGCGTCTCAACATCTTCTGGATGTAATTCGATTGATGGACTAAAATCCCATTTGCACGGTGCTCTAGCTCCAGGCCGAGACAAAAGTTCGTTCTCCCAAGATCTTTCACTTCAAATTCTAACTTCAGGTACTTAGAAGTTTCCTTGATCTCTTTAGGAGTATCAATCAGATTCATGTCATCAACATAAACTGCCACAATAGCAATCCCAGAACTTGTTTTCTTAATAAACACGCATGGGCATAGTTCATTATTCACATATTCCACTATGATCAAATATTCACTTAGACGGTTATACCACATCCGTTCGGATTGTTTTAATCCGTAAAGTGAACACCTCAAGCGAATGGAGAGCGTGTTCCGTGATCTGAAACTATTTGCATCAGGTATCTTAAGTCCTTCAGGAACTTTCATATATATATATATATATATATATATATATATATATCTATATCCAGATCCTTATAGTGATAAGCTGTGACCATATCTCTAAGCTGCATACTCGATTTTTTCGGAAACTACCAAACTGATAAGGTAGCGGAATGTTATAACGTCCATTACGGGAGAATACGTCTCCTCGTAATCAATCCCAAGGCATTGAGAAAATCCTTGCGCCACTAAACAAGATTTGTATCTCACAATCTCGTTCTTCTCATTACGCTTCCTTACAAATACCCATTTCAAAACCTACAGGTTTAACATGGGGAGGTGTGGGAACGACATGCCCAAACACTTTCCTTTTTGTCAAGGAATCTAATTCGACATGGATTTCTTCTTTCCATTTTGGTCAGTTTTCTCTATGTTGGCATTCATCAACGGAGCGAGGTTCGATGTCATCACTAGTTATTATTTCGGTAGCTACCGCGAATACAAATATATCATCGATGATAATATCATTCTGATTCCATATCTCACTTAAGCATGCATAATTTACCGAGATCTCTTTATTCTCGAGAGTAGGTTCAGACATTAGAGCGTCTCCCAACGTCGTCTCTTATAGGACAGACCCATAATTCGGAATTATCTCATGAGATGGATAAGTTGATATTAAGATGTCTAGGGGATTTGATTGTGCCAAATTTATCCTCTTCCGGGGATGAGAATCCTTCGAACCTAATGGTCTACCTCGCTTCTAGGCAAGGACATATGACTGGTAAGCCTTCATGGTCGTACCTCGTCTGTCTGGGATGACTCGTCCATCTAGGACGACGCGTCCTATGGGACGTCTATCCTCGCAGGCAAATTTGCAGCAGGTATATCTGATCTCATCACTTTAGCTAGATAAGAGAAAGCGGCTGGCCTGTTATTAGCTAAACTCTGTAGATTTAGACTTCTCCACATTTCTTTCTCACATTGTGAGGTTCAGGGATCAAAATGAGACATAGTGGGGACATTCCACTTCAATTCACATAGTTCTTCAAGAACGTTGGCATTCATATCTCCCTTAACGGCATGAAGACTGTCTCATCAAAGTGATTGTCCGCAAATCAAGCGGTAAAGAGATCGCCTGTCAAGGGCTCTAAATAGTGTATAATGGAGGGGGATTCATAACCGAAATATATTCCCCTCATGCGTTGCAGACCCATTTCTGTTCGCTGTGGCGGCGCAATTGGCATGTAAATTGCACACCCAAAAACTCGTAAGTGCAAAACGTTAGGTTCGTACCCAGTCACCAACTGTAACACGGAATAGGGTTGGGTGGCAATGGGCAATTGGACCTACATGGTTGCATGCAAAATTGCATAGCCCCACACAAAAACTGGAAGCTTGGTGCGCATAACCAAGGTTCGTGCAATCATTTACAATCTCTTAATGAGTGTTTCTGCGAGACCATTAAGGGTGTGAACATGGGGAACCAGATGTTTAGCATCAATCCCAAGGGACATGCAATAATCATCGAATGATTTCGATGTAAACTCTCCGGTATTATCGAGTCTTATGGACTGTATAGGATAATCCGGGTGGTGGGCCCTCAATTTAATGATATGGGCGAGGAGTTTAGCAAACACAACATTTCATGTGGACTATAGTGTAACATGTGACCACATTGTCGATGCATCAACGAAAACCAAGAAATATTTAAACGGTCTGCATGATGGTTGGATAGGTCCACAAATATCCCCTTGTATTCTTTGCAAGAAAGGGGTGGATTCTTTACTTATCTTTGCATATGATGGTCTAGTATTCAACTTTCTCATTGAGCAACCCTGGCATAATGTCTCACTAAACACAAGGTACTTATTAGTAAGGGGATGCCCGTGTGATGAAATGAGGATATGGCTCATCATACCTTGACCTGGTTGTCCTAACCGATCTTGCCATAATAAGTAGTTGTTCGGGCTAGTTAGGTTCTAGCTAGCTATTGCCTAGCTTCTAGCTAGTTTCTCCAATGTACGCTTCTGATCGTACATGTTGGAGGTTATGCAAAGGTATTCCACATCCTTTTCCTTTGCGGGTTCAACATGATAACCGTTGGCTCGAATATCCTTAAAACTCAATAACGTTCTTTTGGAACGTGGAGAATGTAAGGCAATGGTAAATTCAGTACCATTGGACAACTTAAAGTGGGCTTTGCCATGGCCCTTGATCAGGTTGGATTGGCCTGATATGGTTGTCACAAGGGTATGATTAGGCAATAAGTTTGTAAAAAAAAAAATTCTGATCTCGGAGTATAGTGTGCGTAATAGCACTGTCAGCGAGATAACAAACTTCCCCACAAGACATGCTTATTCATATATTTAATTCAATGGATCACATGTATGAGAATGAATATTTGTATTGAATTAAATCATATTTGGGCAAAAACCACATTTTCAATTCCAAAAACATAAATCACCAAATCAATCCGTATGTGGGTGTAACGACCCGGACCAGAAATTAAAGTAATTTGAGAATTTAATTAAGGAAATGACGATTTTACCCTCTGTTTCGGAAGGGTTCGGGACCAACTTCTTGTCTGGCAGTACTTTTGGAAGTTTTTCTTGGATCATTGCGTAGGTCTCGAACTCACGAGTTCGCAAACAAGCGGCATGTGGAAAACGGAGACCCAATGAGAGCATTGTGGGTATAGAAGCTTCAGGGGCAGTTTGGTCATTTCAAAAAAATCCAAAATTAGGGGGATATTTTTCTCTCTCTTTGGAGACTCTGCTCAGACCCAACGGAGACTCTCTCTCTCCTCCCTCGAACACTCTCTCTCCCCGTGCGATCACCTCACCACCATCACCTTTATCATCCCATTTTGGGGTCAATTCGACCAAATCCAAGGCCATAGAAGTCTTCCCCATGACTTCGCGAGCAGTTTGGTGTCATTTTTGAGGTGGGAGCGTCGCCGTAGACGGCGGATGGAAGAGGAGAGGTGGACCAAAACTTCTCGACCATATTCCGATCAAACCAGGTTAGATCTATCAATACTAAGCTTGGATTCGGACTATTGAGAAGGAGTAGATGAATTTGCACGTGTGGATCGTGAAAAATGGTGGAGTTCGGAGGAATCTGGGAAGCTTGAGCTTTCGGCCGTTAATGGCGGATTCCGGCGAGTGATCTTAGATTCCGACCATCGACGATGGCGGCGACGGCAGTGGTCCGATCGTCATCCCCGACGAACTCCGACGACTAGTTCGAACTGCAGCTGCTGACGTGGCATGCCACCTGGGAGCCACGTGGCGACTAGTCAGTAGCTGACTCAGCTGCCACGTGGAGCCATATGGCAACACAGTCAGTGGTCCAGTTAGTGGTTAGTTGACTGATGGGTCAACTGACGCCGTCAGGATTTGACGAAATATGCTGACGACGTTAGCATATTCTGTCAAAAGGTAACAGTGTTATAATGGAACCCTACCGCCGTTAGTTTGGACGGAAGATTCCGATTCTGTCAGGTTCGACGGAATATTTTGCCGTGGTAGTACAAACACGTGTGGTGGTGCGTGGTAGCGCGTGGCTGCACTTGGGGGCACGTGGTCGGTGCGTGGCGCATGGTCCGGTCTTCTACCGGTGCGTGGCAGCTCGTGGGGTGGTTTTTCTGGCCACGATGGCGCTTTTCTAGGGTTTTGGACCATTCCGGATCGGATTTTGGTAGTTTTGAGGCCGTTGGAATCTGTTTAGAGCCCCGTTTGAGTAGTCCCAGTTGTAATGGACAACCATGAGGTTGGTTTTGGCTCGAGGGGTTAAGAGAGTTCGGTTGTTGGGATATCAAAGGGTTCCTTGGGGCTAGGGCTTCCTTGAGTTGGTACTTTGGATGTACTGTGAACGGACTGGGTTACTGGGATTGCGTGGTATGCGTACTTCTATGTATTAAGTCATACCACAGATTGTGCGTGGTGGGAATATATATTTTAGCACCCTTTCGAGGCTCGGAAAGTAAGTTTAAGGTTTAAAGGGATTTATCCAATGTGTTATCACTACGCATCTCTCGAGGCTTTTGAATTTATTTTAGGGTTTCAGATTGGGATTGTGATTTTGGGTTTTGACCATGATGAATGAACTGAGGTATGTTATGGAGGATTTCATCATACTCTCAGGATGATATAAGGTATGTTATGGAGGATTCCATCATACTCTCGGGATGATATGAGGTATGTTATGGAGGATTCTATCATACTTTCGGGATGATATGAGGTATGTTATGGAGGATTCCATAATACTTTCGGGATGATATGAGGTATGTTATGGAGGATTTCATCATACTCTCGGGATGAGCCGGGATATTAAGCAGGGATATCGGCTAAGACTTGGGAGGAGCCGGGTTAGTGAGCTACTGATCGAATTGCGCCGAGATATCGGGTACGGCTTGGAATGAGCCAAATTAGAAAATATTTTCCTAACATATTTTCTAATTTCAATAATTTCATTACATATTTTTTATTTTCCTAAAATATTTTCTAATATCCTAACTTCCTAACATATTTTCTATTTCCCAATTTTCCTAACATATTCTCTAATTTCCAAACATATTTTCTAATTTCAATAATTTCATTACATATTTTTAATTTTCCTATTTTCCAACAAATTTTTCTAATTTCCTAACATATTTTCTATTTCCCTATTTTCCTAACATATTTTCTAATTTCAATAATTTCATTACATATTTTTAATTTTCCTATTTTCCAACAAAAATTTCTAATTTCCTAACATATTTTATATTTTCCTAATTTTAATAACATATTTTCTATTTTCATATTTTCCTAACAAATTTTCTAATTTCTAATTTCCACAATAAATACAAAATTTCCTAACATAATTATATCCAAAATTCTTAACAAAATTAAATTGAGAGGTAAACACACATACCTTTTTATAAGTATTCCTTCAAATCAACCACAAAATTCCTACAACACAAAACATAATTAGTTTCTAATCAAAAATCAAAATTTCAAAACTAAAAAAATTAAATTTCTCAAACCTTAAAAATTCATATTGGTGATTGAGAGAGAAAAATGATTTGATTGGTAGTGAAAATGGTGATGAGATGATGATTGAAGATAGAGAAAGAGAGTGAGTGAGTGAGAGAGAGAGAGAGAGAAAGAGGAAGAGAGAGAGAGAGCGAGAGAGTGATGAAGCAGAGAGGGGGAAGAAGAAGAAGAAAGGAGAGCGTCTGTGTTATTTAGTGTGTTTAGACTTTTACTCGACGAATCACATTCGCAGGGCAAAGTTTAATGATTCGTCGGGCAAAATAAAGACAACGCCCAGTGTTACCCAACGACGAATAATCGTCGATATATACTCTTGTCCGACGTATGGTACAAATCGTCGGGCAACCCTTCCTATTTTGCGCGCCAACATCTTGCTCTTCCCGCCAACAGTTTACCAGGCGAGCCTTCGTGTTCGTCGAGCAAATCTAGTTTACTGGGCGAAAATGCCTTCGTCGGGCAAAATCTTGTCGGGCAATCTCAATCTTCTTGTAGTGGCTGTAGGTTTCCACTATTTTAGGGAATTATCTACCTGTATGTAAGTGGGAATTGTGGGAGGTTATTTTATTTTTTTTAACCTGTAGGGTAAGAGATAATTTTCTTTTTCGTTTTTATTTATTTACTAAAATTTAATAGTTTACAATTTATATTTTACAAATATACTCTTAACTCGTATATTTTATGTGTTTTTTATTTTTATATTAATAAATGGCATTTTCTAAGAAAAAAGACTTCACCAAACTCCACATCTTCCCTCTATAATAATAGATATAGGGCGGCTTTCACAATTAAGAATTATTAGCCACGCCCAAAGCCTACACATTTACCACCACCACCTTCATTTACCACCACCATTCTCTTCTTCTTCTATACATGTATATATAGGAGATGTTTTCACCCTATTTTTTCATTATTTTTAATCTCTAAGACCCCATCGCTTATTCAGTTTTGGTCCAAATGTGTTCATCTATTATTTTTTTGGAATTTGTTGGAATATGGTTTATAAATCCAAAATTGGGTATTGAATGTTTACTATAGATTGAAGAAACAACATCTGCCATAACATAATATTTTCATTCATTTTCAATGATGTACATATTACAGATAGAGAACAACATTAGCCTAACAAAAAATTACGAACTACATCCCATATGTACAACATCATATACTTCAAAAATTATGACATGAAATGGAGCTAATAATATACTTTGATGATTTTGATGATTGGGGTATTGGAAAATCACAAAATGAAGGCTAAAGAAATGAGATTATATTTTATTGATTTTTCTACCGACTTAGTACAAAATGTGGAAGATTGTTTTCTATTCATTTTTAAGTGAAATGTTTTAAATTTATACGTTTCATCCACACAATGCACATGCCGGGTAACTTTGTTGAATAGCAGAGCGCATGCTATGAGGCTAGTATCGGTATTAATGTCAAACCAACCACAAATATATTATTATGTGTTTTAATTAACTATTTATTTTTAAAATGGAATTAATTTGAAGTATCGTTATTTAAGAAGTTTTTCGTGAAAGGCGTAATTGGTGAAAGGCGTCCTCTCCAAGGGGAATAAAAAGGCTTGGTCGCAGGTTCGAGTCCTCAAAAATACTGCAGTTAGGGGGTTTTCAAACGGGCACCAGCTAACAATATTGATTGTGCCGGAGGATTCCGGGTGGGGAGGACCCACTAACAACGCCGTTGGCGGGGAGCCGATACGGGTCGTTACAAGTCCCGTGAGGGGAGAGAAAGAGACGGTTTCTAAAGATTTATTTTTCCAAATTTACTAAAATGCCCTTAGTCGTTCTAGACTCGTAACTTTTCTGTACGAACTACGATTTACACTTGCCGTCTGTCTACGAACTTGTGAGTTCGAGACTTACGCAATAGTCCAAGAAAAATTTTCAAAAAAGTTTTTGAACAAAAAGTGAATCCCGACCCCCCCTAAATCTCAAGGTGAAATCGTTTTTTCTTAATTAATTTTACAAATTTAGTTTCTTTTTTAAGTACAGGTCGTTACATGGGTGCGTGTGAGGGTGCGTGGTGGTGCGTGGAAGAGTTCCTGGCCACTAGCCGATGCGTGGGACTGGTTTCTGACTCACGACGACACGTGGATTGTGTTTTGTGGGCATCCCGGAGCTATTTTTGAAGGTTTCAAGTCTGTTTAGGGTTGTTTTAGGGCTGTTTTGGGCGTTCTAAGGCAGTTTGGGGATTTTGGACCCGGGTTTAAGTCTTAGAATAGTTGGTTATTGATGCCGAGGGTCACTTTAACAGGCTTGGTGGCACCAAAGGTTGCGGATGACCGAACAGCTCAGAGTCAAGCTTGCTAGAACATTCAGTGAGTGGACTTTGGTTTTATAAAGTATATATATGCATGTTTATTGTGTTTAAACGATATATTATTATTTATGGATTTCGGCAATTAAGAATTATTGATTTTAAATGGTTTTGGGGCTTCGTCTCGGTTACTTATATTGGGCTTCAGCCCGGTTATATGGTTTTGGCTACGGTCAAGGATACAAGTTTGTGCTTCGGTCTTGGGTTATGGAGTTTGGGCTTAGGCCTGAGTAGTTGATGGTTTTGGCTTTGGCCAGGTCTTATGAATTTCCGCCACATGTCTTTGAGGTATTTTCAGACATATGAGTCGGGGGATTTCTCTGACGCATGATGTTGAGGCATTTTTCTGCCATGTGCTCGTTGAGGTATCGACTTCGGCTAGGATTACGCCTTCGACGAGATTACGGCTTCGGTCGGGATTTCTCCAACCGCATGGCCTTGAGGTATTTTCGGTCATGCGTGTTCGTAGAGGTTTTCTTCGCGCGTAGTACAATATTTTAGCCGCATATTTTTGAGATATTTTTAGATATGCGTGTATGGTGAGTAAGTCCCCGGATTGGACCCCTCGATTCTCTAGCCATTGCTTTGAGATATTTTCAGCGGTGGTTAGATGAGTAGATCCTCGTGTTGGATATCTTGGTTTCCTTTTCATTACTTTGAGGTATTTTCAGCGGTGGTTAGGAGGGCACGTCCCCATGTTGAACTGCCTGGGATATTGAGCTACGGCTCAAAATATTAGCTTTGACCAGGATATTGGGCTACGGCCTGAGATATCGGCTCCGGCCGGGATATGGAGATGATGGGTACAGTAGAAGGTAGTATGAGCTCCACCTCTTTGATCAAATGACTTCCGGTAAGTTGTATATGGTTAAATTTGGATATTTTTCGTGTATGTATTATTTTATGATGAGGTGGGAATTAGTGGTTCTTTATTTATTCACAGAAGTATGCTATTTTGTATTTGGACCACTCATGTTGTAGTTTGGTTTTGTACCCTCCAGGCAACAGGCGAGATAGACTTTATAGACTAGAAGAAGGCAGCATTGCCATTGCGGCTCTACCTTGTAGTACTTCACTTACTTTTTTGTAAATTATGAATTCTAGACCTAGTATGCTCTGATTACTTATTTTGATGCTTGTTTGTAAGTTTTCCGTGAGTTGGGTTGGTTTTTTATCCTTCGTCTGATAGGTGGGGATTTGGTCTGACACTTTTACTTGAGAGGTTCTGCCGAATTTTCGGTAGAATTCTCTTAAAATCTTGATTGCTAGAGTAAGGGTAATCTTAAAAAATGTCTTGAGTTTTCAGGAGTTGTCAGATGGGAGCAGAGTTTCTCACGAATTTTGAGAAAGAAATTCGGGAGAAATCCTATCATATAAATCCAAAATTGAGTACTGAATGTTTACTATATATAGACTGGAGAAACAACATCTGCCATAACATAATATACGACGTGGAAAATTGTGAATGAAGGCTATAGAAATGAGGATTATATTATTAGCATCCACACAACGTGGAAAATTGTGAATGATGTACAAAATGTGGAAAATTGTTTTCTATTCACATATAAGTGAAATTTTTAAATTTATACATTTTATCTACACAATGCATACATGCTGGGTATTTTTGTTGAATATTGGGCATATTACTAGATAATTATGAGTCACTCAAATTTATGTACATATGCAAATAATTCACATATGATCATAATTAATAAGTGAAAGATTCTAACTCATATTAATGATCGATGCTTTGGTTGAGATTAATTGTGATTAGTGATGATGCTCATTTCCATATATTGTTGGCTTGTCGACAAAATTAAGTTGAATGAGTTTATACTATTGATCATTTCATCATTCAAATTCATAATAAAGAAATTAATTCTTCCACTCAGCATCCGCATAGTCCATATTGTGGATTCCCATAGTATGTTATAACAAGAATGAATACAAATATGAAAAATTTAAGATAAAATGAACACGTCACGTTATCATTTGTAATTAAAAAAATATATATATGTCGAGTAATGTTGCAAATATGGAAAATGCAAATTAAAAATGATGAGTATGACGGTTAAGTGATATCTTTTTATCGGAAAAATATTATGAATAATAGTAATCTATTTAAATGAGAAATATATTTGTCTTTACCTAATCGCTTACTCGCTTACTCGATTATTATGTGCTTTTGTTCAAATATTGTGTATCCAAATGAGGATCAAATTCAATACCTTATGATTGATAAGTGGTATATTATTAGAGACCCATACATTCTTATCATTATATAACACCAGGTGCTGTTAAAGCAAATTTGATGGAAAACAAAATATTTATGAAACATGGGAATCTAATTAAAGAAAAGATAGAATAAACCTTATTTGCTAACACACACGTGATTCCAAATATTCATGATCAACTTATTATTGCTATATATATATTGAAAATCAAAGCATGCAAGGCAGCTGGGTTCATTCCATTTTAAGATATCTGAATTTGCAGATAATAATTAATAAGTATGTGAAAGAAATCGAGGCTTAATTACTTCGTTTATGCAGGTCTGAATTAAGGACACCAGCTACCAGCTGCTGGCTGAGCTTGTACATGCATGATGAGGGAGCTCCAACTCCAGTAGTACGTATGGGGAACGTAGGAGTTCCACCTGGCATCTGATAGGCCATTGGATCTCGATCAGTTCCACGTCATTGTAGCTAGGTTAATTGGTTTTGAATTGGATTTTAATGATCGAGAAAGTGTGACTCTAATTGAGACCTGCATTTATAATCAATTTATTATTTGCAGCTCAGAAAATGTGCTTAATTAAATTTAGTCCAATATATTAGAGTTGCAGTTGGTATACAATTTTAGAAGAATTGAATCATGTGTACGTGTTTAATTATATGCATATAATTTGAGAAGCAAAAGAGCAAATAATGCTTATTAATTAAATTAGCTCCGGTCTATCGTAATTAACTTTTTATTTATTTTACAATTTATTGTAATTTTTCATGTTAGGATAACATATACATCTTAATTAGTCAACAGAACCAGTAAGAAAATAATAACTTTGAAATGAAAATATGTGCTTATTAGCCTTATTCGATCCAGACTAGCTAGCTCACAAGGTGTTATCTTTGCTTGTGAAAATAAACGTAGACTTTTGTCTTACATTATTTAGATTGATTTAGTATCTTAAGAAATTTGAGAAATGCATGTGGAATCACTTTTTTTAATTTTATAATTAAGAATGATATTATTGTATATCATAAAGAAATTGTACAACCATACCATCAAAATCAAGCTATGACAGTAAGATTTACAAACCAATATAGCAATATTAACACGTGACAAAGCTGCACTAACAGCTAACAAACCCACATCATTGAATATTTATGCAAAATTACAGATCAAGCCTATCAAGCCCAAAACAACCAAAACCTTAACATCGTCTATAACCCTAAACAAACTACATCCACTAAAAGAAACAGATATGATCTTAGAGAACCTATAGAGCATGGCGGATCTAAAGAAGACTTGATCTCCAGCGATCCAATTGCGCACAAGAGCGAATAAATTATCAAATAAAAGTCCTAATCTAACTACTATGACCAAAATCAATGGGAGATATTGCGGCAAACTTCTCCAATAACAAGGTAGAACAAGATTTTGGGAAAAAGAAAAAATTTTAAAGAAAGATTTGGATAAGGGGATCGATGGATTGGAAAAATAGCAAAATAATATGATGGAGAATTCAAATCTGAATATGGTTTAGACCATATAGTCACCAAAAAGGGACTCTTATTACTAATCCAAAAGAAAAAAAAGAAAAACAATTGAGGAGAGAAATGTGGAATCACTTATGATCTTATTTATTTATTTTTTTTAATTTTGCCGTGTTTGTTTTGATAATTTATTAAATTTATAAATATATATTGAAAAATATGCTATAAAACCCCCTACTTTTCCCCTAACTTTTCATTTTCAGTTTTCATAGCATTGTTTACAACTTTTTTTTTGGGCAGGGCATTTTTGACATTGGGTTATACAAACTTCTTTCCTTTTTTGGGTAGGGCATTTTCGGAAGGATAAGGATAATTAATTGGTACTCTCGCTCTTGAGCTTTTTCCAGCCATTTCCATTTAATAATCTTGCTTTTCATCTCATGCATGTTATAGTTTTGGGATCTGACTGGGTTTTTATTTTGGAATATTACCCAAAGTTTTTTTTTTCACTTTCTTTTTTTTTCACTTTCTTTCATATTCGTGTATATATATATATATATATATATATAATTATGTTTTTAAGGTGTGAAGTGTGCGTAGGTGCTGTGAAAATGTTTTTAAGGTGTGAAACGTGCGCCATAAAATGCCTCTTTTGACATAATTAGAAGGGTCATGTCATTCTAGATTTGCTTCGAGTTTATATGTCTTAAGTTCATATTATATTTATTTCAGGAATTAATTAATTCCTTTTACTTTTAATTTATGATATGGTTATTTATTAAGAATAAAAAAACTCGTGTATGGAAATATGTAGCATTTGCACCAACCACCTTTTTAAAGATTATTTTCCATAAAATTTAATAAAATTACAATAAAAGACCCTTTTGAGAAAATCCCGTTAACACTCAAAAATTCTCATTGCATGTGTTCTTGGTGGCCGCTTGGTGCCCAATTAGAACCTCAATCATCCTATCACTCATATGCTTTGCACAAATGAGAAATACACCCTCCTTATCTCTATTTCATTGTGCCGAGTCTCTATCTCTCTTCTTACGTGATTACATATTTGATAACGTGAGACACAAAAATGGAGCTAGGAATTGAAACGGGGACAAAGAAATTCCTCTTAGGAGGGAAATATTGCCGTACGTTCATAACTCTCTAGGAAATGATGCCGATATAAGAATATTCACTTGCCAATTAGCATATTTGTTAAGATCATTTTCAAGCCAATAAAATAAATCCCAGGCCTAAGCAAAACAACAACAAATGAACAAAAAATCATGGTCCTGGGGTCAAGAACACAAATATAATATGCAATCTTATTGATTACTATTGGTAGTCCTCAAATTCGGCTTACGCACATGACAAGGACGATCTAGATTGGAACACGTAGAGATTTAGAGTTGTTTTTTGATACAATTGTATAGGGAGATTATATACATTGGTTAAGTCAAATTCGAAAAATCTCTAATTATATAATAAGAAGGAAAACCACTCGTAGAATTATTGACAGAGTTTAAGTTGTTCGAAATTCTATCCTGAAAATTTAGGAACGGAAAATTTGTGAGTGGAAGGAAGTTGCATGATTTTGCCTAGACAGTTCAAACATCAAACATTTTTCAAAAAGTCCAATCAAATATTTGCTTTTTCTTCTTTTTCACCCAAACTTAATAACAACAACATTAATGTTCATGTCTTTGTAATAATCATTTAACTGAAAGCGGCTTACTTGTCTTGCTTTCAAGTCTCAATATTTTTCCTTCTTCTTCTTGGTTTTGTTTGTGTGATACTCTCAGTGGGTGTTCATCAATGGCTTCTGGTTCCACCCCCGCGCCGCTCTGTACCAGCTGGACACTTTCTGCTTGTGAGGAAGACCACCCCATTCGGTCCTCCTCTATATTTCAGTCTCCGAAGAGATTGAGCCGGTGGGCAAGAAGAAAGAAGTTCATTTTGAACTGCAGTTATGGTGGTGGAGGTGCTGATTTTTCGAGCAGTTTGAGCTCCTCATTCTCTTTCTCTTGCCAGAATTTTGTGCCCTTTCTGGGCTCAAACACTGCCACATCATGCCCTAGAAGGCAAACGCGCGTGAATGGCGGTGCTCACTCTGGTAAATCTTGATTTATCCGTTTCAAAATGTCATTACTTTGCTTGATTTTCAACAAATTCATGGAAGTTAATTAGCAAATTCTTCCTTATTCTTTGTATTGTTGCTTGTCTAAGCACAGAAAATGCATAAGATATATGGATGTCTCATTCTGTCATTATAAAATACATAAACTATTGCTTGATGCTGAAGAAGCAAGCTAATTCAATGTGTTTATGTTTGACCTGAGAATGTTGTCAGCCACAAGTATGGCTATGTCCCTACAAACTGCAGAGCAACTTGAAACAGAGAAAAAAGCTAGGAAGAAACAACGGCGGGTTGTTGTGACGGGATTGGGTGTGGTGACACCTCTAGGACATGACGCAGATGTGTTCTACAATAATCTTCTTGAAGGTGTCAGTGGCATAAGTGAGATCGAGGGATTTGATTGTGCCCGATTCCCCACGGTATATACTTTTCTCTGCCTCACATTCGTTCATTCTGTTCCATCTACGTATGTTGATGGACCTTTTGTTTTTTTCAAGCAGAGAATTGCCGGAGAAATTAAGTTTTTCTCAGCAGATGGATGGGTTTCGCCGAGGCTTGCGAAGAGGGCAGACAAATATATGCTCTACTTGATCACTGCTGGGAAAAAAGCATTGGAAGATGGCGGGATTACAGATGAAGTTATGAGCAACTTAGATCAAAGTAGATGTGGTGTTATAATCGGTTCTGCTCTTGGAGGCATGAAAGTAGGTTATCTTACAAATTGCTTGGGAGGCAAATTTCTAAAGTTCTCTCCAATGCTGGTGATTTACTTGATTAATTACTTTAATGTTTGATCAATCAGGCTTTTAACGATGGAATCGAAGCATTGAGGATTTCGTATAAGAAGATGAATCCGTTCTGTATACCATTCTCAACAACAAACATGGGTCCTGCTATTCTAGCAATGGATTTGGCAAGTTTCCATGTCAGCAATTTAGACAGAAATTTTCAATGGACTTGACCGTGTAGTGGCTTGAGTTTTAGGGGACATTCGAAGTAATAAGCCTTTTCTTATATGTAAAAATGCAGGGTTGGATGGGCCCTAACTACTCAATATCTACAGCTTGTGCCACAAGCAACTTTTGCATACTCAATGCTGCCCACCATATTATGAGAGGTGAAACTGTAAGTTTTTTGTTTCACTTAGTCTTAGAAAGACACAAAATAGAATTTTTACTTTGGATCAAACTAAATCAAATGCTCATTGTTAAAATTTGCAGCACATGATGCTTTGTGGTGGATCTGAAGCAGCAGTCATCCCCATAGGTTTTTATACATATCATTCTCATTTCCAACATTCGATTTTGCAACCTCTTCAACATAACGCTGAAGATTAGGATCTCACATTGAAAATTTGGAGAAAATAAATACAACATATAACAAATGATTTCACGCATAAATGCCACCAAGACTTTTTGATTCGAGTGCAGGCTTGGGAGGTTTTTCAGCGTGCAAGGCTTTGTCACGAAGGAATAGTGAACCAACCAAAGCTTCATGCCCTTGGGATATTGTATTGCCCTTCTTCATATCTCACATTCTTTTTTTTCTTTCACTCCTTTTAACATATTTCAAGTCCTAACTTGAGTGCAATTCTTTGCTCGAAAAGAACCGGGACGGTTTTGTTATAGGTGAAGGAGCTGGGATTTTGCTCTTGGAAGAGCTAGAACATGCCAAGGTTAATTGATCATGGAAGTTTCGTCTATGTAAGTTGGATTATAATGATGGCGTTAAAAGTAATTTTGTTGTAAAATTACAGAGAAGAGGTGCAAAAATCTATGCCGAGTTTCTTGGTGGAAGCTTCACTTGTGATGCATATCACATGACTAAGCCTCATCCTGATGGTATGCATATATAATGGAACTCATCAACTTATAGTTATACTGCTTCTCTTGGAAATCTTAGCACAAATGGAACTCACTTTATTAAGTATCATCTCTATATATGTCTGAAAATCAGGCAAAGGTGTTGCTCTTTGCATAGAGAAAGCCTTGGCTCAATCCGGGGTCTCCAGAGAAGATGTAAATTACATAAATGCATACGCTACATCTACACCAACCGGTGATCTCAAAGAATACCGCGCTCTAATGCGCTGTTTTGGAAACAATCCGGAGGTAAAAGTGAATTTCTTTTTAGTTTATCATTAAATTAGTGGATTATTTTCTATGAAACACAGAAACGGAAACAGGAATGGTGATATGATACGGTGATTTGAAAAGTTCAAAATTTTAGGATATGAATAAGGCATAGAATTAAATGTCAATTTAAAAAAAATGAGTAGATTGGAACGTAGTAGAGTGTTAATAGTAAGAAAGAAGGTAGAAGTTCAAAATCCAGTAAAACAATGCTTTTGAAATTATGGTTAGAACATAAGAGATTTAACAAGCAAGAAAGAAAATAGAGGAAGATATTTTGGGAGTCGATTTTCAAAACGAGATACGAAATCAAACTGGAGTTTTGGTGCTTCATAGATTACTTCAAGTGAAGCTTTATTAGCTCATGTGTGATTATATGTTGTAGCTACGAGTGAACTCTACAAAATCCATGATCGGCCATCTTTTAGGAGCCTCCGGGGGTGTGGAAGCTGTTGCAACGGTCAAGGTAAGTTCGCTTATTCTGTTAATGGGAGAAATTATTCAGTACATTCGATATTCTACGACGTCATTAGTATATCGCGTCACTCAAAATTTACATTTCGTTTTATCATGATGAATTTCCTTCTTAAATTTTGTTTCCAAATGTAGGCTATACAAACGGGATTTGTTCATCCGAACATCAATCTTGAAAATCCAGATGAAATTGTGGTACGTGCATCGATTTTTTTCGTTTTTACAAACAAAATATGATCAAAAGTTGATGTGTCTTTCATTATGCTGGAAAAAACTTGTTTATGTGAGCAGGACATGAATGTCCTTATTGGCCCCAAGAAGGAAAAGTTGGACATAAAAGTTGCAATGTCCAACTCATTTGGTTTTGGTGGACACAACTCATCTATCTTATTTGCGCCCTACACCAACTGATTATTTTTTGAGCATAGATAAATTTGTATAGATTTCAAATTTGGCGATTTGGAAACTCCATTTGTTAGAAAAGAAATTGATGAGCAATAGACTAGTTGCGCTTTCTGGTTCGCCAGAATCTGATTGGAAATAATATCAGGACGGATTTGTTTTCGGATGGACTTCTTGTCCATCCTCCTTATTGTACTCCTCCCAATTCTTTTTCCATCTTATTGTAAAAAAAATTGAAAGCAAATAGTTTGGGTTTTTGTTTATTTATTTTAAGATTTTATTAATTATTTTTAATATATTCAAAATTTAATTTTTTGTCTACATGAAATTTATGTCAGTATAAAAAAATAGTCCCATTAGTACCACTTGGACACTTAACAGAACTTTTAATCGATTGACTAATGCAGGCTACTTAGATGATGTATTTTGATAATTTAAATATCATATTGAAATTTTTAATAATTAAGATATGAACTTAAAATTACCCTTATATTTTTTTGGGATTTTATATAATTTGTCTCTAAAAAAAAATACAATTTAATAAATTGTACGAACATATTTATTAAACAAGTTCATTAACAAATCGAATATGATCATTCTTTGCACGATTATAAAACAATTCGAATTCAAGTTGGGTGTAACTAAATAAAACATAATTTATAACACCACGAATCCAACACAACCTGACCATTACCAGCCCTCATCATCGGGTTGGGGGATTCAAACGTTGTTGTAGCAGATAGGAAGAACAATTTCATCCAACATAAGATTTGTGCAAGAATAAATAACATTATAAGACTAAATGGTCTCATGTCCATAGGAATAGACCTCCTCTTAAAAGGTCACAAACAATATCAGACAGTGAGTGAGTGAGTGAAATTGACAAATGTATAATATAAAACAGAAAAATCTATTCCCTTTTACTAGTAAGTATGATAAGATGTGAGTCCTCAATCTGTTCTTGAGGGTCTCTATTCCACAAGCGTGGATATGTCCCCATCAGCAGAGGTTCTTACAGAATTAATTTCTCAATCAAACTCAGTGAGACCAACAAAAGTGACCCCGACACATCATTTTAATCTTTCACGACGATAACGCAGCCAACCTCAAGTCCCCCAAGTATTGATGATTACACTGATGGACCACATCAAAATCGTCACAAATTTGGAACACAGATGAAGCAGTTTGCTCACCAGATCTTCGTTTTGATCCAGTAAAAGATGGAAACAACTCCAATCACAATGGCAAAAGGAACCATCTTACGAATCAGAGCCTACAATGCAGATGTGTGAAATGATAACATAAATTCCAGTAACATAATAAAATAGAAAGTTTAAATATGATCTTAATGCTTTTACAGAAACAGCTCAATCTAAGCATGGCAGACTGAGGAAGCTAACATAAGTTTTCTGTTCCGAATTGAACAACTTTAGCTATTAAAACCTATGGCGCAGGTAGTAGGGGAAAGAACAATCAAATGAAGACGACTCAATCATGTGTGTTTTCCCACCAAACTCAGCAATAACACCATCATCCACAACTAAATCTAATCGAATTTTATAAGCCAAGCAGAACGAATAACTAAAAGCATTTGAACGGGCATTCCAGTTTAAAGAAACAGTGTCATGTAATGCTTCACCCACAGTTACGTTCCTACTCACCGTAAGACACTACAACTTGATTGAACTTAGGACATTTTAAAGACGCCCAACCCAAGGTTCTGGTAATGGAAACACATAGAATTACCAAGGACGGGGCATCCAGGGAAATCATATTACAGACGATGTTTGCAAGCTTCATGCATCTTTAAGTCGGATAGTATGCATAATATTAGTTTAAACTTTAAACTAATCAGATAAAGGCTAACCTGCCGATTCAAATCTCTCGCCTTGTCAGCATATATGCGAGATTCTGATGTCAAACGACTGGACATTTCACTGACCTCTGCAAAATTGAAAATCAAGAGGAAATTTATACCTATATACACACAAAAACAAAATAACTTCCATTTAGAGGCAAATAAAAACTTACGGTCCAACTTTTCACCAACACCAAGAACTTCCTGAACATTGCGAGTCATTATTTGGTGGACTTCATATAGCTCATCATTCAACTTTGCAATATTCCGTTGAGTACGAGTGTCCTGGTACAATTTCTTTGTTTTCTGTATGAATGTATCTTTTAAACATAGAAAGTAAACAGAAATCAAACCCAGCAAAAGGAATACCAAAATGTGGACAATAAGTGGAGAATTCCACATAGAAAATGGTGGATAATAATTTATGGAAATAGACTTACCAAATTTAATGAACGCATAAGGTCTTGCAGCAGTTTCAATTTGGTTCCCATTAACACGCTCAAATTCATTCTTGAGATCTTCAAGGTATTGGAAAGCAAGTTTCTTTGGATAGGCACGGTCACACATTGTCAAGTAACAGACGCGTCCTTCAATGATATAGCTAAGAACAACTGTCAAGGGAATCACAGTTGTATGCTCTTCCTCAAATTAGCAGAATTAATAAACATTAAAGATACAACATCGATAACACAATTGCTTAATGAATGACCAAATATAATTGAAAGAAAAAACAAAGCAAAAAAAAGGACTAAGCGCACAAGCACACACATAGACACACACCCTAAGTGCGTAAAATTGAAAGGTAATATACTGGACATTATTACCATGATCTTTTATAATCCATAATTGATGCTTCCTTTTTCTTTTGGCTAAGTAGAATGTCGAACACCGACATATATTAGATACAAAAAAATACAATGTTTTTTTAAATATCTCAACTTTCATTCTGCATTTCACATATTCGTTATCTTATTTTCTTTTAATTCATTTTTCTCTTCTATCAATAATAAAATATTATAATGAAAAACTAAGGTAGAATAATTCAATTTTACATTATGGTGATGTACCTTTCACAGGCAGATCAATTAACCCCATTATTTTGTTAGGGTGCATTAATCGATTTGAAATGACTTTGTGCGTATAGTAATTTCAAATCCCTTGCACAAGCACTACATCTAGTTATTTGAAATACATTCAATCTAGTGGTCTCTAGTTATTGTAGCCAATTTAGCCTTCTTATCAAATCCAAGTTTCTACATATACAAACGGAACCTTCCATAATTTCATATCCATTATGGGTCCTGTATGATATCCAACACAAGTTCTCTAAAAACAAGTATTTTTTCATGTAAAAGGAGTGTCTAAAATTGAATGACAAGCCATCAAATAAGGGCAAATCCTAAAAAAATCAAGACCATGGCACTTTAACCCCCCAAAAGAGAAGTATGGCAAGAGACCTTGGGCTTATTATATTATGATGTAAGTATGTTAATCATGTCTAAACTAAAGATATATTAACAGGCAACAGATAACAAACCTCAAACCAATATTTTCAAGTGGGCTGAGGCATGTGATAATGTATCATTCAAATTCAAAAAAAAAAAAGCTACAACACCTCTCATATCTCACAAATACTAAAGATGAGCACCTTAGTTTTTTATGACAACAACAGCCACAGGACACTAACATCCGCCGTTGCTAAAAAAAAATAAAAAGAAACATCTTGTATTACTAGATTAGGCCAATAGAAATGAACAAAAGCACACATAAATATTTATCAACTAAGTTTAACAACTTAACACTACTTTGTATTGAACCTAAATCCTATGCAAGAACTATAAGGGGATTGATTGTATGAATCTATAGGTAAGTGTCTCAAATCCTATGAAAGTAAAACAGAAGTAAACTGTGGATCATGCAGAAGAATTCAAAAATGAACATGGACACGTGATAGGGACTCAAAGGATACTGGAAAATGTAAGGTCCAGTTTCAATTGACATCCTCGAAGGCTCATTTTGGCGTACTGACAAGTTCTTGAATAAAGACTTGACTTGTTGTTTGTAGAAGTCAGAGTCTTTTATATCACGTCCATCATCCAGTCCCTCTGCTAGTGGAAGACCGTCAGTAACACGAGCAATCATTGTCAGCTTCACCATCTTCACTTCACAACTTCCCAGCAATGCAAAATTAACTGTAATATTTCAATTGGGTGAGAAGTTAAGAAATCCAAATTCCTCAAAAACACTATGAAAATCTAAGTGCATTTCCAGATAGCCTTAAAGCTTCTCTACCTTTATCCACATACGAAAGATCTAACACCATCAAATACCACTCCACCCAAATTCTCTATAAGCTTAACATGCAGTCATAAACTCCGGTTCCCATGCCAATGCAATTTCTAGCCTCTCAATCAGACGGACACTAACGAAAAATTCATGATATCAATCAAATCCCAATTCCCAAAAGAGACCCAATTTTATAATTATGATTAAATGGGATTAGATAAGAAAATCAGAGACTACCCACTTCTCAAATTCCAAGCTCATCGATCACAAGATGTCAAAGATCAAACTCAAGCCTTTAACTATCTCAAATCTAAAAAATAATACCCAAAGATACCCTATACCAATTTACATAATTGCTCGTAAATCATCGTCAATGCTGGTAAATCAAAAAACTATATGATAAATCTGAGAAATAAGACCAGAAAATCCGAGTAATTGAATACAAATTCTTATATATAAAACAAATACCTGCTTATAGCATTGATCTGAGCAACGGTGAGGACGATGGTGCAATCTGAGCGCGGAAAATGACAAGGTATGTAGAGGGCTTTTCAAGGACCAAACGGAGTTAATGCGAGGGTTGGATGTTGGGTTTAATCTACGATCTCTGCGGCAATAGGTTGTACGTTAAGTTTGTGCGAAGCTTGAAATTTCCAAGGTACAACATATCAATGCAGTCAGACTGAACAAGTAGAACGGGTCGGGCCGCCCATTTAAACATCGCTGTCGGTCGGCCGAGTCGGGTCGTTCAATGTTCCATAGCAGGCATGCTAAATTATGATTTATGAGCCGGGAAAGGCTCACAACCCATTAATATAATAAAATAAATCCTTACCTAATAGAAAGTAACCATAATATGCTGGAATAGCTCAGTTGGTTAGAGCGTGTGGCTGTTAACCACAAGGTCAGAGGTTCGACCCCTCTTTCTAGCGAATTTAGTTATTTTTAAAATTTTTGTTTATTATTGGGTCGGAGATTCTAAATTGTATTAAAAACAAAAATAAAAGTTTATTATTTTTTTGTTAAAAGTTTTGTTTATTATTGGGTTGGAGATTCATTTTTTTTAAGTTATCGTTTATTTTATTACTAGGTCGAATATTCAATTTTTTTTTGAAGTTTTGAGTTTAAAAAAAAAATTATTATCGAATCGGAGATTCGAATTTGCACTTAAAACCCAAAAAAAAAAAATAAAGAGTTAAAGAATTAGAACTTTATATTTTTATTGAATTTGCATCTAAAGAAAACAAAAATAAAATAAAGAGTTAGAAAATTTGAAATTTATCTTTGATGTATAAGTAACATGTGATTACAAAATGAATTTGTGTTGTTTATATGATGTGTAGGGATGACAATAAAACCGTGGATGCGAGTACTCGAGGATATCATGCTTGATTGGGGAGGGTATGGAGGTCAGGAAATGGGTATGGGTATTTTTTAAAATACCCACATGGATTTGGATTGAGTATGATATTAGTGTCCTCCAATCTGAACTCGAGCCACATTAAATTATTCAACATTAACACATTTTCTCCTTTTTTTTGGTCTAATATATTCATAACAAGAGCTTCCTTATCTAGAGTTTTATCGTGACGATGAAGCCTATCACGAACGAATAATCATTGAGTACTTCTCTTGTCGAACAACACATACAAAGAGACTCGCCAATAATTTTAAGTAATTAATGAACTTATGAGAGATGTTTAGACTTAGTTTTTTTTTTGTGGTGTGAGGTATATATAGCACGGAAAAAGAAAGTTCGGATTTCTTCCTAGTTGTTTTAGAATTTTAATTTAAGTTTAAACTTATGTTAAAAATAATAGTTAATTATAAAGCGGGTTTTGGGGAGTGTATAGGGGTCATACTACTCGATGAATGGGGTATGGGTAATACCCTTGGAATGGGTATGAATGCGGATATGAGAGATAAAAATTGTAGTGAGCATACACATGGATGTTCTAGTATCCGAACTCGACTCTCTTTGGTGCAATCCCTAATTATTTAACATGGATATACTAATATCCGAACCCGACTCTCCCTAGTGCCATCCCTAATAGCGTAATAACAAAGAACAATCATTTTTTTTTTTCGTTTCTTTTAATTGTTGAGTTGGGAATTGGAATATTTAAAGAGTAATGTTATTTAGACACACTAAATTGACCATATTTAGTGAATACATTGATGTGACAATCAATAAAATAAATAACTTTGTATTTATTTATTTTTTATAGTCAATAGAATGCGACAACAATGTAATCACTAAATGTAATTAATTTAATGTGTCTAAATAACATTATTCTTTATTAAATCAGTAACATTTGATTACCGAAACATCAATAAATATTCTTTCAATTGACAAGTTTGTGGGATTCGAAGATGTTTGTTGAATAAAACGTAAGGAATCAATTCTTGTAATAATAATAGAGTACCAAAATTATAGATCCAACTTTAATTCTAATGCGTTTGTATTTGGAAACGTAAGTTTGAAGGCGAAGGCGAAAAGCCCGAAGGACCGCTCTTTAATGGATTTTGCGTCGTAGAAGACTCGCCTTCTTTACTTTTCATCGTCTTCTTCTCTTCTTAATAAATCACACCTTTTCTTTTCACTTCGTCTCGGTAATTTCCTTCTGTTTCTTCCAAAACCAACCGCAATTTTCCCGCGAAGTACATCAGCAAACAGCCACCGAGGTCTAAAGATACTCCATGAACAATCGAGGCCAAGGTCGAGGAAGCCCGCGAGGTGGGCGATTCCCAGCGAATCGTGGTCAAGATCGAGGAAACCCCAGAGGTGGCCGACGTTCTTCATGCACCGACGGTCACCGTTCTGATCACCATAGCCCTGTAATTTTATTAACCCTTTACATTTCCTCTTATTATATTCAGGACCTGTTTTCTTGGCTTCTTTTCATCTTTGATTTGCTAATAATTTGTAAAATTATGGGATTAGTTTACTGGTTTGTTTTCTCTTAGATTGAAGTGAAAGACTATTTTTTTGACCTGCATGCATTATGTATCTGTTAAGCTAAGCTGGTTGAAAAGTTTGGGAATTTTGTTTATTTTGCACTTTAAAGTGATTTTGGGGTTTGGGTTTCGTTACGATGTTATTTGCAAGCTGAGTGTGAGTAGTAGGAATTCAAGTTTGTAATGGTCTATGGTTTAAAAATGGACATTTGAGCAAAATTTTAGACAAAGCATAGGTTGTTTGTGTTCTGATTTGTAATTCAAGATATGATGACGCTGGGACTTGAAAGCGCTTATGAATTTGGGGCTGGTTATTTAGTTTGGGTGTGTTTACTTCAGCTCCATTCCTTGGCAGATTTAGTAGCATTTAGTTTTGTTTTTGTGGCATGAATAGAATTTTATCTGAAGAAAGTAACATGCTGAGCATTCATGTTATTTTATATTCTTTGTATTGTTTTATTGCATATCTTGATTTATCTTGCACATGATTATGGAGTTGATTTAATTGACTGTTTTTATTCACATTCGCAAACAGCAGGCTGGAGCTGGAAGTAGTGGACCTTTTTCTAATGAATATTCTGGTAGCAAGGAGTTATCATCCAAAAGTGAAATGGAAAGTCCCCAGCAAACATTACTAAGTAGCTACTCAAATCATTCTGGGCATAGACCTTCCTTCAGCGCTGTACAACGACAGGTATGGGTTCCATCTGCTACAAAAGATACACTTTCTTGTATTGAAAGTCGGAAGGAGGGACATATCTCAACTGAATCTTCCGGTGTTAATTCAAAAGATTTAAAGGGCTCGGTTGCTTCAGATTCAACCCTTAAAGAGAATTCATTATCTACTCTGAGTCATCCTGGGAATTTGCATATGGCGGTAGAGAGAATGCAGATTAGAGAAACCCGGATTGGGATGACAAGAAATAATGATACTTCTCTGCCCAACAATGGGTCTTTCCCTACTAACAGTCCTGTAAGTACAACCAGCCATCGGAATTCAGAGCTTCCTGAGCACTCGGCTTTTGAATTATGCCCAACTAAAGCTGGTGGTTCTGTTACACTAAAGGCTTCTTTGTTAGTACAAAACAGAGAACGGCGTAATGAAATCAAGCGCTCCTTGGAACAGAAAAATGGAAGTGTTTTGCCGTCTGGAATGGTTCTTCTTAAAAGTTACCTTTCCCACAGTGAGCAGGTGATGCTTTGTGCACTTTTAGTTTCTCTATTTTCTGTGATTTATTTTCATTGTTGATCATTTTCCCCTGATAACTTCGTTGACCTTGAACTCTCATTAGTGAAGAGGTTTCTTTCCCTGTGGATTTATCGGTACAAAAGAACTGTTACTTTCATCATATTTTACAGACCTGAATGTGTGAATAGCATGTGAAAATTCTAGAGTAATTTGAATAATTGAGATTTTCTATTTTTGGTTTTTTTTTTTTCAAGATCAATATAGTGAAGCTATGCGGAGACTTGGGTTTGGGTCCTGGTGGTTTCTACCAACCTGGTTACCGTGATGGAGCAAAGCTGAATTTGAAAATGATGTGTCTTGGTAAGAATTGGGACCCTGAGACAAGTGCATATGGAGACTTCCGACCTTCTGATGGTGTCAAACCACCCAACATTCCTGTTGAATTATTCCGGTTAGTTGAAAGTGCGATCAAAGAGTCCCATTCCCGTATAAGTAAAGATTCTAAAGCTAGCAAATCTGAAGTCATACTTCCATGGATGTCCCCAGACATTTGTCTTGTGAACTTTTACTCGTCATCTGGGCGACTAGGCCTTCATCAGGTTTGTAATTGTTGTGCCTTAATCTTGAAACCTATTGCGTTTGGCTGCATGCTAAATGGTTGCTTTTCTTAGCTTTGAACTCAATTTTCTCCAAACTTAACACAATAAAAGTTGCCCCACTTCCCTATCGTACATGAATTGTTTTGAAGACTGAAGCAAGCTTTTCCAGATACCTAAAGTTCCTTACATAATCTGTGATTCCCAGAAGACTTTCGACTTTAGGTTGTGTACACCTATTTTTTTTCCTCTACTTATACTTGACTTAACATCTTATGGCCATGCTTCAACAGGATCGTGATGAAAGTGAACAAAGTCTCCGTAAAGGATTGCCTGTTGTCTCCTTTTCCATTGGAGATACTGCAGAATTCTTGTATGGCGATCAAAGGGCTGTTGAGAAGGCAAATAAGGTTTTACTGGAATCTGGAGATGTTTTGATATTCGGTGGAAAATCAAGACATATATTTCATGGTGTAGCTTCTATACAGCCAAATACTGCTCCTAAGTCCCTACTGGAAAAAACCAATCTCCGGCCTGGCCGTCTGAATCTCACGTTCAGACAGTACTGAAAATCTTGTGCTATGTATACATTGTAGTCTTCTTCTCTAGTAAGAATTGATAAGAACTAAACATGCTAGCTTCATCATGTAATGACGGTTTATGTTGATATGTAGGGAAGTGGTTTATGTTTTTTCATTTAAACGAGGCCGTTTCTAGCCCTGTCTTTGTTTTGTAATTAATTGGTGAAAGATCTCCATGATTCCAATTTCCCCAACTATGTGGGTTATGTTTCTTGTTGAGTATACATTTTAAGATGAATGAAAAAAATTAGGGTGCATATAAAAGCTACCCTTGTCTATTTTGCAACTTATTGGTTGGAGTAGCTTAATTGGTATTCAAAATTTCAAACCACTCCTCAAAACTAAATTTCTTAAATTCAAACCCTTTTTTCGGGTTCGGGTCGGATGCATAAGGAGTACATATCCCATAGCCAGCAAATATGGCTACACCAACTTGTGCACCTCGGCTTAAGATGTGACTTTGGTTGGAGAGGAAGCCTCTTTTTTGGCAGCCAAACTTCAACGGTTGCTGAAGCAAAGTTGTGTTTGGTTCAACATTTTCTCTGGCTTGGCTTAAACAACAATAAATAAATGCTTATTTTAAAAGCAAAACCAGAAGAGCAACAACCCTACCACCAACAAAAGTGCTTGCCAACTTATTAGGTATTTTATATCCATACAAGTAAGTACGTTTTGCTGCATATAAATTCCTTTATAATCTCTCACATGTTGTATTATATCTCATCATTACCATAATATGCTTCTTATATTACAATTTTATAAATATTGTTTTCCACAGTGAGTTGTTGTTCTTTCATCATTTCGACACACTGGTCGTGACACCGTCCGACAGTGACACCGGTGAATGCAAACAGGGAGAATGAGCATGCTGGAGAAGCAGGGCACATGCTAGATACATCCGATTTCGAATATCTGAGAATTTTGCATGTGCTCTAGCCCTCCATCTTGGACTCTCTCCTTTTCCAGCACAAGGTTCATACCCGACCCCAACAATTAGGTCAGTTAGTTTCTTTGTACCTCACATTGTATCCCATTTAACTCGTATGATTGTAGCAGATTTTCTCCGTACAGAACATCATATCTTTAATAAAGACTGAACACCTTGTGAAAACCTCACTCTATTCAATTGTCTTCAACTTCGATCACAGTTATGAATACGGTTGATTATTTAGGGTATAGGATGGTCGTAAGTGCTACACGTTCTTGACATTTTTTTCTTTCTTTGATTCCTATACGTTAACTAGAGGATCAATGACAGATCAAACACAAGAACTCACCAGTTTATTGAAGCAGATAGACTTCAATTATTTTCTGTACATAATTCAACATCCATAAATAATTTCATCACCATATCCACAAGTTAAATGGCAACAATGCTTGGCTCAAATCACATTAGTTTTCCAATCAACACCATCTTAATTCCAATAAATTACTCATCTTTTCGTATCAGATCTATTTTCAAGAGCTGATGCAGCAGATTCAACATGAACAAGTAAACAACCATATACTTTTTGTTTCAACATCTCAATAGTCTCCACCAATCCCATATTCTCAGAGCTCAAATTGTTCCTCATTTTATCCAAACACTCATTTGCCTTCTTAAGCAGTGATAGCGTCACAGCAATATTGGTGTCTGGCTCACCACGCCGCCCGGCATTGTCCTTCCCTTTCTTCTCTAGGGTCTTGAGTTGAAATCCAGCATCCAATGCTTCCTCCAAGAACTTCAAGAACCAAATTCTGGATTCATTTACAAGACTCTCTCTCAGTTCTGTTGATTCTTTCGCGCTATCGGATTTAGCCCATTCTAGCTTCTCAGCTGCATTTAGCTCAGCGGGGATTTTTGGAGACTTCAATGTGCTCTTGCCATGGATCTGACCTGTCTTATTGTTTATTTTCTCAACTTCGGGAGGAAAAGTTTTTGTGGTTAAAGGAGTTGAATTGTCCTTCAATGGAAAGTTTGGTTGGTCAATGAGCTGGTGGAGTATGAAAAACTTTTTGAGAGAGAGGTGGGGATCGTCCGGCGATGCAGAGGAACATAGCTCAGCAAACACACTGAAAGAGAAGCTTTTTTAGTGGTGAATTAGAGTGACAAATTAACATTTGTTTTGTGAATTTGTAGAAGCAAAGAGATTGAGATGGATAGTGGATACTTGAGACATTTGACAAGAGTTGCAGCTGTTGATGCTTCCTTTTGAGCTTCTGCTGCTACCAAAGAAGCTAAATTTCTCCTTCTAAGCATTCCCTTGTAAAATTTAATTCAAACATAAGAAAGACGCGTCACTTTGCAACGATATAATGGAAACAAGATTAAGTGTTTTTTTTTCTATTCAAGATATTGTCGCCTACCTAACATCAATCAAAATCAATTAAAGATCCTTTGGTTTTACAGTTGATGACGTAGAAGGAAACAAGGAAACAGGGAAACAAGGAAACAAGGAAACAAGGAAAGGTACCTTTCCGAGCTTCAAAAAGTTGGGTGGCAGAGAAGCCCACAGAGCTGCCTCTGGTGAATGGCTCTTTTCTTTTCTGTTTGACAAACAGCTAGAGTTCATGTTTTCCTGTTTGGTAGAAGTGCGTTTCGCAGAAGTGCTTTTAGAAGGCAAAGCAATCTCGTTGCTGTTAGACACAGCTGCTTCTGGCTTCGATGGAAGTGCACCAGATCGATTGCGCGAAGGAGTCATTGGACGGGCCTGTAACACTAGTACACATAATTATATCATAAAATTGGTTTTTAATTCAAATTTTCTCATTATCGATCTAAGTTGGTCCTTTTTCGTTAATTTTTGTGAAAAATCCTATTATTACTTTTGCTGAAACAGAATAAAAATTGATAATCTCTTCGGAAATAAATTCCATCAAAACCGGATAACAACCGTCGCAGAAAAATCATCATGACAAGACAAATAAAATCAATAGCAACCAAATTTAAACCACCCTCCACCGTTTTCCCCCACCCACAACCTCCACCATCAACTTCATCCTACCACATACACCGATTTGGAGAGAAAGAAAAAAAAAAGGAAAAAGAAAGAGATTGCAAGATAGTGGGGTTGTGTAATCTGCTAGACTAGGAAAAATTAAATTCCGAGAGGCAAAATAAGACCCGAGTACAATTTCAGGAGTAATATTGGATTAAATTTAACGAAACTTCTAAATAAGTTAATGGAAAAATGGAAAATTAAGATAGAAAATGAAAAATATCGAGTTTTCAGAATTAAGTGAGACGAATTAATATTTTCGGGTTCAAATTGAGACCCGATATGACGTTTTGGAAGGCATTTGGATAAGTAAGCCTCATGTGTCATGTAGTGAAACAAAAGTACATATGTCTTCAAAATGAAAAAAAAAAAATGCTTTGCGAAAATCATACCTGACCATTAAGCTCTTGTTGCTTCCCCTTTGTGATGCCAAACTTCTTAGCACCACCACCACCATTCTCATTGTCAATATTGTTCTTCCCACCTCCATTAGAATCCACCCCACCAGCTTTCAAATTTGATGTCAAAACACCCTGCATATACCTAGATGCAACACCTGCCTTCTCCTCTTTAATCACAAACGTATTTTGCCTCAAGTTTTCATCTCTCACATCAAATGTCTCCCTCGATTTCAAATGCCCGCCATTGCTTCCTTCATACTCAGGGCCAGGACTTTCCGAAGGCTCCAACATCTGCATCAAGTCCTTCGGATTGCCCACGAAGGGGTGTCTCCCAGGCACCGGCCTGACCCCGACAAGGAAAGGAACCGGTGTCCCTGCCTCCACTCTGTCAACATAGAAAAATTGGCCAAGCTGCAATTTGTTGTTCATTATGATCTCATTGTCTTGCTTTGATAGTGATACATATGTTGAGTGGGATGAATCCGAAACTTTTATGAAGAAGCCTTGGTTAGGCCACAGTTCAGAGCCGTTCAAGGCAGGCACAATGCTGATCACTTGGAGCAGAACCGATCTGTATTCGCCGCGGACTTTTACATTCGAGTTCATGGTTTGAAGAAGCTTGAGTAAAACTCCGGGCGTAAGGGATGCCATTGACCTGAAAAACCAAAAAAATAAGCTAGATAGTAGATACAATCATTCTGCTCGTCGAATCCTTTATTATTGATTTGAACTTATGAAATTCTTTGTTCACCTGATGTGGGGAGCAGAAAGATATGCAAGAATGTTGAACCAGAAAGATGGAACAAATTGAGAATCAAAGAATGATGAATTTGAGAAGTGGGGGGCAATTTGGCTTTGACCATTTTAGGCTTTAGCTTTGCATGCCAGGCAAGAAACCATCATCAGCTGGTGCTTCTCTTGGCTTCAAATCCAAGTCACAATTATATAAATGTGTGGAGTTTATGTCACCATTAATTAAGATTATTGTGATTGATCACCCCATTTTTGGTTATAAAATTATATAATTTTTGCCTTATGTTATTGTTTAGGTCGCGGGTCTCTTCGTGGTTGCCTTTCCCCTTTTGCAGCCTCTAAAAAGAATTGACCAGAATTTTTGTACATGTGAATCTTGATAAATAGGACATGTATAAACATTAGGCATACCTACTTTGGGCAAACATGAGGCATCTTTTAATCTAATGGCATTAACAAGTGGAATGTCGTTAATATAGGCGTAGTAACATTGACTTGAGCGTATGTACTTCTACTTACGCACATAAATTAGAATCTCCGTATTTGCAATTTAGATTAATTAAATTAACAAATTGTTTATATTAAAGGAAAGAATCAAGTGGAATATCATAGATCTTGTTTAATGGCATTTGTCTCGACTTTCTTAGGGTAGATTTCAGGTTTAAAAATCTCATTGACAAGATTTCAGGCCAAAAGAAAATCAAAATATCATTAAATTTGGAATAAAGAGAAATATCATAATGTTTATTTTTCATTATTTAGAAAATACAATGGCTAAATAATAGTTGGCACCAACCGTCACTAGTACTACTAGTTTATTGGTATTTCCACATACTCCATTATTCGGAGGGGCTCTCTTAAAGAATAAGGTAAATATTATTCTATATAATCTCTTTCCTTAAATCTTTGTATTAAAAAAAAAGAAATTGGCACCAACTTGCCAAAACAAGCAAAGAATAAAATGCTTTACAAGTTCAAAAGTCACCATCTGGGTGTATCGGACATCAAATATAATCCCTATAATTCCATATAATAATAAGAATAGACCAAATAATGAAATTAAATTAAAATGGGCTCTACTTCTCTACAAATTTTTCGATGTGTCGCAACACCCATATTTTGTAAAGCTGGGCACAGATTGAGTTGAGTCGGATTTTGCAAAACCACGACCTAACTCATGGTCTTTGAGTTTCTAATTATCCAAACTTAAACCAAAGCACATCAAGTTGAAACCATCGATTTTTTAAACCATCTGGACCGATTCGAGTCGGTTCACTGTCGGGTTGGACTCATATAGAACCAATTTATTTATTTATAACTATGTAACCATCATTTATCAAACATTTATGATGAAAATTGGAATTCTTATTCAGAAACATAAATAATTGTAATTATCAATGCGTTCAATAGAAACTCAAAAATTATTAAGAATTTAACAAATATCAATCTCAAAGATACAAGTTAATTCAAATGTCCACAAGTCTTCAAATGTCTGAATGTCTCAAAGACTCATACTTGAATAATTTGATAAAATATAATGTAGCAGAAATAGTTCAAATTGATAATTTTATACTTATTTATTGCTTTGAAAAGCTTTATATATATAAAAAAAGACTGTATATAATTATATATAGAGACTCTATATATACTTAGGTATAAAGAGACTCTATATAATTATATATTTTTAAACATTTAATAGTAGGTTTATGTTATGTATTTTTGATAAATAATAATAAGTAAATATAATAATTTATATATGTTTATGTTATCTATTTTTGACAAATACTATAGGCCGTTTAGCTAATTTTTTCTTTGAATCAAAGTAATGTAAATAAAAAAGGCTTGGTAGTTTAGAACTAAGATTGACAGAAAAAAAAAGTGACAAAAATTTTAATTTAAAACTTGGTTCAATACATTCTTTCAACAAATTGAAAAGGGTAAAAAACTGGCAACAAAAAAGCCTCCATAGCCTTACAAAACTTTCCTCTAAACTGCAGAAATTTTATCAATGTATTCGCTCTATGCATTATGGTAATGGTGCATTTCCAACAGCCATGAAACCACCCCCCGGCCAGGACTAAAATCCATACAACGAGGATAATGCAGGGACTTTTTCGATGAAGGGCAGTTGGAGAAGACAGTAAATGATGGAACATGAATCAACTTCAGGTTGTCCTTCTTAATCCTCTAACAGATGGACAAAATTTTATCATCACTGTTGAATTTGAGAAAATGGATTTTCGTTGTAAGATTCTCAATGGTCTTGATGGGTTTTCTCTTGCCTCCCATAAACTCCTCTATATTGTAAATGTTGACAATCCCACTGTCTGAACCAGCAGCAAACAATGCACCGTTTGGAGATGTACAAAGAGATGTACTGGTAATGCAACCTTCATCAACAGCTTTGTGGAAGCAAGCCTTCGTTCGCAGATCCTAGTGGTAAACTTGTCCATCCTCTCCAGAGCTCAGCAACTGCTTCCCATCATTCATAAAAGCAAAAGAACTAACGCTTCCATTCATCTGTAGTGTTCCAATCAATTCCTTTGTTTTAGAGGAAACCAACAAGATATAACCTTCATTTCCTGCAAAAGTAATTGTACTAGAATTCGGCGAAACTTCAAAAGTTTCCAAGCTTTTCTCTTCTCTACCAACCAGAGGACCGATTTTATCAACTGTTTCCTTCACTAAATCAAAGCAGTAAAAGAACTTCCACCTTCCAGCTATAATAACCTTAGATCCATCAGGTGTAAAAGACGCCTTCTGAATGGGACAATAATCAAGGAAGATGCTTTTATTTTAGTATTGCGCTTGCCATCAATCTGAAAAAACCTAAGCCTTCGGTCCAATCCAACAATAAGAAGAAACTACACTGAGTTTATTGGACCCTTTAAAGGTTCCTCTACATTTGCATCCACAAGAACTGAATATTCGAGAAGCCCAGGCGACAAATTTGCACCGCTCTTCACAACAAGATCCTTATTTGTTCGAAGGATATCATCAACCGATTCTACACCCTTGTAGCCCCAAGCCACTGTCACCTCACTTTCATCATCTGCTGATTCATCATCAGAATAACTATTGTTCCTCAACTGTGGATCGAGCTGAGCCCATTCTGAATCCAAGTTCAGCTTAGTATGTTGAGCTCTCAATCTTGAGACATAATCCGAAGCAGAAATGAAACTCTCGTCCTCCTCCTTCCTCAGCTTCCTTAATATGTTAACCTTGGCAATATTTATGTTGGTCTCTTCCTCTTCTTCGTCCACCCAGACAGGTTCCCTTTAAATCAAATGAAAAATTGAAATAGATTTAAAAAATCAAATGAAACTGGCCCGGTTCAGGTTCAATTTCATTTTCATGCTCCTAAATCCCAAATGTAACTGAGCCCAACCGAACTGAACTTATTCATTATAATTTTAGTAATCATTATTACATTTTAATATTTAATTAAGCCCACCACTGATATTTAATTACCAACAACCGAAAACCTAAGCTCATGACCTATATTCAATACCCAACACCCAAAAGTCCAAACCCAAAGCTCAATTGCCCAAAATTTTTATAAACCCTGGAACCATAATAATTAATATCTAAAATCTCTTAACCTCTCTCCAACTCTCCTCATCCAACCAACCGCACCCCAACAAGCTCTCAGTATCTCTCCGCCCGACCCAGCAACTCTAACCTAAGTGTTTGTTCCACATCACCGGTTGCCCTCCAATCTCCAGCCGTTACCATCTCCAGCAATTCTCACTTTCAGAAATTTCCAAACCTCACCCAATCACTCATCCTCTACCCATCTCACCGACACCCAAACCTCATCGGCAGCCACAAGCACAGTCGTCCATCTAATAGAATCCATCTAGTTGCCGTCCCCCTCCCCTTTCTTTTTCGGTCGAACCGAACCCGAAGTTACAAGACCCTTCCTGAATTTTGTCTCGAAATCCATGAAAAAACCCTGCTCTCGTCTGACAGCTTTTAACCACAAAAGTTAATACCTGAAATACCCTTAATCTTTGGAAACATTAAATAAACTTTACAGGGATTCCAACATAACCTCCTTTGTACTTGACTCACTTCACCTACCTGTTAGACGCATGATAGCCTAGTAGTTCACAAACTACCTCGAAGGACCTCCTCCGTAATAAAACAAGACAACTGACGTGTCACCCTAGTATGAACCGTCAATCACCCGTTAATTTGGGTCATCGCCCACACCAACCCATTGACCCAGATGACGAAGGTACTAGACGTGGTTGAATTGAGTCTCACTAACTTATCCCGAGTCGTAACTCGATATCCCGGCTCATCTTGAGCACCCCGAGTAGTAACTTGATATCCCAGCTCATCTTGAGCACCCCTAGTGGTAACTCGATAGTCCAGCTCATCCTGAGCACCCTGGATGGTAACTCGATATCCCGACTCATCCTTGAGCACCCCGAGTGGTAACTCGATATCCCGGCTCATCGTGGTAACTCGATATCCCGGCTCATCTTGAGTGGTAACTCGATATCCCGGCTCATCCTGAGCGCCCCGAGTGGTAACTCGATATCCCAGCTCATCTTGAGCACCCTAAGTGGTAACTCGATATCCTGGCTCATCCTGAGCACCCCGAGTGGTAACTCGATATCCTAGCTCATCCTGAGCACCCCGAGTGGTAACTCGATATCCCGACTCATCCTGAGCACCTCGAGTGGTAACTCGATATCCTAGCTCATCTTGAGCACCCCGAGTGGTAACTCGATATTTCGACTCATCCTGAGCATCCCGAGTGGTAACTCGATATCCCGGCTCATCTTGAGCACCCCGAGTGGTAACTCGATATCCTGGCTCATCCTGAGCACATCGAGTGGTAACTCAATATCCCAGCTCATCCTGAGCACCCCGAGTGATAACTCGATATCCTGGTTCATCTTGAGCACCTCAAGTGGTAACTCGATATTCCGGCTCATCCTGAGCACCCCGAGTGGTAACTCGATATCCCGACTCATCTTGAGAGTATGATGAAAACCTCCATGACATACCTCATATCACCCTAAGAGTATGATGAAATCCTCCATGACATACCTCATATCATCCTGAGAGTATGATGAAATCCTTCATAACATACCTCAAATCATCCTGAGAGTATGATAAAATCCTCCATAACATACCTCAAACCTCAACGATGTGGCGGAGAAATACCCCTCGAACGCCAACATCGTAGAACCTCTCAACGATCTAGCAGAGACAAACCCTCCAATGACAGTCGGAGAAACCTCAACGATGTGGCTAAGAAAACACCCTCCACGCCAACATCGGAGAACCCCAAGGAACCTTTTGACATACCAATAACCCAACCCCTTAACCTCTCGAGCCAAAACCCGCTCCGTGGTCATCCATTATTGCTAGGATTACTCAAACAGGGATCTAAATGAGCTCTAACGACCTCAAAATCGCTAAAGTCCGATCTAGAATGTGCCAAAACCCTATACTCGGGCCACCGTGGGTCGCGAAACAGTCCCACGCGCCACCACGCGCAGGTAAAAGGCCAGATTACTCGCCACGCGTCGGCCACGCACCCTCACGCGCTAGCCACGCGTCGGCCACGCACCCTCACGCGCCAGCCACGTGCCGCCACGCGCCCCCACTTTTCACGGCGAAATATTCCATCGCTCTGAAGGAATATTCTATTGAACCTGACGGAATCGGAATATTCCGTCCAAACTAACGGTATTAAGGTTCCGTCATAACGCCGTTACCTTTTGACGGAATATGCTAACGCCGTCAGCATATTTCGTCAAACCCTGACGGCATCCGTTGACCAGATGCGGACTGCTGACAGTGCTGCCACGTTACTCCACGTGGCAGCTGAGTCAACTGGTGATTGGTCACCACATGGCTCCACGTGGCTGTTACCTGGCATGCCACGTCAGCCACCGTAGTTCAAACCAGTCATCGGAGCTCATCGGGGACAATGACCGGACCGTCGTTGTCGTCGTCGCCGTCTCTAGTGGCCGAAATGTAGAAATTCTCTTCGAAAATTGCCATTTCCGGTAAGCTTCCAACTTCTTCATTTCTCGACCGTTTTTCATGATCCACACATGTGGATCCATCTACGCAACACCAGGAATTCAAATATGAAGTCAAAGGTTCGAAACCATACCTGGTTTGGCCAGAAGACGGCCGAGAAGCTTTGGACAAATCCTCCCTTCGGTCCGCCGCCTACGGCGATGCTCTCGCCTAAAAAATGTCCTCTAGCAGCTTGCAATCGCGAGAGGATGCTGCATCTGGGCTTGGTTTGGCTCGAATCGGTCCCAAATTGGGATGATGAAGGTGAGGTTTGTGCATGATCACACGGGAGAAGAGAGAGGGGTCTGGGGAGGGGAGAGAGTGATTCTGGGCCAGGCCTGCGCAGAGTCGAAAAGAGAGAAAAAATATCCCCCTAAATTTTGGACTTTTCTGAAATGACCAAACTTCCCCGGAAGCTTCTAGACCCACAACTCTTTCACCGAGTCTCCGTTTTCCACGTGCCGCCTGTCTACGAATTCGTGAGTTTGAGATCTACACAATGACCCAAGAAAAATTTCCAAAAGCACTGCCAGTCAAAAAGTGACTCCTGAACCTTTATGAAACTGAGGGTAAAATCGTCCTTTCTTTAATTAAATTCTCAAATTAATTTAATTTCTAGTCTGGGTCGTACACGAAGCAAGAAATTCCGTTCGGTTTCGGTATTCTCCAGCCGCCATTCTCTGTCATCCTGCTTTTCTGAAGTTCATTGCCCTTCAGAAGAAATCATCTCTTTGGTAAGTTCACATCCCTTTTTCTTTCCCTTTCCTTTTGCTCCCTTGACAGTTTATGGCTAAAATTGAATTTATATTTGTTGTTTTTTTTGTTCTTTTCATTATGTGCACCATGAATGTTCGTGTACATAATTTGTCTAGATTTTTTGGAGTTTTTGTTGTTGGCCAAAATTAGGGTTTAATGTCATTGAAAGATAAAATTCTTCCCCAATTTCTGCAAAATTTTTTAGTTTTCTACAAATTTTGGCTGCTAATATTGTTTGCGACTTAAGTTTCACTTATGTTATTTTACAGAAGTAGACATGCATTGTTTTTGTGCTTTTGTTATTTTGCAGAAGCAGACATATTGTTTTTGTAAGAGATGAGTTTGATATCTCATAATGCTCCCTCGGTTTTGAAAGCCAACAAGGCTAAATGGGATGATATTGATATGCCTTCAATTCTACAAAGGAATGCAAACAGTGTTACAGATGGGGAAACATCCAATTTGGATGTTATGAAGACGAAGAAGCAAAATAAAGTGGAGCAACAAGATGGGAACATGCATATCGAGCAAGAAAAGGAGATGAAGAAGCTTGAGAACTTTTCGTTTAGAGCCATTTATTCTCCGGTTTAATTTGGGAAGGAGGATGCGGAAGAAGCTAGAGATGCAGTGGATAACGGGTCTTCTTTATTCTTTGTGGACCGTTCTACAAATAATGTGATTTCGGTTTATGATGAGGAATGAGAGATATTGGAAGAGGAAACTAAGCAAAGGAAACCTGTCTGGGTGGATGAGGAAGAGGAAAAGACAAACATAAATATTGCCAAGGTTAACAGATTAAGGAAGCTGAGGAAGGAAGAGGACGAGAGTTTGATTTCTAGTTCTGATTATGTCTCAAGTTTGAGAGCTCATCATGCTAAGCTGAACTTGGGTACATAATGGGCTCAACTCGATCCACAGTTGGGGAACAATAGTTATCCTGACGATAAATCATCAGATAATGAAAGTGGAGTGATATTGGCCCGGGGCTACAAGGGTGTAGAATCTGTTGATGATATCCTTCGAACAAATGAGGATCTTGTCGTGAAGAGCGGTGCAAATTTGTTGGCTGGGCTTCTTGAATATTCAGTCTTTGTGGATGCAAATATTGATGAACCTTCAAAGGATTTGATTGGAATACTAAAGATGAATGGAAGAGTTCGTTCTTTTGCTTTTACAAATGATGGAAAGCAGTTTTTTGAGCTCTAGAGACGAAGGACATGTTTACCACCGGGATCTGCGAACGATGGCCTGCTTCCACAAAGCTGTTGATGAAGGTTGCATTATTGGTACATCTCTTTGTACATCTCCAAACGGTGCATAGTAATTAATATTACATTTTAATATTTAATTAAGCCCACCACCTATATATAATTACCAACAACCAAAAACCCAAGCGCACGACCTATATTCAATACCCAACACCCAAAAATCCAAACCCAAAACCCAATTGCCCAAAATTTTTCCCTCTCTTTCTATCTCCAGCAATTCTCACTCTCAGAAATTTGCAAACCTCACCCAATCACTCATCTTCTACCCATCTCACCGAAACCCAAACCCCATCGGTAGCCACAACCACAGTCGTCCATCTCACAGAATCAAGCCGGTTGTCGTCCCTCTCCCCCTGCTCTCTCGCTCGAACCGAACCCAAAGTAAGCACTTCAGTTTGGTTTCGACATTGCCCATTTCTAGCCGCCGTTCTCTATCATCTTGCTTTGCTGAAAGTCACTGCCCTTCAGAAGACATCATCTCCCTAGTAAGTTTACTTCCCCTTTATTTTCCCTTTCCTTTCGCTCCCTTTTTAGGTTATGGTTAAAATTGAATTTATATTTGTTGTTTTATTTTTCTCTTCATTTTGTGCACCAGGAATGTTCGTGTATAAAATTTGTCTAGATTTTTTGGAGTTTTTGTTGTTGGCTAAAATTAGGGTTTAGGGTCATTGATAATGAAAATGTTTTCCCAGTTTTCTACAAATTTGTTTAGTTTTCTACAAATTTTGGCTGCTAATATTGTTTGTGACTTAAGTTTCACCTATGTTATTTTGTAGATGCAGACATGCATTGTTTTTGTGAGAGATGAGTTTGATATCTCAAAACACTCGCTCAGCTTTGAAAGCCAACAAAGCTAAATTAGATGATATTGATATGCCTTCAATTCTGCAAAGGAATGAAGATAGTGTTGTAGATGGGGAAGCATCCAATTTTGATGTTATGAAGACGAAGAAGCGAAAGAAAACGGTGCAACAGGATGAGAACATGCCTATCGAGAAAGAAAAGTATTGTAGTTTTTGTTGTTCGCCAAAATTAGGGTTTAGGGTCATTGACAGTTAAAAAAATTTCCCCAGTTTTTGCAGATTTTTTTAGTTTTCTACAAATTTTGGAAGTTATTTTGGTTGCTAATATTGTTTGTAACTTACATTTCACTTGTGTTATTTTATAGAAGCAGACATGCATTGTTTGTTTGAGTGTGAGAGATGAGTTTGATATCTCAAAATGCTCCATCGGCTTTGAAAGCCAACAAGGCTAAATGAGATGATGCTAATATGCCTTCGATTATGCAAAGGACTGAAGACAGTGTTGCAGATGGGGAAGCATCTAATTTGGATGTTATAAAGACGAAGAAGCGAAAGAAAGCGGAGAAGCATTATGATTGATTTAGAATAGATGTTCTTACCTCAATCTATGTCACTCATCATGGTCAGATTAAGACTTACAGCTTTCCAAATCCTCTAACTTTGTTTCTATTTTTTTCTAACTAATATCTTTGTTGCCACTTTGCCGTATGCTATATTATTTAAGTTCGGCTCTTATAAAAAACGAAATCAATTAATATCCAATGTGTATAAAATAATCTCATTCCCTATATCATTGTATAGAGAATAAAAATTATATACTATCTATGTTAACCAACTAATCTAAGGCACATCTACAACCATTTATACACAATTTAAGGGCAAAAGTATTCATACAAAAGTAAACCTCAAATAAGTAATGACAATATGAGATAAGAAATGTATAAACGATATGGATGCTTGATGCTTATTGAAAATTAAACATGACTTAAGAAAACAAAATAGTTCATCTTTGAAACATAAATGTTACAAAAATAACAACTTACTTGAAATGGGGTTTACAAATAAATCCTAGTTTGAAGCTAAAACATAACATGAAGTTTCTGCCAAATAGGTCTATCAAGCCCCGCGCCAATCAAACCCACAGGAATCCCAACAATCCTTTTACAAAGAGACAGAGGCAACTCCATTCTGAGCTTCTGCAGATTCCATCCCTCCGAGTTTAAATAATTTGCCACAACTTTGTGACTTCCCTCATCTGGAACACTAGGGACCAAGTCCTTTAAAGCTCCCCCCTTACACCAACGATCATACTAAAAACTGGTAACATTCCCATCCCCCAACCGAGTCATGATACCCTCCTGCAGGGCCAAAGAGCCGAAATGAATAGCTCACCAAGTAGGAGAAGGAACACTCCCCATGGGCCACTCCTATATGAGGAGGTTTTGGACATTGCCTTGGCAGTACTTAGCCCCCAGCGTTTTCACCCAAAGGCTATCAGGGTTCTGAATCATCTGCAAACTCACTTTAGCAAGCATCGCCTGGTTCATACACTCCGTCATTTTCAGACCTAACCTCACCTTCTTCTTCCCTTCAACACTCCCCCAAAGGAAATTACGGTTCAGGCGGTCAAGCTCCGCACAAATACTAACAGGAAGCTTGACCGTTTGCATAGAGCAAATGGGGATAGAAGCTGTTACTGAGTGGATAAGGGTGGTTCGACTCGCCATATTTAACAATCTGCCCTTCCACGCGACAAGCTTTTGTTGCACCTTCTCAATAACACCCCAATACATAGATTTGGTAATCCGCTTATGAATCAACAGCACTCCCAGATAACGCCCAGGTCACTCGTAAGGGGAGAACCACAAATACCACTAATACGCCCTGCAAGATGCCGAGGAACATTAGGAGAGCAATAGACTTTCGACTTCTCAAAGCTTATCTCTTGCCCTGAAGCCCCACAAAACCGATCCAGGCATCCTTTAATGACTCGAGCTTGCTTAGTGGTAGCTTCAAAGAATAAAAGTAAGTCATCAGCAAAACATAAGTGAGAAATTTTGGGACCTGACCTGGGAATACCAACAGCTTTCCATTTTTTCCTATTCACAGCGTCGAAAATGAGGTGAGAAAGTTTCTCGAGGCATAGCACAAACAGATAGAGGGTCCCCTTGACGAAGCCCCCGCTTAGGCTGGAACGACTTCGTCACTTCTCCATTCACAATAACCTGAGAGGACACAGACGTCACACAATTCATTATTTGTTGGATTAGGATCCCAGGAAGCCCCGTCTCCTTCAACACCATCTCCAAAAAAGTCCCACCTGACAAGATCATAAGCCTTGGAAAGATCAATCTTCCAAGCAATAAAACCCTTCTTCCCTTTGGCTTTCCCAAACTTGTGCATCAACTCCTGAGCAATAATAATATTATCTGAGATTTGGAGTCCTAATATGAAACTAGCTTGGTTAGGACTTACCAGGAGCTTCAAACAAGGTCTAAGACGGTTCACCGGGATTTTGGCAACCACTTTATACATAGTATTACATAAACGGATTGGCCTCACTTGGCCCATACCTGTCAGGTTGACAACCATGGGCACCAAGGTGATTAAGGTATCATTCATACTATCCGACATTCCTTCTCTCAACGCCTAAACAATCTGATGACACACATCCTGACGACACACTTCCCAACTTCTTTGTTAGAAACACGCTGGGAACCCATCAGGACCTAACGCTTTATACGGCCCAATTGCAAACATGGTGGCTTTAATTTCTTCTTGGGTAACCGGCCTAGTGAGCAATCTCACATCAACCACGTCAATTTGCGGGAATAAATTAGGAAGCGGACTCTGGTCATGATTAGTTTAAGACTTGCAAAACAGAGCCTTCAAATAATTCACAGCAACAACATGCATACCTTTCTTGTTTGTGACCCAAGCACTATCAGGATCCATCAACCCAGGGAGTTTATTCCGTCTCCTCCTAATAATTGTTGACATATGAGAGAACATAGTAATCTTGTCTCCCTGCTTGAGCCAGGCAACCCTCTATTTTTGCGTCCAAAAAATCTCCTCCTGCTCCAGAATAAGAGAGTACTCCTATTGTAAATCCCGTTCAAGGTTCTCCAAGGAATTAAACGGGTCAACGCACATAGCTCGCTGGATACCTGCCAACCGATTAAGAACCCGTTATTTTCTGCGTCTTAAGTCCCCAAAAGTCTCCACATTCCAAGCCTTTAGTTTGTCAGTCAGTAATTTTTGCTTCTGGACCAACGCCTCAGCCCCAGTGCCCCAATTATCCCTCAAAAACTGCATAAAGCCACCATGAGATAACCACATTGCCTCAAACCGAAAAGGCTTACAATGAGGGTCACACTTTTCAGCCGAATCCACACGCAGGAGGAGAGGGGAGTGATCAGACTTAGCACGCGCCAAGTGACGTACAACAGCTTCCGGGAAGGTCAACCTCCAGCTTGCATTACAAACACCCCTATCATGTCTCATCATTACTTTATTGTATCCACTCTGATTATTCGACCACGTATATTTGGCCCACGTAAAGCCCAAATCCACCAAGCCAAGCCTATCCACCCAATCTCTCATGTCTCCCGAATGGAAGCCCGCATCACGGCTCCATTTCTCACTAGCACTAACAACCTCATTGAAATCACCCATGATTAACCAAGGAGCATCATGGACACTAGCCACATTTTCTAACATTTTCTAAATGGTCCCAAAGAGATTGCCTCCTTTGGGCATCAGGGCTGCCATACACCATAGAAAAACGCCAAGGCCGCCCACCTCCCATGCTGACCATGGCCGTTAAAACCTGATCATTCCTATCAACAATATCCAATGTTTCCGGCCTGCACCGCGAACATCCAACAAAGGATATTCATCATCATCACAACACAACTGTATATTGATCAGTAGCCTAACTTAGACAGAGCTAGCTCCGTTCCCAAGATTGGGCAGGGCGGTATCCTTCATCTGAATCTCCATATTGGGTTGAGTTGCACCAACATTGATCTCCTCCCTAATGTCATTGACCCCAACGCCTGTGACATCTCTACCATGCTAAATTTCCATGTCCCTATGCTGCCCAGTATCTGTTCTGTCACTGGGGTCGACTGGTAGCCCAGGTGTGGTGCGCCCAAGTTCCCTCGATAGGTCCCTACTGAACTGAGGAACCGCCCTAGACTCCTGGAGTTGCTCGCTGCTTAGAGCCTGCCTCAGCCCCTTATCTGCGTGTGCACACTGCAGAATAATTGGCATTGCATTGGTGCACCTCATGGCGCGTGACCTGGTCATCCTCCCTCCTTCCTCCCGCTTGGATCCTACCGGCTCAAGCCCAGGCGGTGTTAGGTTAGGGCTTGCAAGCAAATTCGTGGCCTCTCCCATTGGCTTCCGAGGTCTGCCAACCTTCTTTTTGGTTCCCGAAGCTGATCCCGCATCCTTAGCTTGAACACCATTTGTTTTCCCCCCAGCTTCTGAAACTCCGAATCCACTCCGAAAACTGGACCCTTTCCCACACCAGAAATTGTGTTCACTTCCCCTCCACTGACCTCTTCTCCAAAATATATCAAATCTGGAGCCGCCCCAAGAGGCAGCATTGGCACGGTCATGCTCTTGACCTCCAACACCAACGCTAGCTCCTCTAGCCTCAAGTTTCCTAAAATAATGATCCTGGAAAGCTTCTCCCTATCCGGGTCAAAGTGTGGCCGCCACTTTTGCACTGTAAGATATTGGCTAGCAATCACCCCAAATTGAATAAAACCTAAAAATTACAGACGACAATCAGTAAACGAAAGTTTATGTGAAACCAATACATGATTGACTTCAATCTCTGGAGTAGGTTATTACTTGAGCTGATGTTAGGACAAAAAGCAACAAGTAGCCTTGAAAGAGTATCAAGATACACATTGCAAATCATTCCAATGCCACTATCACTGATGCTAGATCTGTAATCAAAGTGGAGAGTCAAAAATTGCATCTCAAAGATTAAATGAAATAAAGAAGGTACCATTTTGAATCATACATATACGATATATCCGCCTATGCTATTGGAAAATATTTATTTTCTGCTTTCATTAGAAATGATACAGTTGAAGATTTGACAGAACAACTCATTCGGGAAAAAAAACTAGAGGCGAAATTAAAGCAATCACATCTCATACTTTACTATAACGTTTAAAAGTCATTACAAGTCATCTGAAATTTGATTACCGAGTCTATTATTGTTTTGGTGGCAAGGTCTAGGTTTGTATTTTCATAGAAGGGAAAGTTGTCTATTTCTTCAGGGACTGGGATTACCAAGGGCATTGCTCTAATATTCAAATCTATTGATGGAACTTTCTCTCCGAGCGCATTAAGCTTAATTTACAAGAGTCTTGAAAGAAACCTATTTTAAAGGATACACTGAGAACAATCATAACATAAGAATAACCAATCAAATGCAGTTGAAAAATAGGACTGGAAAGCATTCCCACTCAGGTCAAGCAATTCTAAGTTTGGGTGACTTGAAGCAATGGCAACAACAGAAGCATCAGTGATATTAGATCCAAGAACAAGGGAAAGCATTCTCAGCCCCCTGGATAATGAAATGAACAAGTAATCTTTATGAGACTAGGTGTACATTGATCATATACCAAGAAATACAGTAGTCTATTGAAATGATAAGATTAGCCTCAAACAAATCAGTAGACAACCTTAATTGTGCAGCTGTAAGGGCAAGGACAACAGCATTGGAAAGTCGGATTGATGCAATGTGTATGTTCTGCAACCTTGGGCAATTCCTTCCCAAAACATCAACCATGGTAACAAGATCGGTATTATCATTTTCTAGGTTCAAAAAGTCTATAGAAATCTGGCTTCGATTGGGGTAGTTGAAAATCTGTGATTAAGGGATCTGAATAAGTATACCAAAAAAAAACACAAAACAGAAAAATGACACATCACGAGACAAAAAGGAAAGAGAAAAGCAATCACCATCTTAGAGAGTGACTGAAGACCAGAAAGCCAAATTGTATTAAGACTTGATGAACACAGAGAAACGCCACCTAAATTAGAACAACCTTCCATCTTAAGGCTTTTAAGTAATCGTCTATCGGCAACGAAACGACCCAGTTCATCACTGTATTTTCAAAATCATAAAAATGGAAGATAAGTATCAACCCGCATTTTAAGGGAAGTTTAGAAAAAAAATTAATTATAAAAAAAACAAACTATCTCCTACGGACTTGCCTCCCACAACTCCCATTTACAAGATAAATAAACGTGCGTGGAGGAAAACAGCGGAAAAAACCTGTAAATTAAAAATTAAAAACACTTAAATTTTTTTTAAAAAGTCAGTCATTAAATTCAAAAATGATTCAAACTATATTTTATCCATTCCTAAAAATTTCTTTTTTTAAATGAGAAATATTTCAATCAACCACACAGTCTCACTGTACAAAAAAAATGAAAGAGAGTATATAATATGATACTCTACGTACTCTCCTAAATTCTGTGAAGAAAAAAAAATTGTGTTACAAGAAGAAAACCAGAAGCTATAGGAAGAAGGCAGAAATTTCTCCTACGACAAAAAGATGTGAACGATATCGATAATGCTAATAAAAAACACAGAGACCTATGCAATTTCACAAAAGAGGTGTTATAATATTTTATATTTATTAAGAATGTTACTTTATCTCTTTCTACCCGATTATTTAGGCTTCTTTAATAATTTTCTTATAATGGTGATTGTAGGAAAAAAAATTGCCTCACCATCGGCTTATGAACGATGTTCATCCCAGAAAATTGTAACCTTAATAATGCAGAAAATCTTGATAATGAGGTTTAAAAAGTTACCAAACTCTTTAATAATTTATTTCAATTTCAATACTATCATCAATATGTAACATTCTAAATATGTTTTATGGTTTTGTAGGAAATAGCATTCAAATGGAGAGAAGAAAAAAAAAAGACAACGACGCTAAGTGTATGCGTCATGTCGCAATTGTCTCCATGGGTACGTTCAAGCTATTCTATTACGTACCATGAACACCATTGATCTTGGTCAATTGATTTTGAAGGAATGGAGAAAAAGAAAAAAGATGAGCAGAATGTACAATTATTCTTATTTTATCTAACTACTAAATTTAGTAATGTCATGTAAGTGAACAACTAACAGTGCAATACAACAATAATTCATTCAGATGGCAGTTTTATCGTGCATTAGACGAGCTCAAAAACGCAAGTCTCCCCGACCTTATTTGGAGATACAAAACTGTTTCGCAAATTAGGTAATAAGTACAAAATTTATTTACTTTTAATCAAATTCAAAATTTTATTTTATAAAACATTTGGTTTGGTGGCACATGAGGAAACGCAATCAAAGACCTAAAGACTTATTAGGCCAGGTAATTTATAACATTTTATATTGAAAAATTATCCAAAAATAAAAATCAACTACAAAAGAAAATTCAGATATTGTAAAATTATGCAGCCTAATGAAAATTGAGAGAAAAGCAATCATGAGAATAATGAACAAAATCCTAATTTTAATTTTCAACTTCTTATATATTTGCTAATGATGATACAGAGTTGTGTTTTGGTGACAGTTTGAAGTGCGATGTGATTTTATTTATAAATCTTAAATTCATAAAGCTCTTGATATATATTTGTTTTTTTCTCCCCAATTCCATTCTTTTGTTTTCTATCTTTTCAGTCGAAGTATTGACTTACTTGAATTGTAATGTTTTATGTGTTATTTTTATTTTGTTTATTTAGACTACTGCATATCTGTTTCATTAGTCTTATGATTGATTATAATGTTTTGACTATCTGTAAGTACTCCTTAATGAAAATTTGTGGACAGTTTTACAAGCGTCATCGCTGCTCTTTTGTAAAGAAGATAAAGCAAAAAATTTAGGTAACAAAGCATATTATCAATTTTATATTTATTTTAAAGTAATATTTAAGACCATTGAATTTTATAATGAACGTGAAATTATTTCTGGTAGACTTCTTCCGATGTTTGGAGTATACATGATGCATTGGAGAGATTATCCAAATTTAAGGTATTATGCATGATCTAAATTAATTAATTAAAATTTTTTATTATATTAGTACAATTTTAATTCAATTTTATTCTAAAATTTGGTCTCATATTTTTTTTTTATAGACAGACAATAAAAAAGTGAAAGATCAACTACAAAGAAATGGGTGGCACCTACAAAGAAATGGGTGGCACCTATCAGATGTTCATTGGTAAAATTTCTATATTGTGGACTATGATCCTAATAGTATGTGGCACCTACAAAAATGAGGGATTTGAGCTTGGAAAAAAGGTTTTAAGCATGGCTCATGGATTTATATAATTAAGGAATGAGACGAGTGTCTAACTCTCATTGGAAAGAGGAATCCGTTAAATTACACAAAAAGATATTTGAATTAAAAGCATTAAAATTTCATTAAAAGGACAAGTAAAAGGACCCAAACAATAAAAGGACTCCAAACAATAAAGGACCCAAACAATAAATGAAATTTTATCTCCTCGTTTTTATCTCATTAGAAAGTTAAATAACTCAAGCCTGACCTCTTCATGGACCCAAACCATGTCAGCAAGAAACTTCTTGTGTTCATCAGGAACTGCCTTAACCAAATCTGTCCAAATATAACAAGTAATGTTTAGTCACAAAAAAAAACTCACTCCATTAAACTTATTGATAAAGCACACAAAGCAATCCAAGTATAAACGGCTAGACATAAGTACATGACAGATAACTATGATCAGTAAACTACTATGTTCACCAGAAACTGCCTTAATGAATCTATCCGGTACATTTCTTCTTTCGATTTGGAAAGTTACATAACAAAACCATAGCATTGGATTTACTGCTAGAGCACACAAAGGATTTACAGATTATTATCAGCAAGAAGCTTATGTTCATCAGGAAACTGAATCAATCCATAAACCGTACCAATGATTCTTTCAATTCAGAAAGTTAACACAACAAAATCATAAATTAAATTTACCGATAGGCACAAAAACCAGTCCAAGTATACAACTTAGCTCACTACAAAAATTATGAATACTAACAAGTGAATGATACAATGGTATGTCATAATCTAGCAAAAAAAGCTTGACATTTGTCAATTTCTCTTGAATTAAGCTGGAAGTCACAGGAATTGAATACAAAATAATTGAAAAATTAAGAGAATCATCAATTGCCATAAACAGCTCAAAACCAAATAAATCAAACGCAAGTATTCAATTGCAAAACTGAACAAACAAACACAATACTGAAAACCAGAATTCTCAAAATTGAAATTCATACCAGCTGAACCATGAGGGACCCCATAAGATTCAGAGGCGGGGCCAGCATCCATGACAGAGGAGAATTTCTTTCCCTTGAACTCAATTTAAAGATACAGACAGATGATGTTCGCGATACTAGCTTCAGTGTCCGTGATCAAAATCTTTTGAGACGTTCAAACCCTTCAGCCTTCTCAAGGTATGTAGATAATTAGAAACTGAATCACTCTCGTCGATGCTAAATCCTCATCTCCTCACTCAAAACCCAAATCCTCACCCACTAAATCCACCCCTACCTCAATCATCAAATCAACCACCTCTTACGACCATTCCTCCACTGCTACGACAACCATTACAGCCACCACCACTTCTATCTCCCCTTTCTCTCCCCCCCCCCCCCCCCCTCCACTCCCCCCCCACCCAAAACTTTAAGTACCGCCTTCAAAATGGTGAAACCCTCTACGGTCTCTTCCTGCTCTCCTTCTCCCCGACAATCGCCGAGATCCTCGGCCTCTCTAGTTACGACTTTGTCGTCGTTGATATGGAACACGGCCATGGCACCATCCCCGAAGCCCTCGCATACCTTCACACCTTACCCGCCACTCAAACCCCAGCTATTCTTCGCTTGCCCGAGACCTCCGCGACTTGGGCCAAAAAAGCCCTAGATCTGGTCCCAGAAGAACCCATCCACCCAGAACTTCATCGTCTACATACAATAGAAAGGATCAAGACACAAGAAACATATTAGTTAATCTATGTGGAGTTTTCCTTGAGAAGATGAAAGAAACTACTGTAATGCAGAGTGAACAATTTAAAATATATTCTGAGAAAAATAATATGGGTATCTAAAGATTAAGATTTGTAAAATGAATATGAGAGGAGATCAGGTTTGGCTATAATAGTGCCCACTGATGCCTCATTTACTATTGTCATAAGATAAAAATAAAATAAAAAAATCAGAAAAACTCGAGAAAAGAAATGCAACTTACAGCATACGATGGCATCACGCATGAAGGAAGCAATGGCAAAGCAATAGCATCTCTAATGTATTGTTCCTGCATCACATGGCAAGATGAGACAAGAACAGCATGTTTCAAATAAATACAAAGAAATCATTGTAATTTATTTCTTAATCTAAAATCATTGGATTGTATTTCTTCTATCTGATAATAAAAGTTAACTCTTCTTCGCATCACCTCTATCACCCAAAAAGTTTTTAAGGCCTTGTGAAAAAGTGAAAAAAGTATATATAAATGTTCAAGCAACAATGGTATATTAATAAAAAAATTCAGCAAATCATAAAATCCCTCTCTCGTGTAAACCCAAATATCCCTAGCAAATGGACCCAAATATCCCTAGCAAATGGACCCAAATATCCCTAACAAATGGGCCAAACACACTGCCCATATGTAGAAAACCAATAACTGGGAGTGCAAAACCCGTTGTGAGACAGATTTATCCTCATCTTTGGATTCAAAGTATGCCTCTGACCATGTCAGTAGGTTCAAGGGCAGCTTTCTTCCGTAACTTCTAAATTCTGTTAACAATCTGATACAAGTTTGGAAAATTTTATCAGAAATGTGATCACTTCCTACAATCAATTACTATCAAACCACAACGAATGAAGTAACAGTTTTTGCCCACTTAATCCATAACAGATATAATCCGGACTGATGAAATAAAAGAGGAAAATACAGACATGGAGCTAAACCAAGATTAAATATATAAATTATTATCAGTAGAAATAGCCTGAATTTAAGGAAATATTCAAGTGTGTGAACATCATCAGTAAAATTACGGAAACAATGATCATATGATTTACCACATATTAATAAAAAAATTCAGCAAATCATAAAATCCCTCTCTCGTGTAAACCCAAATATCCCTAGCAAATGGACCCAAATATCCCTAGCAAATGGACCCAAATATCCCTAACAAATTGGCCAAACACACTGCCCATATGTAGAAAACCAATACCTGGGAGTGCAAAACCCGTTGTGAGACAGATTTATCCTCATCTTTGGATTCAAAGTATGCCTCTGACCATGTCAGTAGGTTCAAGGGCAGCTTTCTTCCGTAACTTCTAAATTCTGTTAACAATCTGATACAAGTTTGGAAAATTTTATCAGAAATGTGATCACTTCCTACAATCAATTACTATCAAACCACAACGAATGAAGTAACAGTTTTTGCCCACTTAATCCATAACAGATATAATCCGGACTGATGAAATAAAAGAGGAAAATACAGACATGGAGCTAAACCAAGATTAAATATATAAATTATTATCAGTAGAAATAGCCTGAATTTAAGGAAATATTCAAGTGTGTGAACATCATCAGTAAAATTACGGAAACAATGATCATATGATTTACCACATAGGAATTTCGATTGAAGCTTTAGGAAATACTTAACAAACCAACTATGAAGCAATCAGACACATAAGATTTCATAAATAGTATATGCATAAATGAAAATGAAAACAACGCGCATCCCTGAGTTTTAGTCTTACAAAAACAAAATTCTAACAAAATACAATAGATATATGATTTATACCAGCTCAGCAGTGTACGAAATTTTGCAATAACTTTGGTCGTACTTATGTCTAAAATTGAAAGAAAAATTAAAGAGAAAGGAATTTTAGAAATTTAGTTATAAGGAAAGACAAAGCTGTAACTATTGAAAGTATTTGCTACTATTTCTCATCCTGTCTTTAAACAAAAATCTCAAGTACATGTCCATTCAATTTTGGCTATCTTGGTGGAATATGGGGCAACACTACTCACTTTCAACCACCATTAATAGATCGCAAAGAAATTTTGGCATCTGGGTATAAGGAGTCCATACTCTCTTCTTTGACTCACAGAGTCACAGTATCCCACTTTTTACAGAATAAGCTTAGCGGATGAGCGTATAGAGCATAATCTGACGCATCTGCATGTACTTCAAACTTAGTCGACTAGACTAGCTTGCTAGACTAGACTTGCTTGCAGCTAGGGGCCTAGTGGGGCTTACCTTTTTCAACCATGCGCTAAAACAATGTTGCAAAAAAGAAGACATACCCTACACATTCAAAACTATTTACCAACCATAAACACAATAAGGAGTAGTAAAATTACCTCCCTGGCAATACCAGCCTCAAACAACGAGTCATCTGGACGTAAATCCAAAATCACCAAGACATCACCTGAAATGCAAAACAGAGATAAATTAAGACAATAAAAGAAGTCGTAAGATATATCACAGGATGCTCTTAAAATTCCCACCATATCCTGCAGCATCAATCTCTTTTTCTGTCGCTCCATTAGGACGTTTGAAATCCCTGACAACCTGGAAATTAAAGGAAAGAAAATAAAAATGAGTTATGCTGTAAATGGAGTTCTTGGCTGGTTAGGTCAGCATTATATGTGCCAAAATGCTTTCCACAAGAAAAGAGTAAAAGGCATTTTTTATTATTTTCGCCATTTTGTTAATATAAAAAAGCTAGCTAATCATAATATGGAAAGCAATTCATCATTCATATTATAAAGGCAAGCTCTTGTTTGCAGTCAGAGGATTCACTAATATTCATAATACCTTGAAATTTAACTCACACTAAGAATATAAAATGGCAATACAAGGATGAAATAAATTGCATAGCGACAAAATTTTATTGCAAATAAAATTTAGAATAAATGTCAAAAGAGAGGGAAATGACATGGAAAATAAGTTGATGGGAGCTAGAAGGTAGAGGACATTCTCTAAGCAAGGGAAGGATATATATTTGTTTGATAAGAAACAAGATATTCAACAAAAAGAGAAAGAAAGCACCTTAATATCAGCTAGCTTTAAACAATGACCAGAAACAGTGATTTCTCCAGCTTTCTCAAATGCTAAAATGCTTTCCTGGGACATGGCCTTGACTTCATTGGCAACAAGTCCCATAGACTTTCCAAGCCGCTTACCCAATACACTATATGAAAATGAAAAACAAAGCCATCAAATATAAATAGAAAGCCACAATAAATAGTGTTCATAATCGCCAAAATAGGCATGCTCTTTGATTTCCCAAAATGTTTTGAGACTAAAGACACAGATACCAAGGAAAAAATATACATAATACATAACTTGACACACCAAATACACCCATCCACAAACTAAGACCATAAAATTAGCCATAATGGAATATGGGGTTGACGAAAACTACAAACTTGGAGAACCTAATATTAAATATTGGAGATAGAAAAGATGTTTATATACATTAGGATATGGACATGGAGATTTTAGAAGAAACTTCAGGGATATTTACGTATTTAATTATCATTCATTTTAACCAAAATAAAGTTGGTGAAACTGCTTATATACCGTGTTAAAATGTTAATCATAAACTGCTTAGTAGCTAACTCATAAACTGCTCAGTATCTAATAATTTGACTGATGTATTTCTCAGTTTCTTTCTAATGACAACATAATTATTTACCCTATATAGATTGTATGGGCAGTTAGAAGTTCCAAGGAATTACTTGTCAACAAATAATAATTAGTTATAACATAACTTTTGATAGAAAAGGGACTTTTCTGAAGGCTCAATAAACAGATAGAAATGTACACAAATCGTGAAGTGAGAGGAAGAACGAGGTTAAAGCATAAACTTTCAGCTGCAAGTAAATATTAGTTCTAACTAATAAATATAACAAAGATGGCTAAAATCTCCACAAAAAAATAAATAAATACAAATGATTGGTCTTTATTTAAAAGACTACCAAATTGGGGTTTTGAATCTCTAATTCCTTAGTAGAGGGCTAATGGTTTAGATGTAAAAGACTGCTGATTTTGACTTGATCTACTGGGTGTATCGAAGGAAAGAGACTTGCACAAACATATAGTACTAATTGGTCCCACAATAGATTAACTGGAAACAAATATCTACGGATATAAAAAAAGGGTATAAGCACAATATAAGGTTCCACAATTGTTCATGTACCTCTGTTAGCTTTCCACCAATATCATCAAGAAAATCTGCATCAGGATGAACTATAACCATCCCCCTAAATGTATTTTAAGAAAACAAAAGAGAAAAGTATTTCAGATAAATATCAAATATTTGAAGCACAAAATCGAGGGTACAAACAGGACGCTATAAGCACACCTGAGGGGTGCTTTAAGAGGCTTGTTGTGATGCTCACGAATATTACGGGCAAGGTCAATAATTGTCATCATTCTTGTAACACTTTGCTCGATACGTTCATCCCTCTGAAATAGCAGTAAAATTTACTGATATCATGTAAAATTTTATAGAGGAACATACGACTCTAAAAGTACAAGGTTTCAGGATCTGCAAGAACAGTGGACGATTTTTGTACAATGCCTAGATCCATAGGGAGAAAACAGGAAAACCCTTCAAGTCTTTTTGGATTTTGAACAAGAAACTTATAAGCATTGTACGAAGGAAGAAATACATCCTTGACCTGAAAAAAAATAATGAAGATAAAGGTACTTCTAAATCAGTTCAAGTGAACCAGCTATGAACGTGTTTGAGCCCATCAATTGAAGAAAAATACTCGGCTAAAGAGAACTCCAATGCCAAAACCAAAATAGCAGGGAAGAAAAAACTCAAAACACCAAAAACACCTTCCTTCTTGAAACGTAATGTCTCCGCACGCACAACTGGAGAGTTAATGAGGTACAATCGTAGTGCATCCTGCACAACAATAGAAACAGGAAATAGAACAAACATTGTAAAGATTTAATATCTAATAAGGCATCCAAAATTCAACCATAGAACCCCCACAAAAACATCATAATGAATAATGAAGTATAAAAGTGTGTATATACTACAAAAAACTTACAGCCCCATATTCAAAAATAACTCCCATTGGTGAAGGGTAGTTTTTAAAACTTTTACTCATTTTTTTCCCATCCTCAGCAAGGACAAGTCCACTGCAAATGAGGTTCCTAAAAGTATGTTTCTCAAATAATGCAGTAGACAACACCATAAAGGTGTAGAACCTTCAGATGAGAATGAAAATAATCAAAATTTAGAACAAGATCTGGCTAAATTTAAGGAAACACAGGTTCCTAGAGTTAGGATCTTGGGATAAAACAAGCAAACAGAAATTTCATCCCACAAAGGTAGCCCCACTTTAGTTGTTCCAAGAATTATTTGATTAACAAAAGAAAAACTTAAGACCAGAAAAATTATACAACTTAATTGTTCAAATAAATTTATGGGTGTTTCGATTTTAACAAAACTTTGTTTTTAACCAATGGAAAAAAGGATAACTATACAATACAGGCACAAAATTATATTTGTTGGTAAAAGCCAGAATTAAATGTTCCACTAGGTGCACATAAAATTGCTTCACAAAATTCACAGTTACAGTTTTTCCGTGTCCAATAGCAATCTGGACAATATATTAGATTGATATGCATAGGCAATTCCTTAGGGTATGTTTGATGAGGAACTTCAAAGTACCAAGGGATTTACTATATATTGCTAAGAAAATCACTACAAACAACTAATACAGGGATTTGTAAGTACGTATTTGAGTAACTAGCAAGGTAACACATGCACCACTTGAGCATAACAAAGCCACTGAACACTTGATTTCAAAAGTAACACCTATCAACTAGTCACTTACAAATCCCTCTAATTGCATTGCATCTACTTATTTAAAATCCCAGCTAATGTTAAGTTCCTCATTTTTAGCTTATTTAATCTAAATCCCTTAATACTTTGAAATTCTTCATCCAAACATAACTTAACAGATTAAGCTTAACAGGCCTAGATATATAAATTAGACAACATATTGCATATTGACAAAGGCATAGGTATAGGTGAATCAACATGCAAGGTTGCTATCTACAAAGATATGGATCAGAAATCATATCGCATATTGTCTGAAGACACTCAAATATGGAAAGTTGGACATCCAAAATCTAACATGCTTACCACCCACGAGTCTGATCTAGCCCTTAGGCCACAAATTGCCCAGGAAATTTTTTCTCAAAAAGTTCAACATTGTGGATATAAGCATAAGGGATGGATCCACTCTAAAACCAGCAGTCAAACACCTGAAATGATAAAACAGATCACTGTCAGAACAGAGAACATTATCAAAGCACAACACCTTGAACCAGGATATGCAGTACCTTTTTTTCCCTTTTTTTAGACAAAGTTTAAGAAATCATCACAAAATACACTCTGATTACGAGGTCATTATGATTTAAGAACAGAAAATAGATATATACTGGATAACCTGATATCAGTAACCTTGCATCATCTATACGTCAAAGAACACCATATTCAGGACCCTGTTTAGAAGGAATAGTGATATGATCAATGTTGTGGCGGTGCAGATCAAAAACCTGTTTAAACCAGCATGAGAAATGTTCTTTAGATTTGTTAATCATGAAGAAAAATGATATAAAACTAGTTTATAATTTTAAATTTTTTAATTCATGTAAATCAATTAAGTAAACATGTCTTTCAAAACTAAATAATCATTCACAAATAATTGCAAACATTCAGACATGGAAAGGAATCAAACCTCAACACCAGAAAGTTTGTCAAGCTTATCAATGGAATCCATGACTACAATTTCCTCACCATCCTCACTAATCCACATGGGAAGACGAGTGCCCCAAAATCTTCTTCGGCTAACTGCCCAATCCCTTGCATTTTCGAGCCAATTATGGAAACGCTTTTCCTGAGACATGACAACAGAAAACAGAGACTTATTGCCACCAAATTTCAAAGATTTGTATAATTCTCCAATCACAAGTTAGTGCCAATTTTTGTAAAATAAAAAGTAACACAAATTTAATTTACTTATTAAAATAGCCATTTGAGAACAAAAAATCAAATCAAGGTACAACGAATCCAAGTTAGCAGCATCAATTTTTTTTTAACTATTTATTTTCAAAAGTTTAAGCACATGTATAATTCAACCAAACTTGGTCTAATCCTAATTATTTGATAAAATAATCCCCCTACAACATAGGATTCAAAAGACATTCTAAAATAGCAAACAGGGACGACAAGAGGACCATGTTCAAGCACCTCCGAGACTCTATTACATGCACACACTATATCTATCCCAATTGGTCACCCTAAATTGTTTGTTATTTATCGTCATTGGCTGCACTATCCATCCAAAAATATTCAACGTTTACCAAACTCAGTATTGGTATAAAATTTTACACATTCATGGAAAAAGAAGGAAAGAAAAGTCATCAATGTTCAAAAAATTGAACCTTCACAAAATCAGGAACCCAGTAAGTCTGCTTGTTGCTTTCTAACAACTTTTCTTTCAACTGCTCCACACGGATAAACCTGTAATCAAATGGTAAAAGTTATTTATTATGAGACTACAAGTTGAAATGAGAAAAAAGAAAACGGTACAAAATACAATACATGTTTTAGTGCCCTACTTGGACACCAATTGCAATATATTTGACCATGGATGCAAAAATATCTAACTAGACATCCGTTGACCTAAGTGAAGACTGAAATGTTACTAAAAAATAAAATAATATAAAACTGAAGTAAAGGAAAGCTGTAAAACTGTAGTTACCAGCTTGGAACAGCTCTGTAAATAAGTGGAGTTTTAGATCTCCAGCAAAAGGGATAAGAATGAGTAAAAGTTCCGGACTTCACTAGCCTTCCTTTTGCCTGAGCAAAAGTGAAGAATTCAATCAGAATAAAGGATACGAACCAACATGCAAGAGTGCAATAAGGACAGAAACATCTCACATCCCAAATAGGACTCTGATTTCTACTTTTTTATTAAGATCTTTACAAATAATGTTGACAAAGAAGAGCAACAACAATAAATAGAGATGAAATAACCAGAACAATAAGAATGAGCCTGCTTATTCTTGGATGTAATACATAAGTTTAGAGGATGGATCTAAAACTGAACGTTTCTATGGAAGTTAGATGATTTCTTGTAAATGATAAAATGGCATGGCTCTATATTTTGTTCTTCTTGAGCGGAGGGTTACGCAAGTAAACCAACACCCGCTTATTTGTGTGCATATACTCAGTTATGTACCTTCAATGCTTCAATAATATCTTTATCCGCATCCTTGACATAGCTCTTGCTCAAGTCGATGATTCTTTCTGTAAAGCACCCATCATCATTGACGGTTGCTATCAAATTCTCACCCTACATGCCAATAAAACAAAGGAAAACGTAAAAAATAAGGGCGTGAAAGCACCATCGTTTTGACCAAATGGAGCGTTCTTTCAGAACTTCTTTTCTAAGAGAATACCAAGAGCTTCTTCTTGCGAAAACATAGATGTTCGGATTTATTATGAAAAACTTTATTTACTTTTCTAAGCCATTTAAGGGGAAAATTTCTATGGGTTTCAACACCGTTAGTATTAAAGAAATTTAGGAGAACATTGAAAATGAAAGAGGACTGAAAGAAGCAAGATGAAGTACACAAATAAAATATTTTCAATGGGGTTTCAACACCGTTAAAGTATTACAGAAATTTAGGAGAACATTGAAAATGAAAGAGGACTGAAAGAAGCAAGATGAAGTACACAAATAAAATATTTTCCTTACACCACATATTTGGAAATGAAATTAAGAACGTTCATGGTGACGGGGCAGCACAAGTAGATTTTGATCAATCTTGACTAAGGGAAAAAAAAATCCTAAAACTCATGAGATGATGAAGAGGACCACACGCCCCATCACAAAAAGCTTAAAAATTCACATTGTAAGTGACAAGTTGATAAGACTGAAACAACAAATCAAATTTCTGCAGAAATGCACCAACACCATCTACAGAAATGGTGTTGGAGGAAAAAAAGAAATAATTGACTTTTAATGTGCAAACCACCCCTTCTATAACCCTTTATATAAATGAACCAGAAAATTTCAACCCCTGAAATTATATTAAAATGGATCTGGTTCATACCTTATTGATTACTTGATTTTCAAGGCAAACTCGGTAATCATCCTCAACAAATGCAGGAGCACAATGGACAATACCAGTACCACTATCATCAGTGACATAGTTGTCGGCAATAACTCTAAATGCCACATCAGAGAACTCCATAAAGTAGTCAAATAGTGGTTCACACCTGCATTTCACAATCTCTTTAGATTTGTACTAAGCATCAAAAACCACATAACCTAAAAAATCAACCAAAGAAACAACCTTTAACTCTAAACTGACAGAAACAATTAAAAATGAGTAACAGAAGCACTCACTTCTTTCCCACTAATGAATCCCCAGAGACTTTCTCCAACACTTCATATGAAGTGTCCACAGTTTCCTTTTTCCCACCTGAGGATCCCTTGGACTTCGAATTTAACTTCTTTGAATCAACAGATCCATATGCTACATTTTCTTTAGGCTTCTCACTAGGAGGAGCTGACAACCGAGATTCAGCAACAACATAAACTTTTCCGGAGTACTTGTTGCGAACCTGATTTTTTTTCCACCTCAAATTAGATGCTCAAGTAATATACCATAAACTTATATTCAATAAAGTGGAACAAAAACCCGTGACATCAAAAAAATAGAATGATAACCAAGCCACAAAATCACAGGCCAAATAAAAAATTAAACAAATTAAAAGGAAATTGTTGAGGCTCCAAAATTAAACATACACCCCAAAATGTAAAACACAAAAACAAAACTGGAGGTGAAAACTGTGACAAAGAAACAGATATCACCCCAGATTAAATCATCTTCAAAGTCTCAGTGCTGGTCATAAAACATATCAAAATCATCTTCAATGCATTCGCTCTATGCATTATGGTAATGGTGCAACTTGTACAACAACACTTTTCCACCAGCATTTCCAACAGCCATGAAACCCCCGCCGGGACTAAAATCCAGACAGCGGGGATAATGCAGGGACTTTTTCGGTGGAGGCCAGTTGGAGAAGACAGTAAATGACGGAACATGAATCAACTTCAAGCTGTCCTTCTTCATGCTCGAACAGATGGCCAAAATTTTTGCATCACTGTTGAACTTGAGAAAAGAGATTTTTGTTGTAAGATTATCAATGGTCTTGAAGGGTTTTCTCTTGCCTCCCAAAAACTCCTCTCTATTGTAAATGTTGACAATCCCACTGTCTGAACCAGCAGCAAACAATGCACCGTTTGGAGATGTACAAAGAGATGTACCAGTAATGCAACCTTCGTCAATAGCTTTGTGGAAGCAAGCCATCGTTCGCAGATCCCAGTGGTAAACATGTCCATCCCCTCCAGAGCTCAGCAACTGCTTCCCATCATTCGTAAAAGCAAAAGAACGAACGCTTCCATTCATCTTTAGTGTTCCAATCAATTCCTTTGTTTTAGAGGAGACCAACAAGATATAACCTTCATTTCCCGCGAAAGCAATTGTACTAGAATCAGGGGAAACTTCAAAAGTTTCCAAGCTTTTCTCTTCTCTACCAACCAGAGGACCGATTTTATCAACTGTTGCCTTCACTAAATCAATGCAGCAAAAGAACTTCCTCCTTCCAGCTATAATAACCTGAGATCCATCAGGTGTAAAAGACGCCTTCCGAATGGGACAGTCATCAAGGAAGATGCTTTCTATTTTAGTATTGCGCTTGCCATCAATCTGAAAAAACCTAAGCCTTCGATCCAATCCAGCAGTAAGAAGCAACTGCCCGTTTCTATGAAACTGCACTGAGTTTATTGGACCCTTTGAAGGTTCCTCTACATTTGCATCCATAAGTACTGAATATTCAAGAAGCCCAGGCAACAAATTTGCACAGCTCTTCACAACAAGATCCTCATTTGTTCGAAGGATATCATCTACAGATTCTACACCCTTGTAGCCCCGGGCCACTGTCACCCCACTTTCGTCATCTGATGACTCATCGTCAGAATAACTACTGTTCCTCAACTGTGGATCGAGTTGAGCCCATTCTGTACCCTGGTTCAGCTTAGCATGTTGAGCCCTCAATCTTGACACATAATCCGAACCAGAAATCAAACTCTCGTCCTCCTCCTTCCTCAGCTTCCTTAATCTGTTAACCTTGGCGATATTTATGTTGGTCTTTTCCTCTTCCTCATCCACCCAGACAGGTTTCCTTTGCTTAGTTTCCTCTTCCGATAACTCTCCTTCCTCATCATAAACCGAAATCACATTATTTGCAGAACGGTCCACAAAGAATAAAGAAGACCCGTTATCCACTGCATCTCCAGCTTCTTCCTCATCCTCCTTCCCAAACTCAACTGGAGAATAAATGGCTCCAAACAAAAAGTTCTCAAGCATCTTCATCTCCTTTTCTTGCTTGATAGGCACGTTCTCATCCTGCTGCTCCACTTTCTTTCGCTTCTTCGTCTTCATAACATCCAAATTAGATGCTTCCCCATCTGCAACACTGCACCTTTGCAGAATTGAAGGCATATCAGTATCATCCCATTTAGCCTTGTTGGCTTTCAAAGCCGAGGGAGCATTCTGAGATATCAAACTCATCTCTCACAAAAACAATGCCTGTCTGCTTCTGCAAAATAACAGAAGTGAAACTTAAGTCACAAACAATATTAGCAGCCAAAATAGCTTCCAAAATTTGTAGAAAACTAAAAATTTTGCAGAAACTGCACTACCAGAAATAGTGTCAATTATAGCATCTTACTAGCAAGTGATGCCCGCACGTTGCCGCGGGGCTAGTCAACTGGTTATGAATAGAAATTTTATACAAAAGAAATTGACCAGTAACTGGTTATCACACTCAAAATCCTTATGAAAGTGAAAACAGTCAATAAACAATCATTATAATGATTATCACTCAAAATTCTCTCTAAGGCATTTCATCAAACATTTAGAAAGCACAAAATAGAAATTGTTCATTAAGCATTTCTCCGTAAATATCCTCCAATTCTGTTCAAATACAGAGAATTCAATCCTCAGCCATCCGTTTCAGCTAGGAGGAAAGTTAGAATTGCATACCCTGGTGATGCAGCTCTTAAAGACCAAAGGTTGCGTAGAGATTAGTTAAGTCTTTCAACCGTTGGAGTAGTCTTTTGCCTAAAACCATATGGAAAAAAGAAATCAGCTAAAGCACCAATAGAAGATTGATCTTCCACACAAAAATGAAAGTTTATCCCTGATAACTTCAGATGCGAAATCAATCCTCAGAATTATTAAAGAAAAGGACTTGTTTTCTCTAATACTTATGAGTTGGATAGACACATTCTAGACATGTTTTCACCGAAATAAAAAAACTCCACCCAACAACAATTCGATGTTGAATAACTTGGAATTCATATAAACTCTTTTCCATGGTCTGCCTAAAAGTTTACTTGTCATGCTTCTGCAATGGAAAGCATAACAAAATTGGGCACAATTTGGAATTGACAATAGAACTTTTCTACATGAAGAGCCTCTTCCTCAATCCTTCGAAAAAACGAAAATCCAAAACAATTAACTGAAAAAATCCACCTTAAAAAACTAACTGAACCATGAACCAAAAAAATAAACCCAACTTACTCTGCAAATTTCTCCGAATCCTGCTTCCTTCTTCCACCGACGGTGGCGCAAGAAAAAGAACAGAAGAAAAAAGAGAATGAATCAAGGGAAATTTCAAAGAGAAAATCGAAGCTCCCGTCAACTGTCACTCAGTCTCAAAGAAAACGAAGGCCAAACTCTCGCTCAATGAAGGGAGATGTCGAAGAGAATCGGCGAAAAGAAAGAACTCTCGCTCAGCGGAAGAGTCGGTATCCGAGAGAGGCTGAAATCTAGGGTTTAGGGTGACAATTAACGGCAAAAAGGGAATTTTACTCTAGTAAGGGCAAAAAAAGAAAGTCACTCTTCATGGAACAGTGAAACCCCAATTGCACTTGGTATATTTAGATATAGATATATAATTCTAGCACTTATACAAAAATGCTATGAAATATCACACCAAGATAGCATATTAATTATAAAATGCTATGGAAGTTGTTTAGTAGAAGCGGGAGCGGGATAGGGGCGGCAATTGAAAAATTGAAAGAAAAATAAAGACGCTGATTCTAAATGCAAAATGATGAAAAATAAATATAGAAAACTCAAGAAACTTTTTTTTTTTTTTTTCTCATCATTTCGCAACCGATTAGCCGAAAGAACAAAGGGGTCAATCGCTTTCTCTCTCTCCTCCATTGTAAGTTTCTATGTCTACCCTAGATGATCTATTTTTTATCTATGATCATATCAGATATCTGATTATAAATCGGATCTATGATCTATATATCTACCAAAGAAAGGAAAGGGAAAGGAAATGAGAAGTAAACTTACCAGTGGGATGATGTCTTCTGAAGAGATACAGAGAGCTTGGGTGTAGCTGCTTGGATGAGGAGAGATACAAAGAGGTTAAGAGATTTTACCAACATATAGTGAAATTGTCAATGAGACCGAAAATACCTATAGCTTAACAGAAAAAAATTAAATGTAGACTTCTAATGTATGAGGGTAGAATGGTCAATGAACATTTATTAATTAAATTGTTACAACAACTATTCCTGCACTTATTCCCTTCTTTCATCGATATCTCCTCCCAAACCCACTATTAACTAATTTCATTCGATTTAAAAAAAATAGAAAAACCATAACTTGACTTGGAAATTTCACCAAAACCCATCAATTTCTTTTCAAGCCTTCCAAAAAAAGATAGAGATTTTTAAACTGAGATTGAGGTTTTTAATAAAAATATAAAAACCAAAACTTTATCTGGAAATTTCGCCAAAACCCATCAGATCGATGAAGCTTTCTCACGATGGATGAAGCTCTGTCGATCGATCTCGCTTCGTCGAATGCTTTTGGGGAAAGAAATCGATGAAGGAAGGGAATGGGTGCAGGAATAGTTGTTTTAATAATTTAATTAATAAATGTTCATTGACCGTTCTACCTTCATACATTAGAAGTCTACATTTAATTTTTTCTGTTAAGTTATGGATATTTCGGCATTATTGACCATTTCACTATATATCTCTTAACCTCTCTGTATCTCTCCCTATGATACAAGCAGCCGTACCCAAGCTCTCTATATATCTTTAGAAGACATCATCTCTCTGGTAAGTTTACTTCGCCTTTCATTTCCCATTCCTTTCTCTAGTAGATATATATTATAGATTCGATTTATAATCAGAGATCTGATATGATCATAGATCGAAAATAGATCATCTAGAGTAGACATAGAGACTTACAATGGAGGAGAGAGGGAGAGTGATTGACCCCTTTATTCTTTCGGCTAATGGGCTGTGAAACAATGAGAAGAAAAGAGAGAGGTTCTTGGGTTTTCTATATTTATTTTTCATCATTCTCCATTTGAAATCAACGTCTTTAGTTTTCTTTCAATTTTTCAATTGCCGCCCTTATCCATCTCGCTTCTACTAAACAACTTACATAGCGTTTTATAATCAATATGCTATCTTTGTGTGATATTTCATAGTATTTTTGTAAAAGTGCTATAATTATATTATCTATACTAAAGTTGAGTTTTGGTATTGTGCTTATGAATAGTGCAGTGCATTTTTTGCCCTTAATTTTTTTTCTTTTTCTTTGTTATAAATAGTAAAATTTCAAATTTTCCCTTGGATATTTATTTATCATTCTTACAATTATTATTATATTATCATATTATTATTATTGTTTTTATAAATAATAATTATTAATTTATTACTCAAATTGGGGATATTATCATGTGCTTTGAGTCTAATGAAATATTAATACTATTATTATTACTACTATTATTGTAACTATTACTATTATATTATTATTTTGTTTGTTAATTAAAAAATATATAAAAACAAACTATTTTCTTGGTTATATAACTTATATTAGACTATTAGAGTTCATTTTTTATTTCTTGAAAAATAAAACAACAGTGTTACATTTTACATCTTAGAGTCATTATTTAATAGTCTTTACAATTGTTTATATATATGTAAAATCATGCTTACAATTAGTTATCCAATATTGCAATAATATATGTAAAATAATGTAAATGAACAAATAATGATGTGTGTAAATAGTTAATCATCTTTTGAACATTTTCTCATATCATAAATCTATTTATATATATCATTTTGTATAGAATTCGTATTTATAATCAATTGAATATTGTGCTTAGAAATAATGCAATACTATTTTTGCCCTTTTTCCCAAATTTCTTTTGATGTGTATAGTAAAATACTGGTTTTGCCCTTTTTAAAATTATATTATATATAAAACTAAAACTAATTGATGGCAACCAATAAATGAAGCAATAGCGATTTACTCTACCTTTAGTTCTAGCTAGGCAAATAAACGGAGCATATAATGCTAAAATTATTCAATTTTAAATATTCAATTTCAACAATATGCAATTTAATTTTAAATTAAGCATATAATCTCACATATTTCTAGGATTTTATTAATAATCACGAAAAACATAATGGACATGAAATTGAAATTGGAATCCGAAAACATAGTTTAAAAGCAATTATCCTCCTCTTGAATAATTATCAATTCCATTTTGCCACAAAATTAGAATTTTTACGGTTAATTTTTACTTAAAGTCTCTCGAAATGAGAGTTTTTGGTATGCTAGGGTTTTAGCGCCGGCATACCTAAATTTGCTTTGCGTGTCCCGTTGGGTTCCTGGTCTGGTGGTGATCATGGAGTCGGGCTGTGGGTTTGGGGCTATGGCATGCGGAGGTTTGTTCGGTCAGTTAGGGTTGGAGCGTTGGGCTCACCTTGGTTTCCTACGGCCGCTGTTTGGGATTCTGCTGGAGGTGATCGTAGAGTCGGGCTGCGGAGCGGCGGCTGGGAACTGCTATGGATATGGCGGACTTGGAACAACAATTCGGGTCTCATCTTCGGTTATCGAAGAGATAGTGGCTGGGTGTTCGGGTGCTACAAGAGGAGGTCGAAGACCTCCCTTTAGGGTTTTGTTTCTGTCTTGTGGTTGAAGTTTTCACGAATAAGGGGATCAGTGGTGATGCTTTCGTGCGTCTATTCTCGGGACTTTGGAAGGGGAGGGAGGGTGTATCTATTCGAGTGATTGGGGAAAAAAATTTGATGACTTGCTTTGTTGCTCAGCAGGATATGCATCGGGTAGTTGATATGGAACCATGGAGTTTTTATGGAGGCTTTGGTAATTCTGGAAGAAGGGTCACGCACCAGAAACCCCCGGCGTCTGAGGATGAATCACTACTCATTCTTGGTGCAATTACATGGCATTCCTCCTGTCAACATGATTGTTGCAGTGGCCAAGAAAATTGGGGGCTGTCTTGGAGGTTGACACGTTTTGCGGCAAGGAGTGCATCAGACGGTTTGTTCGTGTCCGTCTCTGAATGAGGGTAGATGACCCTTTGATGCGTAGGACAATTGTGGAGTTTTCGGTGGAGGGTCAGCAATGGATTGCCTTCAAGTATGAGATGCTGCCTGCGTACTGTTTGGTGTGTGGCTCTTTAAGGCATACTACTCGGCGGTGTGAAGGCTCTGTGATGGCGAGTGTGGGGGAGGACCGGGGCCTTGCGTTTGTGGGCTTAGAGGCGGAGATGGATCTTAGGGGACGGCCCTTGTGTAGTGTTGTTCGACACCAGGGCAGTGGTCGGGAGTCAATGGGGCTCGACGGTCGGGAGAGAGCCCGGGGGGATAGGATTGCTTCTGGTTGAGCTGTGAGTATATGTGCACAGAAAGAGGAGGAGGAGAGGCGTATGCGGGTCTTGGAGGCCGCCTTCAATGCTGGTTGATTGGTAGAGGGGCAAGGTTGACTGAGGAGGGTACGGGGGACTCTCGGCTGGACCGTGAGAGGGAGGGACTGGTTGGCCGGGAACATGGTTCTGTCGTGCAGCCTAAGGGTGGTGATACATCTGGATCGGCTCCTCCAGCGCTGGGTCTTATTGGGCAGCGTAAGGATGTGATGGATACGTTGGTTTCGGGGGCGGTTGCTGATGAAAAGTCTAGTCATGGATAGGGTGTTGTGCTGGCTTTGGAGAGGGAGGAAGAGGACTACACCGGGCTTGGCGTCCTTGTGTCCCAACAGTCTGACCCTTTTCAGCTTATGCCCATCATACTGGGTGGGAGGACTGGTGGTGTGGGCCTAGCCAAACGTCGCCGATTGGTGATGGAGGGTGAGGGGGGTTTCACCAACGTTGCGTGATGGTGTGGCTCATCGGAGAAGGCTGGAATGTGGGGTGGAAGTGAGCGCCTTTCAGGTGGTCGAGACCGACCTTAATGGGTCTCTTGAGCGAAGGGGTGCATGTTCCACCTGTTCCCAGTCGCCATGAGTGTTCTATGCTGGAACTGTCAGGGTAACATAGGTACGCTGACCATTCATAACCTGGTGGAGCAAACTCTGCTTCATCGAACTTTCGTTTCAAGCATCAAACGGAAAAAAAAACCTGATATTGTGGTCCTGCTTGAGATGAAGAATAATAGTAGACGATTTTGTTATTTAAAAAATAAGTTGAGGATGCTCTTCATGCATGATGTTGAGCCACGGGGGTTGAGTGGTGGCCTATGTATTTTTTGGAGGAATGTACAACAAGTAGTGTTAGTTAAATATGGTGATTTTCTTATTGAAGTTTTAATAAAGGATGTTGTTTCTGGTTATACTTGGAGATTTTTTTCTATATATGCAAGCACGGGTGATAGGATGCTTGCGGGACAATGGAGGAGTTGGGGGGCTCGTATTGCCAGATGTGGGGACCCTTGCCTTTTGGTGGGTGACTTCAATGATGTGTTGTCGGTTGCCAAAAAAGATGGGGGCCTTGTTCGGTCTGAAAATTCATTGCTTTCCTTTTAAGAATTTGTGGCTGATAATCAGCTGCTTGGTTTGGGGTACCAAGGGCACCCGTATACTTGGAGAAATAAGAGGGACTCAGGGTTCATTCAGGTCCGCTTGGACCGTGGCTTGGCCACAGCGGAGTGGGTGGAGTTGTACCCAGCTGCGACTCTCCACCACCTCCTCGTGGAAGGGTCTGACCACCTCCTTGTGGAAGGGTCCGACCACCTCCTTGTGGGGGAATGAACAGGAATGCCGACAGGTGATTAAAGAGTGTTGGCAACATGAGACTCGGGGTTCGAAGGCCTTCCAAGTCTATGAAAAGCTGAAGGGGGTGCGATCGGGTCTTCTTGGTTGGAGGAAGAGGAACCAGCGCAATAGTAAGGTACTTATTGAGGAATTACAGCAGCAACTTCGTAGTGCCTATGTGCACCCTTCCTTTGATGGGGTTTGGGTGCGTCAAAAGGAAATGGAGTTGAAGTGCCTGATCCGTGTGGAGGAGTGTTACTGGAAACAAAATGCTAGAGTTCAATGGTTATAGGAAGGCGATAAGAACATGAAAATTTTTCACTCCTCCACAGTCAAACGCCGGCGGTGGTGGACTATTTTGAGCAGTTATTCACTACTACTCATCCTCCAACTTGTCCGACCATTTTGGACTGTATTGGGAGGCGTGTTATGCCGAAGGAAAATACGGGACTCTTGGCACCTATTACTCGGGATGAAGTGTAGGCGGTTGTGTTTCAAATTAACCCCTCTAAGGCCCCAGGGTTGGATGGGTTCACTAGTGGCTTTTTCCAGAAAAATTGGGAGATGGTGGTGTGGGGGGGGGGGGGGGGGGGGGGGGGGGTGCGGGGGTTTATATTTGTGAGGTGGTGATGCACTTTTGGAGGTTGGGACGGTTGCTACGAAAAATTAATTACACCCATCCTTGTCTGATTCCCAAGGTCCCTTGTCTAATCAAGATGTCCCAGCTGCGACCTATTGCGCTATGCAATGTTATTTATAAGGTCATTTCGAAACACCTTACTAATCGGTTGAAATTGGTGACGGATCAGATTATTAGTGTCAATCAGTCAGCTTTCGTGTCGGGACGACAAATACAGGATAATATTCTTGTTGTCCATGAGCTTCTTCATTCTATGAAGCATCGTGGTGAACTGGAAGATAAGGAATTGTGTAAGGACCCTTCCCGAATTTCTCCTCGAAACCCGGAAAGAACCCTTATCCCATCTGACAGCCCTTTTACCTCAAGATTTTATACCAGAGCTACCCTTTATCTTTAAATAATTTTTAGTAAACCTTACAGAGTTCCTAACGGAACTTCTGTACTTACTGACCACTCCTACCTGTCAGACGTAGGACATCATACAGGTCAAAGCCAAGACCTCGGAATAGTGGTGGTCCAAATTGGAATACCCTCTGACACCAAATGTCAGTAGGTCAGACACTGCTGACACCTCTACTGGAATACCACAAGACAACCGACTAGTCAGATACTTGTGAACCAACAATAATTCGTCCCTCTGGGTCACCGCCCACACCAACCCACAGACCCGGATGACGAAGTATTTCCATAGGCTGATTTATCACCTGACAATCGTCGTCACACCATATTAGAGCTGGAAATATCCTCATCTATCATATCACATCAGTCGGCATATCCCTAGCCACCAGGGTATCCTTTGGGGTGTGCTAGTCCTGTATCAAACTCTCTGTACTATGCATAAATGGCCTCGCGACCCGGCGGAGCCAAAACTCCTCGATGCCAGAGTCGGAGCACTCAACGAACCAACGGAGTAAAACTCTCGATGCTAGTCGATGAACAGTAACCAATTATATTGAAGGTTCACCAGGTTCACCGCCAATAGCGGATCCTAGTCCCATTTTCTGGTCCTCCTCAAATATGTTTATCTTGGAGGTTCATCTGGTTCACCGCCAATAACGGATCCTGGCCCATATCCTAGCCTCCCTCAATCAATGTTTATCTCGGAGGTTTACCGGGTTCACCGTCTCAGCGGATCCTATCCCCGGATCCTGGCCCCCCTCAAATCGGTATTGTTTATTTTTGGAGGTTCACCGGGTTCACCGTCTCAGCGGATCCTAGCCCCGGATCCTAGCCCCCCTCAAAACAGTATTGGATCCAAAATCAAGTATTTTATAATCACAAATACGGTTTCAACTCAAAATCATGGACTCAAATAATTACCACGTCAAAACGATATCTCCTTGTGACTCATGTATTTCACCGAATGTATCATACCTCACGACTTGATATCGTGATACGTATCTCGGAATTGACCCTCAAGATATCCTAATCTAGTGGTAGTTTATACTAATTCCAGAGTACCTACTTCTCATCGATATTCTAATTTAAATCTCGGAATCTATCTTTGAAATGTACCACTAAAGTATTAGTTTATACTCGTTTCAAAGTACCTACATCTCATAATTAACAATGCTGGGTCCTAAAGCTAACCCTGGAATAGTCTAGATTTCCTATCATCATCTTGCATCATTCTCATTCCATAAATATATTATTAGTCAACCAAACATTCATCACCACACGCATAATTACATCAAATACTACTAACACAATTAAATCAATCATCATTCAATTGAAATCCCAGTCATCACATAATCTGTCACATAACAGTACATAAGTCATATAGGTATGAGTTTAGGAAAGGATTCCACTCACAAACATCATCCAACCCAAAATTCATGGACGCTCTAGCCCAAGGAACACATGCACAATAATAACCCAACTACCTTGACTTTCCGAGCTCAAAATCCGCTTCAAGGTCAACCATTACCGCTGGAATTGCCCAAATCGGGCCTTAAACGAACTCCTATGGCCTCGAAACCAATAAAATCTGATCCGGAACGTCCCAAAACCCTAGTCACGCGCCGCCGTGACATCGGGAACAGTCAAACGCGCCGCCACGCACCACCGGAAGGTCAGAACACGCGTTCACGCGCCGCCACGCGCCTTCACGCGCCGGTCACGCGCCTGCTACAGTGTTCACGCGCCTGGACCAGTCCAATCCAGCCCAGCTCGACCTGACCCGGTCCAACTCGACTCAACCCGATCGGTTCACTCAACCCAATTGATTCAACTCGACCCGATCGGTTCACTCAACCCTGACCGGTTCACTCGACCCAACCCAGTCTGACCCGACTCGAGGTCGCCGGAGAAGACGATCGGCTACCGGCACCGTCGCCGAAGTCTAGCTTGAGAAGATGACCGGCAGCCACCGTCGCTGCCGTTTGGTTTCGCCGGAATCCCCCATTTCCGACCGAAACTTCAAGCTTTCCTAACTTTTTCATTTCTTGACCGTTTTTCACGATCCACACATGTAAATTCATCTACTTTTCACCAGGAATCCAAATATGAGGTCAAAGGTTTTAGAGCGTACCTGGTTGGTCGGAAAACGACCGAGAAGATTCGATCCACCTCCCTCCTCCGTCCGTCGCCTACGGCGGTGCTCCCGCTCCGATGATTACACCAAAAAACTCGTGGGGTCGCGGGGAAGATCCTCCCGGCCTTAGTTTCAATCAAATCAGACTGAAATTCGTCCGATGAAAATGGGTTTTGGTGTTCTCTCGGGGAGAAACGGGTAGGAGAGAGAGAGACTGAAAAAAAATATCTCGACCCCCTTCCTCGAGGAGAGAGAAAATATCTGATATATAGTTCAAACTTTTCCAAAATTACCCAACTGCCCCTGAAACTTCTAGACCCGTAACGAACTCACCGGGCCTTCATTTTCCGCGTACCACCTTTCTACGAACTCGTGAGTTCGAGACCTACGTAACGACCCAAGAAAAATTCTCAAAAGTACTGCCAGTCAAAAAGTGACTCCCGAACCCGTCCAAAATTGAGGGTAAAATCGTCCAATTTTCAAAATAATTTAATTTCTGGTCCGGGTCGTTACAAATTGGCACTGAAGCTTGATATGGCCAAGGCCTATGATAGGGTGGAGTGGAGTTTTGTGGTAGATATGCTAAAAGGCCTTGGGGTGGCCGATCGGTTTTGTGGGTTGATCTTTGAATGCATGGCTTCAGTCTCTTACAATGTCTTGGTCAATGGTGAGGAAATCGGTTACTTTTCGTCTAGTAGGGGGCTCCGACAGGGTGATCTTATGTCGCCCTTTCTATTCCTGGTGTGTACAGAAGGGCTTTCTGCTCTCTTTAACCGGCGGGAGGAGGAAGGGGCAATTCATTGGATTCGATTGGTGGAGTCCAGTACTTTACGGATCTCCCATCTTTTCGTTGCTGATGATGCGGTTATTTTTTGCGATGCTAATTGTAGGGAGATTGGTATAGTGAAGGGTGTCCTTGATTGTTATGCAAAGGCATATGGCCAGCTTGTTAATCTGGAGAAAAGTTCCATGTTCTTTGGGGTGAACTATTCCAAGCGCCTACGGGGTAGGTTGTCTCGGAGATGCTAGATTGCGGCCCGGGATGGGTTTGGGAAATATCTTGGTCTTCAGGCGGATTTTGGTATCTCCAAGCGGGTAATATTTGATGAAGTTCGAAATAGAATTGCCAGTAAGGTGCAAGGGTGGTCGGAGCAGTTTCTCTCTCCTACTGGTAAGGATATATTGAGCGGCTAGTTATGCCTAACTATGCCTAACTATGCCTAACTATGCCATGGCTATGCCTAACTATGCTATGTCGTGCTTTAAACTTCCGATTGGCGTGTGCTGGGATATTGAGCGGCTGGTTGCTAATTATTGGTGGGGGAAATAGAATGAGCAGCGTGGTGTGCATTGGGTGGCGTGGAAGAAGGTGTCACGGGTGAAGAAGGTGGGAGGGCTGGGTTTCCGTGACTTGGAATGTTTCAATTTGGCTATGCTTGGGAAGATTGGATGGCGTATCATTCATGATCCTTCATTGCTACTCTCACAGGTGCTGCGAGACAAGTACTAATGAAACTAGTGGGCAGCCGGTCCTCTTGGAGGTGGAAGGATCTTCTCCAAGGTCGGAAAATTCTAGCTGCAGGTTTAAGGTGGAGGATTGGTGATGGTGCCCAGGTCTTATCTAAGTTCGATCCTTGGCTGCCTACTCCATTTACATTTACGGTGACTTCTCCACATCCTGATATTCCTCTATATGTGAAAGATTTGATTTATCAGGACACCCACACTTGGAGGGCATAGTTGATAGCTCGGTGCTTTCGTAAGGAGAAGGCCCATGTGATCCTTCAGCTAACCCTCAGCCGGTGGGGCTTGGGGGATTGGTTGATGTGGCATTTTAACAACAATGGCTGTTATTCAGTGAAATCGGCTTATAGTGTTGCTTTGTATTTGCATAGAAACGATGAGTTAGGCAGACTGGGGGAGGGGGAGCCCAGTTCCTCTCCTGCTCAGGGCCCGAATTGGGGTCAAATCTGGTCTATGAAGGTTTCGCCGAAGTTTAAACAGTTTGTTTGGAGAGGTTGTAATAACATCCTTGCAGTTCGGTCAAATTTGTTGCGCCGACGTTTGTTTATGGATCCTGTTTGCCATGTTTGTGGTCTTGCTGAGGAGACTGAGCTCCATTTATTTTTCCACTGTCAGTTTTCCAAGGTCTTCTGGTTTGGAAGCCCTCTTATGCTTGATGTCAGTGTTTTAGCAGGGGAGGATTTTCCAGTTATCTGGCAGCGCTTGGTTGCTAAATTTCACCTCTTACCTCATAGTGAGGAGCTGATTCAAACACTTACTTTTGAGCTTTAGAGGATTTGGAAGTGCCGAAATCAGATGGTGTTTGAGGGTATTCATGTGCCACCAGAGAAGGCCATTGTCAATCTTACCAACTGTGTGGCTGAATTCCATGAGCTTGGGGTCCTGACCTTGGGGGGACAGTTCTCGCAACCCAGGTCACCGGATTTGGGTGGCTGTGAGGTGGAGCTTCGATGGAAGAAACCAATTTTGGGCATCCTGAAAGTTAACTATGATGGTGCCTGGAGTAGTATGACTGCGTGTGGTGGAGTGGGTTGGGTCATTCGGGACTGTTATGGGGATGCTGGTGTCTGATGGGGGTCAAGGTGACCTTTGCCTGTAGTCGAGTTTGTTGGCTGAAGCAGAGGCGGTGAAGTGTGCGCTTTCACATTCTTTGTTGGCTGGCCATGAGCGTGTGGTGATTGAGTCAGATGCTCTAGGGCTTATTAACATTTTTCTTTGTCAGAGCCCAGGTGATGCTTGTCAGGACCCATCCTGAATTTCCCCTCGAAACCCGAGAAGGACCCTGATCCCGTCTGACAACCTAAGAAAAGGTTCCCAAAATACCCTTCAATCCTTAACAAATATAATATAACCAACTTTACCTGTCAGACAAGGGATTCAAAGCACTCAACAATTTCACCGCCAACAGCTGATCCTGGCCCTCCTCAAAACACACTTTCACTGAAATATGGAAAAACATGTGTCCAACAATCATTTCTCAATTCCGGAAATTCAATGCAACAATACATAACAGTATTTAAACAAAGATACATTGATGCATGCATTACAGTTTATAAACCAAAAGTCCACTCACCACCTGTTCAAGCAAGCTCAATCCCGACTTGTTTGTCCCTCCGAGGTTCCCAGAGCAGTATCGCTTGTCTATAACAATAATCGAGAATACTGGCTAGTATTAAGACTCTTATATAACAACTCCCAAAACCCCGGGATATCTACCTACGCTGCCCTAGAAAATGCAGCAACTTCGGACGCCCAAAACGACCTCTAAACGACGTCCGATCAACCCGAAACCTGCACCAACAGATCCGAAACATCGAAAACTAGTCAACCTGCGTAGCTGTGACCTCAGACTCGACCCCACTCACCGACGGAAGGCCGGAACACGCGCCCACGCGCCGCCACGCGCCGGTCACGCTTCTGCTACAGTACCCACGCGTCTGGACCGGTCCAACTCAACCTAATCGGTTCACTCAACCCGATCGGTTCAACTCGACCTGATCGGTTCACTAGATCCGACCTGACCCTCTCAACCCAAACTGGTATGACTCAACCCGACACGATCACCGGAGAGACGACCAGACCACCGTCGCCGTCGCCGTCTAGTTCGCCAGAATCCCCAATTTCCGGCCAACTTTCAAGCTTTTCTAACTTCTTCAAAACTCAACCATTTTTCACAAATTTTACGTCTAAATCTATCTACTCGAACCCAGGAATCCAAATATGACCTCAAAACATCAAACTCGTATATGTGCTAGCTGAAAAATCGATCGGAAGATTCAGTTCTTCCTATACTCGGCCTGACGCCTCCCGTAGTCCTTTCCTTCGATGGTTGGTACGGTTGTGATTGTGGGAAGGAGTAGAATCTGATTAGTTGAACAAAATTGGAAGTTTAGGCATTGAATCAAACTTGGAATTTGTGGGTTTTGGGTGTTTTTGGATGTTTGTCTTCCATGGGTTTGGGGTGGGTTTGTGTGGTTCAAAGAGGAAAATGAGAATTAGGATAATGAATTGATGAAATGAAGATGAAGTAAAGGTTTTGGGGGTTACAAATATCTACTCCCAAACCAAAATTACCAAAATGCCCTTGAACATCTAAACCCGTAACTTTCGTGCACAAACTCCGTTTCCCACCTGCCGCCTATCTACGAACTCGTGAGTTCGAGACCTACGCAACGATACCCAAAACACCGCCTAATATGTTTCGAAACAAAACTTGATTTCCACGCCGTTACCCGACTAAGGGTAAAATCGTCTTTTTACAAAATAATTACAAAAATTGATAATTACATTTTTTCCGAGTCGTTACAATCCACCCCCCTTAAGAAATTTCATCCTCGAAATTCAACACTACCATTGGAATAAATGAGGATATTGCGCCCGCATTAGTTCCTCGGTTTCCCACGTGGCCTCCTCCACGTTATGATTCCTCCACATCACTTTAACTAGAAGAATAGTCTTTATGCTCAAGTGGTTGCTCCTCCAAGGTCAAATCGTCCTTCAACTCAAGTGGTTGCTCTTCCAACACATAAGACTCATCAAATAAATATTTCTGTAGCAAAGATACATGAAAGACATCATGAACTCTTGATAGTTCCGGGGGTAAAGCAAGTATGTACGCTACAGGTCCTATCCTCTCTACAATCTCATACGGCCCAATGTAGCGAGGACTCAGTTTCCCTCGCCTACCAAAATGTACCACTCCCTTCCACGGAGATAATTTCAAGAACACCTAGTCTCCAACCTCAAATTCAAGATCTCTAGTTCGGCGGTCTACATAGCTCTTCTGGCGATCCTGGGTTGTCTTCAACCTTTCTCTGATGATTCTTATCTTTTCCTCAGTCGTATCCACCAACTCTGGTGTTAACAGTCTCCTTTCACCTACTTCAGTCCAGCACAACGGTGTCCTGCACTGCCTCCCATACAGTGCCTCGAAAGGAGACATCCCAATACTCGACTGTGACTGTTATTGTAAGCAAATTCCATCAGATGCAGGTGTGAATCCCAGTTCCCTTTAAACTGCAGTACACAAGCTCTCATCATATCCTTCAAAAACTGGATTGTCCTTCAGACTGACCATCCGTCTGAGGATGAAAAGCTGTACTGAAATGCAATGTTGTGCCAAAAGCCTTATGCAGACTCCGCCAAAACCTGGAGGTAAATCTAGGATCTCTATCTGAAACAATTGACTCTGGAGTCCCTTGTAGCCGTATGATCTCATCAACGAACAATTTAACGTACCTGCTCATTCGGAAATCTTCACGCACTGGCAAGAAATGTGTCGACTTCGTGAGTCTATCAACAATTACCCATATTCCATCATATCCCTTATGTGTCCTTGGAAGTTTATACACAAAGTCCATCGTAATGTGATCCCACTTCCATTCCGGGATAAGTAATGGTTGAAGTGCCCCATATGGTTTCTGCCTATCTGCTTTCACTTGCTGACATGTCAGACATCTACTCACAAACTCAGCAATCTCCCTTTTCATCCCAGTCCACCAATAGTGTTCCCTTAGGGTATGATACGTCTTGGTACCTCCTGGATGCATAGTGTAAGCCGAACTATGAGCCTCATCAAGAACTTCCCTCTTTAGCTCCAGCTCATTCGGTACGCACAACCGTCCATCCTTAACCAAGGCTCCATCATCCCTAAGTGCATAGTCTTGTCTGTTTCCAACCTCCAACTCCATCCTGATAATGACAATGTAGGATCCTGGAGTTGAGCCTCAATAATCTGATCAATCAGAACATGCCTCACATGGAAACTAGCAAACAAAGCCCCCTGGCTATCTATGTCAAGTACAATCCCCGCTCTACGCAACTCTACCAACAATGGTAGGTAGACTGTATGCAAATGGGCCAAAGAACCCATGGACTTCCTACTCAAGGCATCTGCCACAACATTGGCTTTTCCTGGGTGGTACTCTATAGTACAATCATAATCTTTTATCAGCTCGAGCCACCTTCTCTGCCTCAGATTCAGGTCCTTCTGGGTGAACAAGTATTTCAAACTTTAATGGTCGGTAAAGATCCAACACTTCTCCCCGTATAAATAATGTAGCCAGATTTTCAGTGCATGCACCACTGCAGTTAACTCCAAATCATGAGTGGGGTAATTCATCTCATGGGGTTTAAGTTGTCTAGAAGCATACGCTATTACCTTCCTATGCTGCTTCAGCACACAGCCTAAACCCCGCAATGATGCATCACTATACACCTCGAATCCCCCGTTACCATCTGGAAGGGTTAATACTGGAGCAGAAGTTAACCTTCTCTTTAGCTCCTGAAAGCTCTGTTCACAATCAGCACCTCAGTCAAACTTGACTCCTTTCCTACCGAGTCAATGGGGCAGCTATCGTAGAAAATCCTTCTATGAACCATCTATAATATCCCGCTAAACCCAGGAAGCTCCTCACCTCTGTCACTGTCCTCGGTTGCTCCTAGTTTGCCACTGCCTCAACCTTTTGGGGATCCATGCTGATACCATCAGCCGAAATCACATGACCCAAGAATCCCACCTCGGTCAACCAAAACTGGCATTTACTGAACTTGGCAAACAATTGCTTTTTCCTAAGCATATTCAGCACCAACCTTAAGTGTTTCTCATGTGCTTTAGCACTCCTTGAATACACCAAGATATCATCGATGAACACAATTACAAATCGATCCAGATACTTTCGGAACACCCTGTTCATCAAGTCCATGAACACTATCGGGGCATTAGTCAAACCGAAGGGCATCACCAGGAACTCATAATGACCATAACGTGTCCTGAAAGCTGTTTTCTGAACATCCCCTTCCCTGATCCTCAATTGATGGTACCTGGATCGAAGGTCAATTTTTAAAAAATACTTTGCCCCCTTCAGTTGATCAAACAAATCATTTATCCTTGGCAGAGGATACTTATTCCGCACCGTAACCCTGTTTAATTACCGGTAGTTGATGCACAATCTCATACCACCATCATTTTTCCTCACAAATAATACTGGCGCACCCCATGGTGAAACACTTGGTCGAATAAATCCCATATTCACAAAATCCTGCAACTGAGTCTTCAACTCTTTTAATTATGCCGGTGCCATTTTGTACGGTGCCTTCGAGATAGGTTGAGTACCTGGTAGAAGCTCTATGGTGAACTCAATCTCCCAGTGAGGTGGCAATCCTGGAATATCCTCTGGAAACACATAAGAGAACTCACTCACCACAGGAATATCCTCCACTCTCATCGGAGTATACCGAGTATCAAACACATGAGCCAAGTAACCCTCACAACATTTCCTCAATATTTCTCAACGGTCAACGCCAATATCACTCCGGAGGGTAGTACCCTACGATCTCCCCGGAACGTAAGTTTCGGCAAACCTGGACTCCGAAAAACCACTATCTTGTCATAACAGTCTATGGAGGCATGATGCATAGTCAACCAATCCATTCCCAGAATCGCATAAAACTCAAAAATATCTAAGGGGATTAAATCTGCCTCCAACCCATGGCCTTCAACCATCACCGAATAACTGCGAATCACGAGGTTCGCCACAAACATATCTCCGGTAGGAGTACTAATACACATGTCCCTACCAATCGGGGACAATTCTCTATAAGCAAACAGTGTAAAACCCCGAGAAATAAAAGAATGAGTCGCCTCGAGATCTATCAAAACATAAGCATCACAGTTAAAAATAGATAACATACCCGTGACTACCTCTGGTGCTGCTCGGGCCTCCTGTTGCGTCATATTAAAAACTCGGGCATGTGTCCCTAAAAATCGACCACGATCCCCATATCCACCTCTGCCCATGCTGGTCCCACTAGCTCTTCCGGCCCCACTGAATTGGGACTGGCCCCCAACTACAGTACCAATCATCTGTCCTGCCCTCTAGCTCGGCTCAGTAGCATCACAACCCAAGGAACTACTGCCTGAATGACGATGTGGACAGAATCTCTTGATGTGACCAGTCTCCCCACAGATGAAAAAACTGAAGCCACCAGATTTGCCACCCCATCTTCCGGTTGATTGCACTAAGACACCGCTAGACTGTGCAGATGATTACCGTGCCTGGCCAACTCCACCACTACCTGACCCGGATCTCGCACTCCTCGAAGATCCAGTGTAACGACTCGAAAAATGTAATTATCAATTTTTGTAAGTTATTTTGTTAAAGGACGATTTTACCCTTGGTCGGGTAAGGGCATGGAAATCAAGTTTTTTTTCGAAACATATTAGGCGGTTTTTCGGGTACCGTAGCGTGGGTCTCGAACTCACGAGTTCGTAGACAGACGGCACGCGGAAAACAGAATTCGGGTACAAAAGTTATGGGTTTAGATGTTCAAGGGCATTTTGGTAATTTTGACTTGGGGAGTAGATATTTTGTTAACCCCTATCATTTTTACATCTTCATTTCATCACTTCAATTCATTATCATCTTCATTTCTCATCTTTTCTATGTAAAACACACACACCCGAACCCGTGACACAAAAACACCCCAAAACCCATAAAGTTAACTTTTCATTCAAGGCTTAAACTTTCATTTTTGTTCCACTAATCGGATTCTACTCCTTCCCACGATCACAATCGTACCAACCATGGAAGGAGAGGACTACGAGGGAAGCCGAATTGAGTATAGGAAGATTCGGACCTTCTGATCGATTTTTCGCCTAATACAGGTACGAGTTTGATGTTTTGAGGTCATATTTGGATTCTTGGGTTCGAGTAGATAGATTTAGACATAAAATTTGTGAAAAATGGTTGAGTTTTGGAGAAGTTATAAAAGCTTGAAGTTTCGGCCTGAAATGGAGGATTCCGGCAAAACCAGATGGCGACGACGGTGGCGGCCGGTCATCTTCTTCGGCCAGACTTCGGTGAGTCACCTGCGACTGGTCGGGTCGAGTCAGACCAGGTCAAGTCGAGTTGGACCGGGTTGAGTTAAGTGAACTAGTCGGGTTGAGTGAACCGGTCGGGTCGAGTTGGATCAGGTCAGGTCGAGCCGAGCCTGATTGGACCGATCCAGGCGCGTGGGCACTGTAGCAGCGCGTGACCAGAACGTGAGGACGCGTGGCGACGCGTGGGCGCGTGGCGACGCGTGGGCGCGTGGCGACGCGTGGGCGCGTGTTCTGACCTTCTGACGGCGCAGGGGGCCGAGTCTGAGGTCACGGCGACGCGTGTTGGCTAGTTTTCGACATTTCGGATCTGTTGGTACAGGTTTCGAGTTGATTGGATGTCGTTTAGAGGTTGTTTTGGGGGTCCGAAGTTGCTGTGTTTTTTAGGACAGCATGGGCAGACCTCCTGAGGTTTAGGGAGTTGTTATATAAGAGTCTTATTACTAGCTGGTAATCCCGATTGTTGATTTTGACAAGCGATATTGTTCCGGGAACCTCGGAGGAATGAACAAGAAGGGTTTGAGCTTGCTTGGACAGGTTTGTGAGTGGACTTTTGATTTATAAATTGAAATGCATGCATCAATGTATTTTTGTTTAAATACTGTTATGGATTGTTGCATTGAATTTCCGGAATTTAGAAATGATTGTTGGACACACGTTTTCCAATATTTCAGTTAAAGTGTATTTTGAGAAATGTCATGGTTTTTGGACTCGGTTTTGATATCGTTTTGACGTGGAAATTATTGAGTCCATGATTTGGGTTTTGACCCGTATGTATGAGTTTATCGGATTTGGTTATATTTGAGGGAGGCCAGGACCTGGGACTAGGATCCGCTATTGGTGGTGAACCCGATGAACCTCCAAGATAAACATTGATTTGAGGGAGGCCAGGACCCGGGAATAGGATCCTCTATTGGCGGTGAACCCGGTGAACCTCCAAGATAAACACCAATTTGAGGAGGACCAGAATCTGGGACCAGGATCCGTTATGGGCGGTGAACCCGATGAACCTCCAATATAATTGGTTACTGTTTCTCCGACTAGCGTGGAGAGTTTGCTCTGCTGGTTCGTTGAGTGCTCCGACTCTGGCATCGAGGAGTTTTGGCTCCGTCGGGTCGCGAGGTTGTCTATGCATAGTACAGAGAGTTGTGATACATGACTAGCACACCCCAAGGGATACCCTAGTGGCTCGTGGATGTGTCGGGAACAGTGGATTTGAGATATTATGTGTCCTGGTTGAATTAAATGATTTTGAATTCTTTTGAGGATGATTTTCAAACCAAACTGTGGACCACGATGTGTTTTCCTTATATTGATTTTGTTTGGGTCTAACTAAGTGGTTTTAAAGAGAAATAGAATTCCGGTGATTTTCAGATGATGTTTTTATATCATGAACTGTTTTATGTGATGCATGCATGGTTTTATAAGTGGAGGGGGAAAAGGTAAGATTTCCTCGGAAAACGATTTATAAACGATTATTTTTGTCCACTCACAACTTTTGTGTTTAAATCCCCTCCAGGTAGTTGAGTTGACGCGGACACTTCTTACGAGGCAGGGGCATTAGTAGTATTTCAGCTGCGCGTTATACCTAAACTCCGAGTAGGATATCTAATGTTGTATTATTTATCCTACATAGATGCTCTGACATATTTTTATATTTTGGGATGGTTGTTGTCTACTGGAATATTTGAGTGCTTTGAATCCCTTGTCTGACAAGTGAAAGTAAAATTATATTATATGTGTAAGGATTGAAGGGTATTTTGGAAACTTTTCCTTAGGTTGTTAGACGGAATCAGGGTTCTTCTCGAGTTTCGAAGGGAAATTCGGGACGGGTCTTGACAACTGGTATCAGAGCACTAGGTTAAATTCCTATAGACCGTACACCTAGTGTACAAGTGAAATTTTAGTATTAATGAGTTATAGCTTCTTTTCAGCGTATAATGCCTCCGAGACGTGAGTCCCGTCAACGGTCTGGGAACGGTGGAGATGCCCATGAACCTGCAGTGGAGCCTGATTTGAGGCAGACACTGGAACAGCTGGGTCAGACTTTAGCTTTTGTACTCCATGATAGGGCTTCTAATGAAGTTTCTGATATTGAGAGATCCCAGAGACTGGGGGCGACGATATTTATGGGCGAGTTTAGTCCAGATGAGGCTGAGGAGTGGATTACTCGCATGGAGCGGGTGTTTTTGATCATGAGATGTCCTCCAGGGGACAGAGTTCTGTTGGCCACATTTTTTCTAGGGGTTCTGCTTACCACTGGTGGCACTCATTGGAGGTGTTAGGCTGGGGTGTCCATACACTTACTTGGGAGGCTTTCCGGGAGCGCTTCCTTGAGCAATTTTACCCTCGCTCACACCGGAATGTTAAGGAGGCCGAGTTCTTGCATTTACAGCAAGGAGATATGACTGTGGCCCAGTATGAGCAGAGATTTATAGCGTTGAGTCACTTTGCATCGACTTTGGTGGCAACCGAGAGGGACAAGTGCCACAGATTTGAAGGTGGATTGAAGGGTGAGATTCAGTCAGCAGTTACGCCTATGGTTCACACTTCTTTGAGGATTTTGGCTGATGCTGCAACCCAAGTAGAGTTGAGTTTGGGTTTTCCAGTGCCGCAACAGTACAGTGGTTCCAGGCGACGTCGAGATTACTGGACTGTCGAAACCTCTAGTCAGGGACCATCCAAAAGAGGTAGTCATAGTTCTGGATCTTCTGGGAATGCGAGATCTGGGTCAGGCAGTGGCGGAGCTGGCCAGGCGCGACATTCATATGCACAGTCTAGCGGTGCCTCCGTGCAGTCAACCGGAAGACAGGGTGGCAGATCTAGTGGCTTCAGTAGTTATTTTTATGGGGAGACTGGTCACATCCAGATATTTTGTCCACAACGTCATCCGGGCAGTAGTTCCTTGGGTCGTGATGCTACTGAGCCGAGCTAGAGGGCAAAATAGATGTCTGGTACTGCAGTTGGGAGTCAGACCCAATTTAGTGGGGCCGGTAGAGCTAGTCAGACCAGCAGGGCCAGAGGCAGATATGGGGATCGTGGTCGATCTTCGGGTACTTCAGCTCGAGTTTTTGCCAAGATGCAACAGGAGGCTCGAGCAGCACCGGAGGTGGTCACTAGTACGTTATCTATATTCAACTGTAATGCTTTTATTTTGATAGATCCCAGGGTGACTCATTCTTTTAATTCTCTGGGTTTTACTCTGTTTGCTGATAGAGAATTGTCCCCGATTGGTTGGGACATGGGTATTAGTACTCCTACCGGAGATATGTTAGTGGCAAACCTCATGATTCTCAGTTGTCCGGTGATGGTTGAAGGCTATGGGTTGGAGGCAGATTTAATCCCCTTAGATATTTTTGAGTTTGATGTGAGTCTGGGGATGGATTGGTTGGCCATGCACCATGCCTCCATAGACTGTTATGACAAAATAGTGGTTTTTCGGAGCCCAGGTTTGCCGGAACTTACATTTCGGGGAGATCATAGGGTACTACCCTCAGGAGTGATATCGGCGTTGACCGCTGAGAAATTGTTGAGAAAAGGTTGTGAGGGGTACTTGGCTCATGTGTTTGATACTCGGGATACTCCGATGAGAGTAGAGGACATTCCTGTGGTGAGTGAGTTCTCTGATGTGTTTCCAGAGGATCTTCTAGGATTGCCACCTCACCGGGAGATTGAGTTCACCATAGAGCTTCTACTAGGTACTCAACCTATCTCACAGGAACTGTACAGAATGGCACCTGCAGAATTGCGAGAGTTGAAAACTCAGTTGCAGGACTTGGTGAATATGGGATTTATTCGCCCAAGTGTTTCACCATGGGGTGCGCCAGTATTATTTGTGAGGAAAAATAATGGTGGTCTGAGATTGTGTATCGACTACCGGCAGTTAAATAGAGTGACGGTGCGGAATAAGTATCCTCTGCCAAGGATTGACGATTTATTTGATCAACTGAAGGGGGCAAAATATTTTTCAAAAATTGACCTTCGATCCGGGTACCATCAATTGAGGATCAGGGAAGGGGATGTTCAGAAAACAGCTTTCAGGACTTGTTATGGTCATTATGAGTTCTTGGTCATGCCCTTCGGGTTGACTAATGCCCCGATAGCGTTTATGGACTTGATGAACAGGGTGTTCCAAAAGTATTTGGATCGATTCGTAATTGTGTTCATCAACGATATCTTGGTGTATTCAGGGAGTGCCAAGGCACATGAGAAGCACTTAAGGTTGGTGTTGAATATGCTTATGAAAAAGCAATTATTTGCCAAGTTCAGTAAATGCCAGTTTTGGTTGACCGAGGTAGAATTATTGGGTAATGTGATTTCGGCTGAAGGTATTAGAGTGGATTCCCAAAAAGTTGAGGCAGTGGCAAACTGGGAGCAACCGAGGACAGTGACAGAGGTGAGAAGTTTTCTAAGTTTGGCAGGATATTATTGACTCGGTTGACTAGGAAATGAGTCAAGTTTGACTGGGATGCTGATTGTGAGTAGAGCTTTCAGGAGCTAAAGGGAAGGTTGACTTCTGCTCCAGTATTAACCCTTCCTGATGGTAACGGGGGATTCGAGGTATATAGTGATGCATCATTGCGGGGTATAGGCTGTGTGCTGATGTAGCATGGGAATGTGATAGCGTATGCTTCCAGGCAACTTAAATCCCATGAGATGAATTACTCCACACATAATTTGAAGTTAGCTGCAGTGGTGCATGCACTGAAAATCTGGAGACATTATTTGTTCGGGGAGACGTGTCGGATCTTCACCGACCATCAGAGCTTAAAGTACTTGTTCACTCAGAAGGACTTGATTTTGAGGCAGAGAATGTGGCTTAAGCTGATAAAGGACTATGATTGTACTATAGAGTACCATCCAGGGAAAGCCAATGTTGTGGCAGATGCCTTGAGCAGGAAGTCTATGGGTTCTTTGGCCCATTTGCATACAGTCTACCTACCGTTGCTGGTAGAGTTCCGTAGAGCGGGGATTGTGTTAGACATGGATGGCCAGGGGGCTTTGTTGGCTAGTTTCCATGTGAGGCCTGTTCTGAATGATCGGATTATTAAGGCTCAACTCTAGGATCCTACATTGTGCATTATCAGGATGAAGTTGGAGACTGGGAACAGGCAGGACTATGCGCTTAGGGATGATGGAGCCTTGGTTAAGGATGGACGGTTGTGCGTACCGAATGAGCAGGAGCTAAAGAGGGAAATTCTTGATGAGGCTCATAGTTCGGCTTACGCTATGCATCCAGGAGGTACCAAGATGTATCACACCCTAAAAGAACATTATTGGTGGACTGGGATGAAAAGAGAAATTGTTGAGTTTGTGAGTAGATGCCTGACATGTCAGCAAGTGAAAGCGGAGAGGCAGAAACCCTATAGGACACTACAACCATTACCTATCCCTGAATGGAAGTGGGATCACATTACATTGGACTTTGTGTATAAACATCCAAGGACATAGAAGGGACATGATGGGACATGGGTAATTGTTGATAGACTCACAAAGTTGGCACATTTCTTGCCAGTGCGGGAAGATTTCCGGATGAGCAGGTACGCCAAATTGTTCGTTGATGAGGTCATACGGCTACATGGGACTCCAAAGTCAATTGTTTCGGATAGAGATCCTAGATTTACCTCCAGGTTTTTGCGGAGTTTGCAGAAGGTTTTTGGCACTACATTGCATTTCAGTACAGCCTTTCATCCTCAGACGGATGGTCAATCTGAAAGGACAATCCAAGTTTTGGAGGATATGATGAGGGTTTGTGTACTACAGTTTAAAGGAAACTAGGATTCACACTTGTCTCTAATGGAATTTGCATATAATAACATTTACCAGTCGAGTATTGGGATGTCTCCTTTCGAGGCACTGTATGGGAGGCAGTGCAGGACACCTTTGTGCTGGAGTGAAATAGGTGAAATGAGACTGTTAACACCAGAGTTGGTGGATTTGACTGAGGAAAAAATTAGAATCATCAGAGAAAGGTTTAAGACAGCCCAGGATCGCTAGAAGAGCTATGCAGACCGTTGAACCAGAGACCTTGAGTTTGAGGTAGGTGACTGGGTGTTCTTGAAATTATTTCCCTAGAAGGGAGTGGTACGTTTTGGTAGACGAGGAAAACTGAGTCCTCGCTACATTGGCCCGTATGAGATTTTGGAGAGGATAAGACCAGTGGCATATCGTATTTCCTTACCCTCGGAATTATCCAGAGTTCATGATGTCTTTCATGTATCTTTGCTCCGGAAATATTTATTTGATGAGTCTCATGTGTTGGATGAGCAACCACTTGAGCTGAAAGACGATTTGACGTTTGAAGAGCAACCGGTGAAAATTCTGGATTGGAAGGAGAAAGTACTTCGCATAAACATTATTCCTCTAGTTAAAGTGTTGTGGAGGAATCATAACGTGGAGGAAGCCACGTTGGAAACAGAGGCTTTAATGCGGGCACAATATCCTCATTTGTTCCAAGGATAGAAATGAATTTCAAGGATGAAATTTCTTAAGGGGGGTGGATTGTAACGACCCGAAAAATGTAATTATCAATTTTTGTAAATTATTTTGTTAAAGGACGATTTTACCCTTGGTCGGGTAAGGGCATGGAAATCAAGTTTTGTTTCGAAACATATTAGGCGGTATTTCGGGTACCGTAACGTGGGTCTCGAACTCACGAGTTCGTAGACAGGAGACACGCGAAAAACGGAGTTCGTGTATGAAAGTTACGAGTCTATATGTTCAAGGGCATTTTGGTAATTTTGAATTGGGGAGTAGATATTTTGTTAACCCCAATCATTTTTACATCTTCATTTCATCACTTCAATTCATTATCATCTTCATTTCTCATATTTTCTATGTAAAACACACACACCTGAACCCGTGACACAAAAACACCCCAAAACCCACAAAGTCAACTTTTGATTCAAGGCTTAAACTTCCATTTTTGTTCCACTAATCGGATTCTACTCCTTCCCACGATCACAACCGTACCAACCATCAAATGAGAGGATTACGAGGGAAACCCAATCGAGTATAGGAAGATTAAGACCTTCCGATCGATTTTTCGGCTAATACAGGTACGAGTTTGATGTTTTTAGGTCATATTTGGATTCCTGGGTTCGAGTAGATATATTTAGACATAAAATTTGTGAAAAATGGTTGAGTTTTGGAGAATTTATAAAAGCTTGAAGTTTCGGCCGGAAATGGAGGATTTCGACGAAACCAGACGGTGGCGGCCGGTCATCTTCTCCGGCCAGACTACGGCGAGGCACCTGCGACTGGTCGAGTTAGGTCAGACCGGATTGGGTCGAGTTGGACCGGTCAGGTTGAGTGAACTAGTTGGATTGAGTGAATCGATCGGGTCGAGTTGGATCGGGTCAGGTCGAGCCAAGCTAGGTTGGACCGATCCAGGCGCGTGGGCACTGTAGCAGGCGCATGGGCGCGTGTTTCGACCTTCCGGCCATGAGTGGCCCCACGTGGGACCGAGTTTGAGGTCACGGTGGCGCGTGTTGACTAGTTTTCGACGTTCTGGATCTGTTGGTACATGTTCCGGGTTGATCGAATGTCGTTTAGAGGTTGTTTTGGGCTTCCGAAGTTGATGTGTTTTCTAGAACAGCATGGGTAGACCTCCCGAGATTTAGGGAGTTGTTATATAAGAGTCTTATTACTAGCTGGTAATCTCGATTGTTGTTTTTGACAGACGATATTATTCCGGGAACCTCGGAGGAACGATCAAGACGTGATTGAGCTTGCTTGGACAGGTTTGTGAGTGGACTTGATTTATATATTGAAATGCATGCATCAATGTATCTTTGTTTAAATACTGTTATGGATTGTTGCATTGAATTTCCGGAATTTAGAAATGATTGTTGGACACATGTTTTCCAATATTTTAGTTAAAGTGTATTTTGAGAAATGTCATGGTTTTTGGACTCGGTTTTGATATCGTTTTTACGTGGAAATTATTGAGTCCATGATTTTGGTTTTGACCCGTATGTATGAGTTTATCGGATTTGGCTATATTTGAGGGAGGCCAGGACCCGGGACTAGGATCCGTTATTGGCAGTGAACCCGGTGAACCTCTAAGATAAACATTGATATGAGGGAGGCCAGGACCCGGGACTAGGATCCGCTGTTGGCGGTGAACCCAATGAATCTCCAAGATAAACACCAATTTGAGGAAGACCAGAATCTGGGACCAGGATCCGCTATGGGCGGTGAACCCGATGAACCTCCAATATAATTGGTTACTGTTTCTCCGACTAGCATGGAGAGTTTTGCTCCGCTGGTTCGTTGAGTGCTCCGACTCTGGCATCGAGGAGTTTTGGCTCCGTTGGGTCGCGAGGCTGTCTATGCATAGTATAGAGAGTTGTGATACAGGACTAGCACACCCCAAGGGATACCCTGGTGGCTAGTGGATGTGTCGGGAACAGTGGATTTGAGATATTATGTGTCCAGGTTGAATTAAATGATTTTGAACTCTTTTGAGGATGATTTTCAAACCAAACTGTGGACCACGATGTGTTTTCTTTATATGGATTTTGTGTGGGTCCAACTAAGTGGTATTAAAGAGAAATGGAATTCCAGTGATTTTCAGATTATGTTTTTATATCATGAACTGTTTTATGTGATGCATGCATGGTTTTATAAGTGGAGGGGCAAAATGTAAGATTTCCTCGGAAAACGATTTATAAACGATTATTTTTGTCCACTCACAACTTTTGTGTTTAAATCCCCTCCAGGTTGTTGAATTGACACGGACACTTCTTATGAGGCAGAGGCATTAGTAGTATTTCAGCTGCGCGTTATACCTAAACTCCGAGTAGGATATCTAATGTTGTATTATTTATCCTACACAGATGGTCTAATATATTTGTATATTTTGGGATGGTTGTTGTCTACTGGAATATTTGAGTGCTTTGAATCCCTTGTCTGACAAGTGAAAGTAAAATTATATTATATTTGTAAGGATTGAAGGGTATTTTGGGAACTTTTCCTTAGGTTGTCAGATGGGATCAGGGTTCTTTCCGGGTTTCGAAGGGAAATTCGGAACGGGTCCTGACATCTAGAACTATGACTACCTCTCTTGGATGGTCCCTGACTAGAGGTTCCGGCATTCCAGCGCTCCTGACGTCGCCTGGAACCACTGTATTGATGTTGGACTGGCAAACCCAAACTCAACTCTACTCAGGTTGCAACATTAGATAAAGTCCTCAAGGAAGTGTGAGCCATAGCCGTAACTGCTGACCGAATCTCACCCCTCAGGCCTCTTTCAAATCTGCGACACTTGTCTCCCTCGGTCACCACCAAAGCCGGTGCAAAGCGACTCAACGCTATAAATCTCTACTTGTACTGGGCCACAGTCATGTCTCCTTGCTGTAAATGCAAGAACTTGACCTCCTGGTACGAGTGAGGGTAAAATTCCTCAAGGAAGCGCTCCCGGAAAGCCTTTCAAGTAAGTGTATGGTCACTCCAGCCTGACACGTCCAATGAGTGCCCCCAGTGGTAAGCAGAACCACTTAACAAAAATGTGGCCAACATCACCCGGTCCCCTGGAGGACATCTCATGACCAAGAACACTCGCTCCAAGTGAATAATCCAATCCTCAGCATCATCTGGGCTAGACTCGCCCGTAAATATCGTCGCCCCTAATCTCTTGGCTCTCTCAATATCTGAAACCTCAGTAGTCCTATCATGAAGTACTGAAGCTAAAGTCTGACCCAGCTGTTCCAGTGTCTACCTCAAATTAGTCTCCACTGCGGGTTCATGGGTATCTCCACCATTCCCAGACTGCTGACGGGGGTCGCGTCTCAGAGGCATTACGCTGAAAATAAATTGTAACTCATCAATACCAAAAATTCACTTGTATACTAGGTGTACGGTCTACATGAATTTAACCTAGTGCTCTGATACCAATTGTCAGGACCCGTCCCGAATTTCCCCTCGAAACCCGAGAAGGACCCTGATCCCGTCTGACAACCTAAGGAAAGGTTCCCAAAATACCCTTCAATCCTTAACAAATATATTATAACCAACTTTACCTGTCAGACAAGGAATTCAAAGCACTCAACAATTCCAACAAATAACGACCATCCAATTAAAATATAATATCAGAGCGTCTAGGTAGGATAAATAGTACAATTTAGATATCCTACTCGAAGTTTAAATACACTGTGCAACTGAAATACTAATGCCTCCGCCTCGTAAGAAGTGCCCGCGTCAACTCAATAGCCTAGAGGGGTTTTTAACACAAAAGTTATGACTGGACAAAAATAATCATTTAGAAATCGTTTTCTGAGAAAATCTTACCTTTTCCCCCTCCACTTTATAAAACCATGCATGCATCAAATAAAACAGTTCATGATATAAAACATCATTTGTAAATCACCGGAATTCCATTTCTCTTTAAAACCACTTAGTTGGACCATGCAAAATCGGTATAATGAAAACATATCGTGGTCCACAATTTGGTTTGAAAATCATCCTCAAAAGAGTTTAAAATCATTTATTTCAACCTGGACACATAAAATATCAAATCCACTATTCCCAACATATCCACTAGCCACCAAGGTATCCCTTGGGGTGTGCTAGCCCTGTACTACGCGTAGACAACCTCACGACCAGGCGAAGCAAAACTCTCGACGCTAGAGTCTGAGAAACAGTAACCATCGGGAGATTCACCGGGTTCACTGCATACAGCGGATCCTGGCCCCGGATCCTAGCCCCCTTCAAATTGGTATTGGTTATATTGGAGGTTCACCGGGTTCACCGCCAATAGCTGATCCTGGCCCCGGATCCTAGCCCTCCTCAAAACACACTTTCACTGAAATATAGAAAAACATGTGTCCAACAATCATTTCTCAATTCCGGAAATTCAATGCAACAATACATAACAGTATTTAAACAAAGATACATTGATGCATGCATTACAGTTTATAAACCAAAAGTCCACTCACCACCTGTCCAAGCAAGCTCAATCCCGACTTGTTTGTCCCTCCGAGGTTCCCGGAGCAGTATCGCCTGTCAATAACAACAATCAAGATTATCGGCTAGTAATAAGACTCTTATATAACAACTCCCTAAACCCCGGGATATCCACATACGCTTCCCTAGAAAACGCAGCAACTTCGGACGCCCAAAATGACCTCTAAACGACGTCCGATCAACCCGAAACCTACACCAGCATATCTGGAACATCGAAAACTAGTCAACACGCAAAGTTGTGACCTCAGACTCGGCCCCACGCGCCGCCACGCACCGGCGGAAGGCCGGAACACACGCCGCCACGCTCCGTCATGTGCTGGTCATGCTTTTGCTACAGTACCCATGCGCCTGGACCGATCTAACCTGGCCTAACTCAGCCTGACCCGGTCCAACTCACCCGATCGATTCACTCAACTCGACCGGTTCAATGCGACCCGACTGATTCACTCGGTCCGACTCGATCCTTTTGATCCGAACCGGTCTGACTCACCTCGACCTGTTACCAACGACTCGTCGTAGAAGACGACCATACCACCTTCGCCACCGTCGTCTGGTTCGCCGGAATCCCCCATTTCCGACCAACTTTCAAGCTTTTCTAACTTCTTCAAAAATCTACCATTTTTCACAAATTTTACATCTAAATCTATCTACTCGAACCCAGGAATCCAAATATGACCTCAAAACATCAAACATGTTCCTGTGCTAGCTGAAAATTCGATCGGAAGGTTCAGTTTTTCCTATACTCGGCCCGACGCCTCTCGTAGTCTTCTCCTTCGATGGTTGGTACGATTGTGATCGTGGGAAGAAGTAGAATCTGATTAGTGGAACAAAATTGGAAGTTTAGGCCTTGAATCAAACTTGGAATTTGTGGGTTTTTGGTGTTTTTGGGTGTTTGTCTTCCACAGGTTCGGGGTGGGTTTGTGTGGTTCAAAGAGAACAATGAGAATGATGATAATGAATTGATGAAATGAAGATGAAGTAAAGGTTTTGGGGGTTAAAAATATCTACTCCCAAACCAAAATTACCAAAATGCCCTTGAACATCTAGACCCGTAACTTTCGTACACGAACTTCGTTTCCCGCGTGCCGCCTATCTACGAACTCATGATTTCGAGACCTACGCAACAGTACCCGAAACACCGCCTAATATGTTTTGAAACAAAACTTGATTTCCACGCCCTTACCCGACCTAGGGTAAAATCATCTTTTTACAAAATAATTACAAAAATTGATAATTACATTTTTTTTCCAGGTTGTTTCAATGCTGATTTGGGGTGTATTCTATTTGATATCCACGCACTTGCCTTGCAGTTGAGAAATGTTCAGTTTGTGTATGCATCACGGTAAGCTAACAAAGCTGCGCATCTTGTAGCTGCCTATGTTACTAGGGTAGGTGGGTATCATTGCTGGGATGAACTGGGGACGGATTGGTTGTTTGATGCTTTAGCCTGTGATGCTGGTATTTCTATTCAGTATTAATAAAGTTCTTGATCTTTTGGAAAAAAAAAACAAGAATAATTATCAATTCCAATTTTTCCCTTTCCTTTCCAAGTTTTTGAGCCCATTTCCAATCTTTTGATTGACCATCGGCGATATCGATATCAATATTGAAATATCTATCGATATATCCATAAATTGAGCTATCTACATTTCAGTCAAAATTGATATTTTCATCCTTGGCTATAGCTCATGTAAAATCATATGAATGAACAAATGATGATGTGTGTAAAAAGTCAATCATTTTTTGAACATATATTTTCTCATATCCTAAATCTATTTATATATCATTTCATATAGAAATCATGGTCATGATCAATTGAACAGCTCCGCGGCAAAGAGCGGGCATATCTTGCTAGTCTATATTAAAATTAGGTTCATCAATTCACTATTCATTAGTAGTGAATTGACTCTTTTGGCCTTTTTTTCATTCTCTTTGTTATGAACAGTTATTTTACGTCTTTGCCTTTACTAGACATATGGCTTAGTTTTGTGGTGGCCATCCTCAGATGTATACATATATATGTACTATGTACTATGTATATATACATACATATGTAATATGTATATATGTATACATATATATATGTACTATATGTACATATATACTTCTCCACAAAAATAACATTTACAAGTACTTTTTTCTTTAGGTAATTTATATTTTCTAATCCATGGCTTATTTGTTCTTTTTCTAAATTGTCTAGGAATAAATTTTCTTCTTCTAAAAGTTTTTGAGGTTTGTATATCAAAACTTCCTTTTGGACTTTAATTTCTATTGCTTACTATACTATTAAAATGCTAAGTATTTTAGTAAATTTGATTGTAAATTAGGATTTTGGCATATTAGATTAGCAGAAGAGTCAATAGAATGGACAACTTTTACATGTCCAGAAGGACATTTCGAATGGCTTGTTATGCCATTTGGATTAAAAAATGCACCATCTATTTTCCAAAGAAAAATGGACCAAATATATAAGAAATATGATAAATTTTGTAATGTTTATGTAGATGATATACTAATACATAGTAAGAACAAAATTGAACATAGGAAGCATTTAGAGATTATCTTAAACGAATTTATCAACCAAAGAATGATTATTAGCAAAAACAAAATAGAATTAGAAAAACAAGATATTGAATTTTTAGGAATGTATATCAAATCATGTACAATCCAATTACAGGAACATATATATAAAAAGGATAGAGAATTCCCAGATAAATTAGAAGACAAAAAGCAATTACAAGCATTTCTGGGACAACTTGATTATGCTAGAAATTACATTCCAGATCTTGGTAGGAAAATTGCAACCTTACATAGTAAGACTAGGAAAACAGGCCAGAAATAAATTAATAGTGAAGATATCAAACTAGTACAACAAATTAAAGATGAAGTAACACAGTTAAAACCATTAGCTTTACCTTTAAAAAATAGCTACAATATAGTGGAAACAGATGCCTCAGCAAAAGGTTGTGCAAAAATTTTATATCAGAAAAAGAATAAAGAAGCTCCAAAACCTGAAGAACAAATTTGTAGATATGCATCAGGAAAATTTAGTGAAATACATGCCAGATTACCAGCAACAGATTTAGAAATACTTGGAATAATTAATTCCATATAAGCATTTTCTTTGTATTTACATAATGCAGTATTTACTATCAGAACAAATTGTCAGAATATAGTTTCCCATTATAACAAGATTACTAATAATAGACAGGCAGCTAGAAGATGGATTAATTTTGTAGATTCTATTACAGGAAATGGTTTTAAACTAGTATTTGAGCATATCAAAGGTAATGATAATACATTAATTGATATTTTATCTCGTATTATTTATTGACATTATGGAATATTACATAGGAGACCAAAGACCAATGGCACCAAGAGGAACGCCATTGAACACAACATCACCAAGGATTATTATTCCAATTCCTTTCAGACAAACTTTTAGACCAGCTATCCCCAACATACATGCATCTCCAATGCATATAGCTCCAAATACTTTTAGGCCAGATGTTACCACCACGCCTGCATCTCCAAGCATTAGGCAGATAGTTCCTACACAAACAACTAACATAGCACCTGATTGCATAGCCATACATGACCATTTTTATTTAGCTTTAGAAAGAAATGAAGCAAAGAAGTTTAAGACATATCACAAAGATTTTACTCATCATTTAGAAGAGCAAGCAATACTAGATAGTTTTTGGAAAATAGCCAAGACCACCACACAAGATAGGAGTGTTTTCAAAAAATTTCAAGTTACACTAAATAGTTTAGCAGCATACTTTAGAAATAAGCATTTAGAGTCAAAGACAGAGCATGTAGCATCATCATCATCTCATCATACAACAGAAAATAGACCCAGATTTACTCATTATATAGTTTTTCGAGGTCATAACCCAAGAGTCTATACTCAATGGGAAGATGTAGTTCCATATATTACAAAATACCTAGAACCTGCATTATGGAGAGGATATGAAATTAGATAAGTGGATTTATGACATTTGCATAATACATGAATAAAAGAGCAAGTTGCATGAAGAATCAAAAGTTAGATGAAGCTAGACAGATTAAACAGATTTATGAAACTCGTGAAAGACAACTAGAAAAAGCTTTTTACCTCTCAAAAGAAAATATTTCTCTTTCTTTCAAAATCATTGATCTCCAGAAATAGTTAAAATCCAAAATTCCTGAATTTTCTCTAAACCCCATATATTCACTCGGACAGAATTGTGTAAATACCTCATTCAAAAGAAAGTTTATTTCAGATCTCTCCTTTTTATTGACTGAAAAATTACATGAGATTTATACCTGCACCGAAAAGGCCGAATTAGACTTTTCCTTAATGTTTTTAATTATTTCCTCCATCACCCTACTTAAATTCTAGGTGTCCATCGTCTTGTACATAAAGTCAATTTTGAACATCAATCTCCCTCTTTGACCTCCATTAAACTTTCATTAGATCTAGATACTTTTGAGCCTTTCTTCATTCCAGATTTTCCCAGTTTTACAAGATTACACCATTACTCCTTATAGATTTTGTCAGAAGAAATGCACCACCCCATCTAGAAGCATGCCAGCTCAGCATATTCAGATACGGAGAAGACAGATCATCAAATTTTACACAGTGCAAGCAGATAAGTTCAAGCTACATGACGATTCTCCCTTTGTTGCCATCTTCCACTCTGTGTATAAATAGAAGCAAGAAGCAAGGAAGACACACACTTGAGACGCATAGCAACTCATGGAAGAATACTTGCCATCCTTTCCTTTCAACTCTCCAAAGCTCTCTCCAAAAACCACTTTCCATAAAATCCTTTGTTCTTTCACTTCTCTTTCTTAGTTTTTTATAGGTGCTCATGTGTTGAGCTCTTGTAAATTACATGTTGTATTTCAAAGTTTATGTACAAAGGTGTGTTCTATCAATAAAGAGTTCAATTCAAAGCCAACCATAATCTTGAAGTAAGCTCTCTTTCTTTATTTTTCTGGTTTATCAAGAGGGCTTCTAGTCCTAAACAGAGAAACACTACAATCATATATTATTACTATGCTAAACCGTCGATCATACTTTGCTTGAACACTCTGGTATGAGTATATGAATACCAAGATAACTGCTAAATAATAGTCAGGGGAACTCTGAGTTCTGCCATTGATAGCCCTGTGAGTTGGCATGTGTGTATGCAGTTCCATGTCCTTGTTCCATGTTCAAGGCTTGATGTTTAGTAGTTGGGGGAGACCTGCACACAAAGAAAGCAAACCCGCTGGCAGGTACAGTAACTAGGTGGAGGAAACTTGTCCCTCAAATGTTGAAACTGAACGTAGATGGAGCTGCTGACCCGGGGGGACATGCAAAATGAGTGGGGGTTGTCTTGAGGGACCACAATGGGGTGTTCGTGGCTAGAACTGCAAGGCCGGGCTATGCTGGTTGTAGTGTTTTGGTGGTAGAATTGGAAGCCATCTAGGCAGGACTGCTTCTTGTCCAGCAGCAAGGTCTGCAGAATGTCCTGGTTGAAATGCACTCGCTTGAGGCCATTTCTACGGTAAAAAATGCAGGGCTGTTGTGGAATCTGGTTGGGCTTTTGGCATTGGAAATTGATAATCTGCTGAAGGAGCGACACATTGCAGTAACCAATCTACTCTTCTCTCCATGGACAGCAAATTGAGTGGCTCATGGAATGGCAAATGAGGGCTTACGTTCTCAAGATTGGAAAACATGGATGGCTGAGGCTCCCCCTTGGCTTGACTTATTGTTGGTGAATGACTTGATAGCTTGAAGTTTATTGTTTTATGTCAATGTTTTCATTTGTTGTTTTGATTGTTGCTTGTATTGGGGGCGGGGTACTCTTTTTCCATTCATGGTGAGGTTTTAATGAAGTCCCAGAAGAAATTCAGCCCCAAACTCTTTGTTCCCCTCATATTATCAATGAATTCCCTTTTATTCAAAAAAAAAAAAAGGATTTATCTTGACTTTTCTTGATTAATGATTTATTCCTAAGTATAACCTTTCTAATTTTTGAACTAATTCTAAAGGGAGTGAATTATATGTTGTATTAAGTAGAATCTGATTTATCTCTCTAATTTGTTCTTCTACCAAATCAAGCTTATCTATTATATTTAAGATTAACTGAATAATAGTATTATTTTGTCTTATAGGAATATTATTACTAGGAACAGTGGTGGAAAAGTCTGAAAAACCAACTGGCTCATTTTCTAACTTGTTGATCTCTTGTATAGCTCTGATGTAATTATTATTGGTTCTAGAATCTATCTTCAAATTAATAATCTATCAATTTTATTATGCAAGCTATCTATCTGTTCAGTTAAATCTCTTTCTACTATCTGGATCTTCTATACTTCTTCTTTAACTTCTCTATAATTTGTAAGGATTGTACTTCTATCTGTTTTGGCTTTTTATCAATCAAATCTATTAGTTCTTTTATCTCCTTGTTATTTGGAAAATTTTGAATATTCCTATTATTATCTTCAAGTTGAGATGAGATCTAATCCAAATTATTTCTAATAATGGAAAAGAGTTTTTCTGAAAATAATCTAATAACTGTTGTAAAATAAGTCAACTATACTATTCTATAAAGGATTGTCTCCACAATGTAAAATATGTCTGTGATTTTTCTAAGGAAAATAACAAACTAAAGTATTTTGATTTTAAGTAATTCTTTTTCTCTAATATTTTGTGATCTCAAGATTTAAATAATCTATCATCCAAGTCTTCCTTGTTAACATTTTATGGCTAAAACTTATCGTAGATCTTCTTGTAAAATTTCTAGTCCTGCAATTTCTATATAAAGCTAGCCAATAGTATTATGAAGTACTGCACTTCTTATATGATTCTTATAATCTGGATGTTGTAACAACTGATATAATCTTTCTATTTCTTGTTTGTGACTTTTAATTATTCTTTTTATGTCAGCTAATCTCTCTTTAGTTCCAATAATTGAATGATATAAATAATTCATAAACCGTACAATAAAGTAAATAATAGTAAATAGTAATATGCAATAATACAAACAGGATAAGGATGCAAAAGTAGAAAATATTATTTCGTTAGTAGAAATCAACAAACTATAATAATATCAAGAATAGTATTCCTCAAATAATCAATAAACTGTGATTAATATAACAAATTGGGATTAACTTGATTGTAAGTTTGGCTTCCGTCCTCAAGGTACTTTACTATACTCTTAGACTATTAAAATGCTAAACAAGGCTCTGATACCAAATTCGAACATGGGTTCTCTGCTAGATATGTATATGGTCAGTACAACTACTAAACACCAAGACTTGAACATGGAATAAGGACATGGAATTGCATAAACACAAGCCAACTCACAGGGCTATCAAGGGCAGAACTTAGAGGTCCCCTGACTATTGTTTAGCAGTTATCTTGACATTCATAAACTCATAACAGAGTGTTCAAGCAAAGTATGATCGCCGGTTTAGCGTAGTAATAGTATATGATTATAGCGTTTCCCTGTTTAGGACTAGAAACCCTACCAGAAAAATAAAGAAAGAAAGCTTACTTCAAGTTTATGGTTGGCTTTGAATTGAACTCTTTATTGATAGAACACACCTTTGTACATAAACTTTGAAATACAACTTGTAATTTACAAGAGCTCAACACATGAGCACCTATGAAAAACTAAGAAAGAGAAGTGAAAGAACAAAGGACTTTATGGAAAGTGGTTTTTGGAGAGTTGAAAGAAAAGGATGGCAAGTATTCTTCCCTGAGTTGCTATTCTTCTCAAGTGTGTGTCTTCCTTGCTTCTTGCTTCTATTTATACACAAAGAGTGGAGGATGGCAACAAAGGAAGAATCTTCATGTAGCTTGAACTTATCTGCTTGCACTGTGTAAAATTTGATGATCTGTCTTCTCCGTATCTGAATATGTTGAGTTGGCATGCTTCTAGATGGGGTGGTGCATTTCTTCTGACAATCTTACAAACCTTGTCTTCCATCTCCTTATTGTAGCGGCCATTGTCTTTCCACTATTTTCCACTAACTTGGTAAGTAAAATTCCACTAGAAAAAAGTTACTTTGGTGCTCCATTTATTGTCTTCAACTATTAGCCAGGTGTAAGGTCTACCAATTTTATCTGGTGATCTTCTTACTACCCTTCCATCATATTTTCAATGTTATGTTTTGCTACAATATCAAAATAGTAGGAAGAGACATTGTCTTCAAATTCTTCGTAGTCTTCATTTCTTTGGTCAACTATATCTTGTACTGTTCTTGAATTGGCTATGTGAGGAATTGGAATTCTCATGAAGTCTTTATCTTGGGAGTCGTCAAAATAAATATGCATATGTTTACTTTCGCCTACCAAATGTTCTGTGTGATAATTCTATTCAAAGTCCTCTAATACTAGTGCCTTCCATTTTTGTACATGTATGTCTTCTATTTTGTAATCTTTGTGTATTTCTGAAGTGTCTTGCTGAGAATGATTTCTGAAAGCAAAATTGATTAGGAGATTACTTCTTACTTGGGTATCTTGCATTATGACGAGCTTGGAAGGCTGGTAACAACTTTGTCTTGTATCTTTGTACATAACCATGAGAAGGCCATTGTAATGACATGTATTCTACCCATTCTGGTGGAGTAGATTGGACTTCTACAGTAATTCTCGTTCATGGTACATGATGGTAGTATAATAAGGATCTCTGTAGGACTATTGGAAACTCTATATGAATATATTGAAGGGATTTGTCTGTGAATTGGAAATATTCAACTATGCCAAAATCTATAAGGAGTAATGGTGTAATCTTGTAAAAACTAGGAAAATCTGGAATGAAGAAAGGCTCAAAAGTATCTAGTTCTAATGAAAGTTTAATGAAGGTCAAAGAGGGAGATTGATGTTCCAAATTGACTTTATGTACAAGATGATGGACACTTGGAATTGAAGTAGGTGATGGAGGAAAAAATTAAGAACATGAAGGAAAATATGAGGGGAACAAAGAGTTTGGGGCTGACTTTCTTCTGGGACTTCATTAAAACCTCACCATGAATGGAAAAAGAGTACCCCCGCCCCAATACAAGCAACAATCAAAACAACAAATGAAAACATTGACATAAAACAATAAACTTCAAGCTATCAAGTCATTCACCAACAATAAGTCAAGCCAAGGGGGAGCCTCAGCCATCCATGTTTTCCAATCTTGAGAACGTAAGCCCTCATTTGCCATTCCATGAGCCACTCAATTTGCTGTCCGTGGAGAGAAGAGTAGATTGGTTACTGCAATGTGTCGCTCCTTCAGCAGATTATCAATTTCCAATGCCAAAAGCCCAACCAGATTCCACAACAGCCCTGCATTTTTTACCGGGGAAATGGCCTCAAGCGAGTCCATTTCAACCAGGACATTCTGCAGACCTTGCTGCTGGACAAGAAGCAGTCCCGCCTAGATGGCTTCCAATTCTACCACCAAAACACTACAACCAGCATATCCCGGCCTTGCAGTTCTAGCCACGAACACCCCATTGTGGTCCCTCAAGACAACCCCCACTCCTTTTGCATGTCCCCCCGGGTCAGCAGCTCCATCTACGTTCAGTTTCAACATTTGAGGGACAAGTTTCCTCCACCTAGTTACTGTACCTGCCAGCGGGTTTGCTTTCTTTGTGTGCAGGTCTCCCCCAACTACTAAACATCAAGCCTTGAACATGGAACAAGGACATGGAACTGCATACACACATGCCAACTCACAGGGCTATCAATGGCAGAACTCAGAGTTCCCCTGACTATTATTTAGCAGTTATCTTGGCATTCATATACTCATACCAGAGTGTTCAAGCAAAGTATGATCGACGGTTTAGCATAGTAATAATATATGATTGTAGTGTTTCTCTGTTTAGGACTAGAAGCCCTCTTGATAAACCAGAAAAATAAAGAAAGAGAGCTTACTTCAAGATTATGGTTGGCTTTGAATTGAACTCTTTATTGATAGAACACACCTTTGTACATAAACTTTGAAATACAACATGTAATTTACAAGAGCTCAACACATGAGCACCTATAAAAAACTAAGAAAGAGAAGTGAAAGAACAAAGGATTTTATGGAAAGTGGTTTTTGGAGAGAGCTTTGGAGAGTTGAAAGGAAAGGATGGCAAGTATTCTTCCATGAGTTGCTATGCTTCTCAAGTGTGTGTCTTCCTTGCTTCTTGCTTCTATTTATACACAGAGTGGAAGATGGCAACAAAGGGAGAATCGTCATGTAGCTTGAACTTATCTGCTTGCACTGTGTAAAATTTGATGATCTGTCTTCTCCGTATCTGAATATGCTGAGCTGGCATGCTTCTAGATGGGGTGGTGCATTTCTTCTGACAAAATCTATAAGGAGTAATGGTGTAATCTTGTAAAACTGGGAAAATCTGGAATGAAGAAAGGCTCAAAAGTATCTAGATCTAATGAAAGTTTAATGGAGGTCAAAGAGGGAGATTGATGTTCAAAATTGACTTTATGTACAAGACGATGGACACCTAGAATTTAAGTAGGGTGATGGAGGAAAAAATTAAAAACATTAAGGAAAAGTCTAATTCGGCCTTTTCGGCACAGGTATAAATCTCATGTAATTTTTCAGTCAATAAAAAGGAGAGATCTGAAATAAACTTTCTTTTGAATGAGGTATTTACACAATTCTGTCCGAGTGAATATATGGGGTTTAGAGAAAATTCAGGAATTTTGGATTTTAACTATTTCTGGAGATCAATGATTTTGAAAGAAAGAGAAATATTTTCTTTTGAGAGGTAAAAAGCTTTTTCTAGTTGTCTTTCACGAGTTTCATAAATCTGTTTAATCTGTCTAGCTTCATCTAACTTTTGATTCTTCATGCAACTTGCTCTTTTATTCATGTATTATGCAAATGTCATAAATCCACTTATCTAATTTCATATCCTCTCCATAATGCAGGTTCTAGGTATTTTGTAATATATGGAACTACATCTTCCCATTGAGTATAGACTCTTGGGTTATGACCTCGAAAAACTACATAATGAGTAAATCTGGGTCTATTTTCTGTTGTATGATGAGATGATGATGATGCTACATGCTCTGTCTTTGACTCTAAATGCTTATTTCTAAAGTATGATGCTAAACTATTTAGTGTAACTTGAAATGTTTTGAAAACACTCCTATCTTGTGTGGTGGTCTTGGCTATTTTCCAAAAACTATCTAGTATTGCTTGCTCTTCTAAATGATGAGTAAAATCTTTGTGATATGTCTTAAACTTATTGGCTTCATTTCTTTCTAAAGCTAAATAATAATGGTCATCTATGGCTATGCAATCTGGTGCTATGTTAGCTATTTGTGTAGGAACTATCTGCCTAATGCTTGGAGGCGTGGTAGTGATGTACATCTGGCCTAAAAGTATCTGGAGCTATATGTCTTGGAGATGCATGTATGTTAGGGATATATGGTCGATCTGGTATAAAAGTTAGTGTGAAAGGAACTGGCATGGTAATCCTTGGTGATGTTGTGTTCAATGGCATTCTGACAGTCAAAATAACGAACACAATAAATATGAACTTTATTTCCACTAGTTATAACTTTGCAAGTATGCAAATCGATTAAGATAATATAATAGCAAGCAATTATAGTTATTAACCAGATTTTCTTGATTCAATTACTATGAACTCTCTGAATTAGGTGCCCATGCCTAGGTCCTAGTGTTGGTTCACTAGACATAGGCATATGCCTAGAATGTCTATCACCTATCTTTTAAGATGATGCATGAAGTGCGAAGAGAATTTAATGACACCATACTAGCCTAGAAAAGTGGCATGCAATTCTAGGTCGTCATGAGTTTAGATTACGAATAAGTGTCCATCCACCTACCCGTGATGCTGCAAATCACTAGCTGATATGACGGTCAGTCAAGCAATTACATCAATAATTAAATGCAAACAAGGTGATCAATCTTATAGGCATAAATTAAGGTAATTAAGCAAAGTAATCCAACAAATTCAGCATTCAAAGAAATTAAAATCAAGAGCCAGAAATCCAATTAAATAACTAACATGGCTAGGGCTTCAAACAACCTAATCCTATAAAGACTACTCACGAATAATTGAAAAACAAAACATAATTGAATTCATAATTAAAATAATCAAATAAACGAAAGAAAGTCAAGATACAATCAAGAACCCTGAAGAACATGCCAAGGCAGCTCCAGGACTCTTTCTCTGCGTCTCACTTCCTCTCCAAAGCTCCAAGTGCTTAAAACTATAAAAACTTTCAAACTAAAGGTAATTTGCGGCATGGTCTAGAAATAGAGTTCCGACCCCCCAAATTGGCGCCTAAGACTCTTATATAAAGGACCCCCAATCCCCTAGAAAGTAGGAGACTAATTAGGGTAGGAATCCATTTACAAACTGACTTTAAACTGATGTCCTAGTTTGTCAAGAAAACAGCCCAAAAAGAGATTTCTTATTGGACAAGGAATTGTACTAGTGCGGCAACACCTTAGGATTTGTCTTCTGAGCTTTCTTGTGTGGCAAGGCTGCAACTGGGATCCTTCTAGGGTTTCTTGGACGTCAATCAATGGGCTGGTTTGCAATGTTGACGGTATATGGCCCAGGGCTCACACAAAAGCTGGCCGAGACACCTGATCACAAAACTGCGCCCTAATTAGGGCGCATACACGTCCTAGAACACGATTCTGGACACGCCCCAAAACTCACTTTAGTACTGCACTTCTGAGGCGCACCACACACATATTAAAAGTGTGGCATGAAATGGCTAAGCGCATAGGTTTGGTTCTGAAGGACCTGGAACTTGGCGGAACTGGTCAGGGACTTATGACAAGTCCTGGGATCTCATATGGACAGTCTTTGAAGGACCAGAGATACGCCCATTACCTGATCTAAGATTGCGCTTCTGAAGCTCTCCAATCATTTGTTACAAGCGCATAAGATTCTAGGTTGGTACACTTGGCACGTCGCAGCCGCATATGGTACAAATTGGCGCACCGCTGGCGGACCAAGGACATGTCCTGGGACTCAATTTGGGCGCAGTCTGGGACTCGGTAGGGACATCATCAGGGCACAGTCTGAGACAAGCCAGGGACTCGGTACACATATCAGGGACACGATTAGGGTGCATGACATGGACTCCGTTGGTAGGCTTGGGACATGTCGCGGGATATGTCTCGATGACTTGATAGGGACTTGGTTTTCAACTTAAGATCACTTATTCGTTATAACTTCGATTTGAGCCATTCTTTTTGCGTTCTTCTCAGAATTCACCTATCTTTCCAAATATGTACAAGTCTCACAAGATTGATCATTTTCTACTATTGATGACACAAAATCATTCAAAAGACATGTAAGAGAGGTACTTAAAGACATCAAAATGATGCTTAAATAATGATTGAACACGTTCCTCTTGGTGCCATTGGTCTTTGGTCTCCTCTATAATATTCCATCTTGTCAATAAATAATACGAGATAAAATATCAGGGAATGTATTATCATTGCCTTTAATATGTTCAAATACTAGTTTAAAACCATTTCCTGTAATAGAATCTACAAAATTAATCCATCTTCTAGCTGCCTATCTATTATTAGTAATCTTGTTATAATGGGAAACTATATTCTGACAATCTGTTTTGATAGTAAATGTTGTATTATGTAAATACAAAGAAAATGCTTCTATGGAATTAATTATTCAAAGTATTTCTAAATCTGTTGCTGATAATCTGGCATGTACTTCACTAAATTTCCCTGAACCATATCTACAAATGTGTTCTTCAGATTTAGGAGCGTCTTTATTCTTTTTTTGATATAAAATTCCAGCCAAACCTTTAGTTGAGGCATATGTTTCTAGTATCTTGTAGCTATTTTCTAAGGGTAAAGCTAATGGTTTTAATTGTGTTACTACTTCTTTAATCTGTTGTACTAGTTCGATATCTTCACTATTAAAGTATTTCTGGCTTGTTTTGCTAGTCTTACTATGTAAGGTTGCAATCTTCCTACCAAGATCTGGAATGTAATTTCTAGCATAATTAAGTAACCCTAGAAATGCTTGTAATTGCTTTTTGTCTTCAAATTTATCTGGAAATTCTCAAACCTTTTTAGATATATGTTCATGTAATTGGATTGTACATGATTTGATATACATTCCTAAAAATTCAATATCTTGTTTTTCTAATTCTATTTTGTTATTGCTACCTTGGTTGATAAATTCTTTTAAGATAATCTCTAAATGCTTCATCTGTTCATTTTTACTCTTACTATGTACAAGGATATCTTCTACATAAACACTACAAAATTTATCATATTTCTTAAATATTTGGTCCATTTTTCTTTGGAAAATAGATGGTGCATTTTAATCCAATTGGCATAACAAGCCATTTGAAATGTCTTTCTAGACATGTAAAAGTTGTCCATTCTATTGACTCTTCTGCTGATCTAATCTGCCAAAATCCTGATTTACAATCAAATTTACTAAAATACTAAATTTCTTGAATTTTATTAATAAGTTCATCTTTATTTGGTAACATATAGCTATCTTTATAAGTATTATCATTTTTTTTTTACCAGAAGATCAAAAATTTTATTAATAACGAATAGAGACACCATCATCAGATGCTAAGGTGTCAAACAACCAATTCGTCCTTAACTCATCCCAACAATGGTCCCCACCAGTCTTAGAAACAAAACCAGCCACAAGGTGAGCAGCCTTATTAGCTTGCCTGGAAGCATATACAAATTGAACCATCTCCAGCCTCGAGGCCATTGTAAGGATATCAAAAATAATACAATCAAGATCAGCATCACCCTGGTTCTGGCCAAGAAGGATCTTAACCAGCCCCAAAGCGTCAGACTCCAACACCACCCGCTCGTGGCCAGCCCGCAAGCAATGGGAAAGGGCATTGCGCATCGCCTCAGCTTCAGCCACCAAACTTGACTTTAGACAATGACCCCATGTTCCTCCTGCAAAAACCAGTAATCCAAAACTATCCCGGATAACCCAACCTACACCTCCCCTCGCCGTTTCCCGACACCAAGCAGCATCACAATTAACCTTTAGGAGGCCCATGGCCGGTTTCTTCCAAACATGCATCGCCGCAACATCACTCACATCAGGCGGTCTAGGCTGTGAGGCGTGTCTGCCCAAGGCTGGGGCGCCAAGCTTCCAGAATTCCGACACACTCTTGAGGAGTCCGGCAATGGCCTCCTCCGGATGGATAGGACTCCCATCAAACACCATCTGATTCCGACATTTCCATATTCTCCAGAGTCCAAATGTGAGTGTCTGAATCAGTTCCACCTTGTGGGGAAATCGGTGAAACTTAGTTATCAAGCACTGCCAAATACCCTGAAAATCGGCTCCCTCCAAGGCACATACATCAAGCATAAGGGGGCTCCCAAACCAGAAAACCTTTGCAAAGAGGCAATGGAAGAATAGGTGGACCTCGGTTTCCTCATCAAGACCACAGACAGGGAAAATCGGATCCACCATTAACCGTCACCGCACCAAGTTGGCTCGAACCGCCAGTGCACTACCGCATCCCCTCCAAATAAATTGCTTAAGTTTCGGTGGCACCTGCATGGCCCATATGTGACTCCACTTCAGGCCCCCATCCGACAAGGAGCTGGACTCCCCCTCCCACATCTTCCTAACTCCCCATATATGTGGAGATACAATGCAACCCCATACGCTGACTTCACCAAATAGCCTCCAATGGTATTAAAATGCCACATCCATCTATCCCCTAAACCCTAACGGCTAAGAGGTAACCGAAGTATAGCATGGGCCTCCTCTTGTCGAAAACATCTAGTTATCAGCTCCTTCTTCTAAGTGTGGGTATCCTAATCAATTAAATCTGTCACAGAAAGAGGAATATCAGGATGGGAAGAGGTCACCTTGAATGTATAAGGAATCAGCACCCACGATTCATATGTAGTCTGTACTTGCGCACCATCCCCAATCCTCCACCGTAACCCCGCCTCCAATACCTTTCGGCCTTGAAAAAGACCTTTCCACCCCTAAGAGGACCTACGGCCGACCTGTGCCTGGAGGAAAAAGCTATAAGGGTAGTACTTGTCTCGCAACACCTGGGAAATGAGCATTGCTAGATCATGAATAATGTGCCAGCCAATCTTCCCCAGCATTGCCAAGTTGAAGCACTCCAAGTCCCGGAAACCAAGCCCACCCACTTTCTTCACTCGTGACACCTTCTTACAAGCAACCCAGTGGACACCCCGTTGGCCATGTTGTTTTCCCCACCAGTAATTGGCAATTAACCTATCAATATCCCGGCAGACCCCCACTGGAAGCTTGAAACATGACATGGCATAGTTAGGCATGGCCATGGCCACCGCCTTGATCAAAATCCCTTTTCCCTCCGGGGATAGGAATTGCTCTGACCACCCTTGGACTCTACTGGCGATTCTGTTCCGAACCTCATCAAAAATAACCTTCTTCGACAAACCAAAATCCGCTTGGAGTCCAAGATATTTCCCAAACCCATCCCGTGCCGTAATCTGGCATCTCCGAGCCAGTCTCCCCCGTAGGCATCTGGGGCAATTCCCCCCGAAGAATAATGAACTTTTCTCCAAATTAACTACCTAGCCGGATGCCACAGCATAACAATCCAGGATGTTCTTAACTGCATCAATTTCCCTGGCCGTAGCCCGAAAAAAAACAACCGCATCATCAGCAAAGAAGAGGTGGGTGATGCGCACAGTACTGGACTCAAGAACACGAAATCTTTGTATGGCCCCCTCCTCCTCCCGGCGATGGAAGAGGGTGGAGAGCCCTTCCGTACAAACCAAGAAAAGGAACAGAGACATGGGATCACCCTATCGAAGTCCCCGGCTAGGTGAGATATAACCCGTTTCTTCCTCGTTGACCAATACACTATATGAGACCGAAGACATACACTTATACACAAAGCCACAAAACTGTTCATCCACCCCAAGTCCCTTAAGCATATCAATTACAAATTTCCATTCCACCCTATCATAGGCCTTTGCCATATCCAACTTAAGAGCCACATCCTTGTCTTCCCGTTACCACGAATCTTCATCAAGTGAAGAAGCTCATGAACCACAAGAATATTATCCTGTATTTGTCGACCCATCACGAAGACTGATTGATTGACACTGATAATCCTATTCAACACCAATTTTAAATTATTAGTAAGGAGTTTCGAAATGACCTTATATATGACATTGCACAGAGAAATCGGCCTCAGCTGGGACATCTTGGTCGAGCTAGGAACTTTGGGGATCAAACAAAGATGCGTGTAGTTGATTTTCCTCAGCAACGTCCGGACCTCCAAAAATGCGCCACCATTTCAAAAATATCCTCCCCCACCACCGCCCAATTTTTTTGGAAGAAGCCTCCGGTGAATCCATCTGGTCCAGGGGCCTTAGATGGGTTGATATGGAACATCACCCTCTTCACCTCTTCTCGGGTGATGGGGGCCACAAGAGCCTCATTTTCCTCTTGCGTGACCCGCCTCCCAAGAGAGTCTAAGATGGTCGGACATGGAGGGGGATCAGTAGTGGTGAAAAGTTGTTCAAAATACTCCACCACTACGTGATTCATCCGGGGTCCCTCCTCTACCCACTCCCCCTCCCGGTTTTCAAGACCAAGTAGTCGATTAAACCTCCGTCGTTTAACTGTGGAAGAGTGTAAGAATTTGGTATTTTTATCCCCCTCCTGTAGCCAGTGGACCCGCGCCTTTTGTTTCCAGTAGCACTCTTCCTCACGGATTAACCGCTTCAGCTCAACCTCTTTATGCCGAACCCACACACCATCAAAGGAGGGTTGGACATAAACACTACGCATCTACCTCTGTACTTCCTCAATAAGCACCTTGATGTATCTCTGATTCCTCTTTCTCCACCCAAGAAGACCCGAGCGCATCCCCTTAAATTTCTCACAGACCTGAAACGCTTTTGAGCCTCGGGTTTCCCGGTGCTAACACTCCTCAATCATCCGCCTGCACTCCTGGTCATTCCCCCATCTAGGATCAAACACAAACCGCCCTTTCGGTCGGCCCAAAGGCGGAGTAAGACATAAGTGCATCATCAAATGGTCAGACTCTTCCACAAGGATATGATGAAGAGTCGCAGCAGGGTATAACTCCACTCATTCCGCTATGGCCAAACCACGGTCCAACCGAGCCTGGATGAATCCCGTGTCCCTCTTATTCCTCCATGTAAACAGGTGCCCTTGGTACCCCAAATCAAGTAATCGGTTCTCGCCACAAACTTCCGAAAAGAATGCATTGAATTTTCTATCCGAATAAGGCCCCCCTTTTTTCAGTGATAGATAACACATCGTTAAAATCGCCTAACAGGAGGCAAGGGTCCCCACACCTGGAAATACGAGTCCCCAAACTTTTCCATTGATCCGCTCTGATCCTGATATCTGTACTTGCATATATAGAGAAAAAGCGCCAAGTATAACCAGAAATAACAACCTTTATCAAAACTTCAATAATAAATTCGCCATATTTAACTAACAAAACTTGTTTAACCTCCTTCCAGAAAATGCATAGGCCACCACTCAATCCCCGTGGCTCAACAACATGCATGAAAGGCATTCGCAACTTATTTTTAGGTACTCAAATCGTCTATTGTTATTCTTCGTCTCCAATAGAACCACCATATCAGGTTGATGAAGCAAAGTTTGCTCCACCAGGTTATGAACTGTCAACGTACCTCTGATACCCTGACAATTCCAGCATAAAACATTCATGGCGATTGGGAAGAGGTGGACCCTACCCCCCTTCGCTCAAGAGACCCATTAAGGTCGGTCCCGACCACATGAGAAACACAGACTTCCACCCCACATTCCAACCGTCTCCGATGAGCCACCCCAGCCCTCCCACTCGAAAAGGCCCCCGTACCTTCAATTATCTCCCGAGGTGCTTCCCCTTTCCCAGACCTTCCACCCTTCTGCTCACTATAAAAGGCATAAGGTGAAAGGGATCCGACTGCTGGGAAACATGGACCTCATTGTCTGCACCGTCTCCTTCCATTCTACTCGGTGGAAGCAACACCTCCTGCACATAACTTGACACTTCGTCTGCACCTTCTCTTGAGACTAGAATGGTACCTCCATCAATGGGATGTGTAGTAGGGTCTCCGGCCTGCGGAACCTGCCCCGATGTGTCTCCGCCTTCCATCTGCCCCAGCTCATCATCCCCTTGGCCGGTCACTCATCCTCGATCACCAACCTATCGAGGGTTTCTGTACCCCCATTAAGACACCCGCCCTTCCAATCAAGCCAGCATCAAATGCTGCCGCTAGGACCCATGTCCTTCGGTCCTCGTCTGCACGTTGCTTGCTTATCGACGCAACCAAGCCCAAGGCCACCCCATCACCTTGACCTCGCCCCCCGCCTCCTAGCCCAGAATTCTGCCTGCCACCCCCTGGGCGACGGACAACACTCAACAATGGTCGGCCACGGAGGTCCATCTCTGCCTCCAAACCCCGGAATGCATGATCCCAAGTCTCCCCCTCACCCTCCATCAACGAAGAGGCACACTTTCGGGTATTGTGGCCCAAGGAACCACACACCAAATAGTACACTGGTAGCAATTCATACTTAAAACTCACCCATTGTTGGCCTTCCGCCGGGAACTCCACAAATGTCCCACGCATGAGGGGATCATCCACCTGCATCCGAACCCTAACACACACAAATCTACCAATACAATCCTTCCCCCATGACGTGTCGACCTCCAGGACCGCCCCACAAGTCCGCCTATCTTCTTTGCCACCGCCACAGTCATATTGAGGGCCGGGATACCATATAACTACACCCAAAACGAGGAGTAGCTCATCCGCAAATTACGAGGGTTTCAGGTGCTTGACCCCTCCTCCAATATGACCAACGCCTCCATAAAATTCCAAGGTTCCATATCAAACACTCTCTGCATATCCTCCTGGGTCACAAAGCACACCAGAAATTTTTTCTCTCCAATCACACGGATGGAGACCCCATCGTGTCCCTTCCACAAACCTGAGAACAGCCGCACAAAGGCCTCCCCGTTGATCCCTTTATCCGTAAACACCTCCGCCACCAAGCAAAACCAGAAGCTAAGCGAAAGGTCCTCTACCTCCGCCTGGAGCACCCCGAACCCCAGCCTTTTCCTTCTCCGAGAGTCGGAGATTGGACCCGAACTGGTGTTCCAATTCCGCCAAGTCCATCATTCTCCCTAAATAATCAGCTGCCCCTCCCTCCGAACCGCACCTGATGCGAACAACGCTCATCCCAGCCACACCCCGGACACCTTGAGAGGCCACCCGGACCTGGCCGTACAAGTGCCCAACCGCCGCTACCTATCTACTGCAGGCCCGAAACCTTCACAGATGCGATCACACGACCCCCTGCCTTGCACCGGACGTCGGAAGGCTTGACGACAGTCCAGCACACAATCCACAGCCACTCCGTACTACCGCGTCAACGGTCCCAGTGACAACCAAGCCAGACTACAAACGGCAAAATATGCCGGCTACCCGTCCCCCTCCGTTCAAAACACTAGCAGAACGAAAAAAACCCTAACTCTCCTAAACAAGAGACTTTTTAAGTTTGTTTGGATTTAGTATTTTTTTATAAGTATTATCATTAAGTCTTCTATAATTATAAACTATTCTTGCCTTTCCTCTTTTTAATTCAAAATGTTTTATAACAATAAAGGCTGCAGATCTATGTCTAGACTTTGAGGGCCTAATTACTTTTAAATTTAATAATTCTTTAATTTGCTGTTCAAATTCTTGTTTATCTAATAAACTACAAGGCATATATGCTGGTTTAATGGTTAAGTCTGGATTAATAATATCTAACTTGGCTACTATTTGATTTGTATTCCAATGTAATTGGGGATCTTCTCCTATTATTCTAGTTTGTTCTGCTAATTGTAACAAATCTTCTATGCCTTAGTTCTTTCTATTTGGAAATTTTCTAATGGTATACTATCTTCTATGACAAGATATTCATGATCAAATATTTCTTCACTATCCTTCTTCTATTTGTTGTTGTTCTTGACTTTCTTCTATGCTAACGCTAGGATAATCTTCTGTGATATGACTCTGATTTATGACTGCTATTCCTATCTTAAAAAATGTAATTGTAGGATTTGTAAATAAAAAAGCATGTATACTTTTAAGGAAATTTAATCCTAAAATAAAAGGATAAGATGATACCGGTGTAATAAATGTAAGTGGTAAAGTAAACAGTTGTCTTTCTATTCTAATGGGGACAATATTTAAACAGTGTGTCAAGTAAACTAGTTTTGTATCAAACTGTGTAATCTTTGTAGGTCTAGCTAGTTTTTGTCTATACTTTTTCTGGTACTAAATCTCCTTTAATAACACACTTAGTGCTTCCAGTATCTATCATAGCTATGGTCTGTATCATGTAATCTTTGGCTAATTCTATTTCACAATTAATTGTAATTAAAGAACTAGTTTTTTGGTTACTTGATTATGCTGACAAGTTATCTTCTTAAGTTGAAACTTTATCTTCAACTAACATTTTATCATAGCATGAAACACAATAAACTATGTCAGAATAAGTATAATTATTAGCAGATAATTTATTGCAAGATTTACATGTTTGGGGCCAACCCATCATGATATATTTAAATTCTTTATGATCTATATTATCTAGTTTTTCCATGCACTCATTATCATCAAAATTATCATCAAAACATCAATGGTGTTAATACTATAAATGCTCTCATTATCATCAAAACATCAATGGTGTTAATACTATAAATGCTCTCATTATCATCAAAATTATCTAAACTATAAACTGACTCAATATCTTCATCTTCATCTAGTTGGAATTGTTCTGCTATCTGGATTTTTTCTCTTGGTTGTTTTCCTATCTTAGGACACTTAGGTCTTATATGTCCTACTTCTCCACAAAAATAACATTTACAATTACGTTTTTCTTTAGGTAATTTATATTTTCTAATCCCTGGCTTATTTGTTCTTTTTCTAAATTGTCTAGGAATAAATTTTCTTCTTCTAAAAGTTTTTGAGGGTTGTATATCAAAACTTCTTTATGGACTATATGTTCTATACGTCTTATATTTCTTATGATACTTTCTATAATTCTTCTTCTTACTAGGTTTTTTATGACATCCATATTGCTTAGGTAACTCTATATTTATACAACTCATATAAAATTGTTTTCTAATCTATCTTTTGGTTTTAATCTGTCTGCATTCTGTTCTAAGTATATCATAAACATGTTGAATCTAATAGCAATTTGTTCCCTCTTTGGGTGTTTTTGCCTTTCTGACCATATTTTTTCTCCTATAGGTCCTTTTATCTTTGTCATATAAGTATCTAATAAATTAATATCATTTATCCTACTTGTTCTTCCTAAATACTTAAAGAAATCTGATGTATAGTCTCCTATATATTGTAAGCCACATATATGCAATTGTTCTAAATTTCTGATATCTCTAATATGCTCTTGTTCATTTCTTCCATCTAAATGTTTATGATAAAGAAATTCCATCTTTATTAAATGAATAAAAGCATCAATATTAAAATTTATCTTTGATGCTTCATACTCTAATGCATTTGTAATCTTCCATGCTTGAAAGAAATCAAAAACCGTACCATCTATAGTATGTTCAAAATAGTCTAACATATCTTTCATATTGCCAAAATCTAGCATTAAGGCTGCATGAACACAACCTTTTTCCCATCGCTCAATTGTTCTATCCCAATGTTGGGGATCTACATGATCTAAATTTAATATATTGCCTGCTAAATTAACTTGTTCTATCCCATTATAAGGTATTCTATTTTTTTTGGTTTAATATTTTCTTGTTGAAATGCACTATTTCCTCCTTCAACATATATTTCTTCTGTTTGTCTAAGATGTTGTTGTTTTGTTATATAAAAACCTATTCCTGATCCTAATTCTATTCTAGATGATTGTGCTTCTTCTATTGGCATGCATTCTATTTCAACTATCATATTATGATAAGTTTCTTCTCCTAGAATATGCAATAATCCTATATCTAATATTAATTTCTTCATACTTCTCTAAGTAATCTTCTTCACTTAAATGATCTATATCATCTATAAGCTTATCTACAATATTATCAAAATAAAGTTCAACTATATTTATTTCTAAATTATCATATGCCACCTGTACTGACTCATCTGCTTCACTTTCTAAACCTTCATAATTATCTAACTGTTTGTAATTTGAAAATCTTACTGTGGCAGTTCCTAAATGATTCTTAAATATTTGTGCTCTTTCGGGTTGTCTGTTTCTTGATTCTTGCAAATTAGGTAAACTCCATTATGTGCCTTCAAGAAAACGGTTGTCTACATGTTTAGCTTCTATCATTTTGACTTGCTTACTACCAAATGTCTGGACTAGGTTCTGGAATTCTATATTGAACTTATAATTCAATTTATCAGAAACTTTTCCTACATACATTAGACTAACACTTAAGTTTTTAAAATCTCCTTTCATGTTATAATTCTTTGTTCTTATGCTAATTTTGATATACTTGCTAAATTCTCTAATGTTCATTATATAATTAGGTAGACATCCTATAACTGCCAAATTTGAACTCATATCAACTTTTGTTGTGGCTATAGCTGCTTGTTGAAGAAGAAATCAAACACGCTAGAAAAGTGCCCACGATCCCTACAAACAACAAACAAAAATCAATTGAAGTTAAGGTTGAAGCCTCGGGGGGGTTGTTCAACCAAGAACGCTTAGATACTTAAGTCAGCTTTGAGAGTGAAATCAAAAATGCTTTAGAAGCGAGGAATGACTTACTTTGAAAGTGAAATAAGGCCTACTATTTATAGGGAAGCCTTGAGAGTCGTGGAGCGTTCTGATTGGTCGATGGATTTCGTAAATAATAAATAATTCTCTTTTAATAAAATATATTATTTAATAATTGAATATCAATAACAATTAATTCTCAAGGAGAATATTATTATTTTTGAGACTTTAACTCAATTAAATAATATATTTAGCTGGTAAATATATTATTTAATGTGTGGTTGTTTGTGAGTCGTTAATGTCATTACCATAGGTAAAGACATGACCCTTCCCAAATTTCCCCTCGAAACCCGCGAAAAATCCTGCTCCCGTCTGACAACTGAATAAAATTCCCAAAATACCCTTAATCCCTTGCAAACAATTATGAGAATTCTGCAAAAAATCTGGCAGAATCTCCCCTTAAGGACTGGTTAACTGTCTTCCACCTGTCAGACGAAGGATCAGATAACACTCCAAATTCCAATAAAATCAACCCCCCAACTATGTAACCACAATTTTACAATCAGTCCAAAAGATTTATCAGAGCATCTAGGTAGGATAAGTAATTACAAAAATAAATATCCTACTCGGTAGTCTAGGTAAATGCGCAACTGAACATGTAATGCCTCCGCCTCTAGATATGCCCAGGTCAACTCAACAGCCTAGAGGGGATTTAACACACGAAAAATGTGAGTGGACAAAAATAATCTTTTAAAACCATTTTCCCCCTCCACAAATAAAACAATGCATGCATGAAATTCCTTGCAACAAATCCATAAGGATAATCATAAAACATACCAGAAAATCCATTTTGAATTAAAACACCCGATGGGACCCACGAAAATCCGAATAATGAAAACATCTCGTGGTCCACAACCCTGCTTTGAAACCCCTCCTTAAAGGAGTTTAAAAATCATGAAACCAACATGGACACAAAATATATCAAAACATATCCCACTGCTCCCGAATAAAATCCTGAGTCGTAGCTCAAAACCCTCAACACACCCGATATACCTTGAGTTGTGCATAACCATATACTATCATAAACTTGTTTCATCGCCTCCCGAATGGTCTCCCAAGCCGTAGCTCGCCTTAACGATCTAGCCAAGAAAGACCCTCTACGCCAGCATCGGAGAAAACCTTGACCCTTAGGGACAATAATTCATATCCATGTTTTGAAATCCTTGTAACAACCCGAAATTTCAATTATTGGATTTAAGTAAATTATTTATGTAAAATGACGATTTTACCCTTGATCGGTAAAGGGCATGGAAGTCAAATTTTGTTTCGAGACACTTTTGGTGGTGTTTTGGATACCGTTGCGTAGGTCTCGAACTCACGAGTTCGTAGACAGGCGGCACGCGGAAAACGGAGTTCGTGGACGGAAGTTATGGGTCTAGATGTGCAAGGGCATTTTGGTAATTTTTGACTTGGGGTAGATATTTTTTAACCCCAAATCATTGTCTCATCTTCATTTCATTTTCATCTTCATCAGATCATCATCCCATTCTCATCTTTATCTCTAAAACTTACACAAACCATCGAACCGAACCCGTACGAAAATCATCCAAAAACCCACAAAGTCAACTTTGATTTCAAGGCTCCAACTTCCAGTTTTGATCAACTAATCATATTCTACTCCTTCCCACGATCACAACCGTACCAACCATCGAAGGAGAGGACCACGGAGGAAGCCGAACCGAGGATAGGAAGTTTCGGACCTTCCGATCTATTTTCCGGCTAGCACAGGTACGTGTTTGATGTTTTAAGGTCATATTTGGATTCCTGGGTTCGAGTAGATAGATTTAGACATAAAATTTGTGAAAAATGGTTGAGTTTTGAGGAAGTTAGGAAAGCTTGAAGTTTCGGCCGGAAATGGAGGATTCCGGCGAAACCAGACGGCGGCGACGGCGCTGCCGGTCATCTTCTCCGGCCAGCTTCCGACGACGGCGACGGCAGTCGGTCGTCTTCTCCGGCGAGTCGCCGGTGACCGGTCAGGTCGAGTTGAACCGGTCAGGTCGAGTTGAACCGGTCGGGTTGAGTGAACCGGTCGGGTCGAGTTGAACCAGTCGGGTCGAGTTGAACTGGTCGGGTCGAGTTGGACCGGGTCAGGTTGAGCAGAACCGGGTTGGACCGGTCCAGGCGCGTGGGTACTGTAGCAGGCGCGTGACCGGCGCGTGGCGGCGCGTGGGCGCGTGTTCCGACCTTCCGTCGGCGCATGGCGGCGCGTGGGGCCGAGTCTGAGGTCACGGTGGCGCGTGACAAGTAGTTTTTGACGTTTCGGACCTGTTGGCGCAGGTTTTGAGTCGATCGGACGTCGTTTAGGGGTTGTTTCGGACGTTTTAAAGTTGCTGCATTTTCTAGGCCAGCATAGTTAGACTCCCGGGGTTTAGGGGGTTTATATTTAAGGTTCTTATTATTAGCTGGTAATCCCGATTATTAATTTGGACAGGCGATACTGTTCCAGGAACTTCAAGGGAGCGTACAGTTCGGGATTGAGCTTGCTTGAACAGGTTTGTGAGTGGACTTTTGGTTTATAAACTGTAATGCATGCATAAATGTATCTTTGATTTTAAATACTGTTATGTATGGATGCAATGAATTTCTGGATTTTAGAAATGATGCTGGACACATGTTTTACAATATTTCAGTGAAAGTGTATTTTGAGAAATGGCCTGGTTTTTGTACTCGATTTTGATATCGTTTTGACGTGGTAACTATTTGAGTATGTGATTTGGGTTTAGACTCATAATTATGATTTTACCGATTTTGGCCATAAAATGATATTTCAAAGAATTTGGCTTAGGCCGCGAAACAAAGATTTCGAAGTATGGATTTGATTCACTGGTTCCCGTCCCGATGGTTATTGTTGCTCTGACTGGTGTTGAGGGGCCTTGCTCTACCAGTTGTTGAGGGTTCGGACCTTGGTGTTGAGGGGCCTTGCTCCGCCAGGTTGCGAAGCTGTCTATGCATAGTACAGAGAGTACAGATAGTACAGATGGTACACAGAGTTGTACAGATTTGAACACATCTCAAGGGATACCCTGGTGTGTTATGGATATGTTGGGAACAGTGAAAATTTGAGATATTATGTGTCGGATTGAACGAAATGATTTGAATTTGAGATATTTTGTGTCCAGATTAAATTAAATGATTTTAAACTCCTTTGAAGAGAGTTTTCAAACCAAATTGTGGATCACGGGGTATTTTTATTATACAGATTTTATGTGAGTCCAACTATGTGGTTTTAAAGAGAAATGAGAATTTTTGGTGATTTACATATGATGTTTTAGTATGATAAATTGTTTTATGTTATGCATGCATGATTTTATAAATGGAGGGGAAGAAACGTATTTTCTCGAAAAGGAATTTATAAATGATTATTTTTGTCCACTCACAACTTTTGTGTTTAAAACCCCTTCAGGCAGTTGAATAGAGTTGACGCGAACACTGATCTCGAGGCAGAGGCATTAGTACTTCGACTGCGCTGTGTAATTATATTTGAGTAGGATATCTAAATTTTACTCTTGATCCTACTTAGACGCTCTGATATTATATTGTATTTGATTGGTCATTAATTACGGGAATTATTGAGTGCTTTAAGTCCCTTGTCTGACAAGAGGAAGTATTTATTATTGTTATTATATTCTGTAAAGATTGAAGGGTATTTTGGGAACCTTTCCTTAGGTTGTCAGACGGGATCAGGGTTCTTCCCGGGTTTCGAGGGGAAATTCGAGACGGGTCCTGACAATCCTTGTTTCCTGGCCTAAGCCAAATTCATTGAAAACCCGGGTTTATGCCCAAATCCAAGGAAATCACAAATCCGGGTTTACCCCAAAACCATGGACTCAAAATCTATCAAGTCAAAACCATTTAATAACAGAGTCCATAAAACCAGGCCATAGCCCAAAACATTGTTTTCACAGTAATATTAAAAACTTGTGTCCAGTCATCATTTAATAGCACAATTTCTAAATTCTAGAAATGTACCAAAAACAATATATAACAATATTTAATTCAAATATACCTTTATGCATGCATTATAATTTATAAACCAAAGTCCACTCACCGATAGCTCAATCCCGATTCGTACGTTCCTCTGAAGTTTCCAGAGCAGTATCGTCTGTCAAAAGATAACATGTACACTTAGTGTATATATGTGCAGTGAGACTGTGTACTTCCATGTTATTAGTAAGTAATGTACACTATATACTATCATGTTTAATATATATTTCTAAATAACATGATGTACAAGACAGGTATATACAAAACATAATTTATATATAATAGTACACAATTATGATATATATATATACATATATTATATGGTTTGTGCACTACCACAACAGTGTATACATATATGTACACTATAGTATATATGTACATAACTTGTATAGATTTGTAAGTAGTGTACACTATAAATCAATATCTGATACTATCATCATCTTCTAGTAAACCTCTATGTTCCCCAGATTTTTTAAATGTGGGTTGTAAGAGACCATATATCAATTTATAATCTCCAATAGGTGTGAACATAAGCATAATATACTATAAACCATGCTTTGTACACTACAAGTAGTACATAGTTAATATAAATTATTATTCATGTACATTATACAATGTACAAGATTATTTTCACCAATCATGTCATGTACGCATCGTAGTTGATTTGTACTTAATAAAGCTTTTGGCTAACAACAAAAACTCCAAAAAATCTAGACGAATTATATACACTAGCATTCCTGGTGCACAAAATGAAGAGAAAAAAAAACAACAAATATAAATTCAATTTTTGCCATAAACAGACAAGGGAGCAAAAGAAAATAGAAAAGAAAAGGGAAGTAAACTTACTAGAGAGATGATGTCTTCTGAAAGACAATGAACTTCAGCAATGCAAGAAGACAAAGAATGGCGGCTAGAGATGGGCAATACCGTAACCAAATAGAAGTGCTTACTTCAGGTTAGGTTCGAGCGAAAGAGCAAGGGGAGGGGACGGCAACCGGCTTGATTCTTTTAGATGGACGACTGCGGTTGTGGCTGCCAATGAGGTTTGGGTGCTAGTAAGATGGGTAGAAGATGAGTGATTGGGTGAGGTTTGGAAATTTCTGAGAGTTAGAATTGCTGGAGATAGAAAAAGAGGGAATGAGAGCCTGAATTTGTGATGGATGGAGATTTGAGGGCAACTAGCGATGTGGAACAAACACTTAGGTTAGGGTTGCTGGGTGGGGCAGAGAGATACAGAAAGCTTGCTGGGTGTGGTTGGTTGGATGGGGAGAGTTGAGAGAGGTTAAGAAATTTTAGATATGAATTATTATGGTTCCAGGGTTTATAAAAAATTTGGGCAATTGGGCTTTGGGTTTGGATTTTTGGGTGCTAAGTATTGAATATAGATCATGGGCTTGGGTTTTTGGTTGTTGGTAATTAAATATAGATGGTGGATTTAATTAAATATTAAAATCTAATATTAATGAATAATTTAGTTCCATCTAAGAAAAATAAAATAATAATAATAATTCAAACGTACGTTAGCTATAAATCATGTACATAACATTATACACACCCCTTATCATGGTTTATAAAACATGGTTAGTTCACTGTAAACCTTAAGTGAATGTAGATTTGTAAGTAGTGCATACAACGTTTTATTCAACTCTTACCTGTTTTATAGTGTATGCTACATTATGTACAAATATACACTACGGTGGTTGGAAATGTATGCTACATTAACTAACTATAAAATATTTGTGCACTAACATGTTACAAATATGTACAGTACAGTAAGTATTATAGTGTTATGATCATATGTAGTGTATACATATATGTACACTACATGTATACATTATACATATATAGCATGTATACATTTCCCCACCCATGTTTCCTTTGCTTAGTTTCCTCTTCCGATATCTCTCCTTCCTCATCATAAATTGAAATCGCATTATTTGCAGAAAAGTCCACAAAGAATAAATAAGACCCGTTATCCACCGCATATCCAGCTTCTTCAGCATCCTCCTTCCCAAACTAAACTAGAGAATAAATGGCTCCAAACAAAAAATTCTCAAGTTTCTTCATCTCCTTTTCTTGCACGATAGGCATGTACCCATCTTGTTGCACCACTTTTTTTCGCTTCTTCGTCTTCATAACATCCAAATTGGATGCTTCCCCATCTGCAACATTATCTTCAATCCTTTGCAGAATTGAAGGCATATCAGTATCATCCCATTTAGCCTTGTTGGCTTTCAAAGCCGATGGAGCATTTTGAGATATCAAACTCTCTTATCACAAAACATAAGTGAAACTTAAGTCACAAACAATATTAACAGCCAAAATGGCTTCCAAAATTTGTAGAAACTGGGGAAAAAAATTTAACTGTCATTGACCCTAAACCCTAATTTTGGCCAACCACAAAAACTCCAAAAACTTTTGACAAATTATGTACACGAACATTCTTGGTGCTCAAAATGAAGAGAAAAAAAAACAACAAATATAAATTCAATTTTAGCCATAAACTGACAAGGGAGTGAAAGGAAAGGGAAAAGAAAGGGGAAGTAAACTTACTAGAGAGATGATATCTTCTAAAGGGCAGTGAACTTAGGCAAAGCAGGATGGCAGAGAATGGCAACAAGCGATGAGCAATACCAAAACCCAACGGAAGTGCTTACTTCGGGTTCAGTTCGAGCGAAAGAGCAAGGGGAGGGGGACTGCAACCGGCTAGATTCTATTAGATGGATGACTATAGTTGATGAGTGATTGGGTGCCAATGAGGTTTGGGTGCTAGTGAGATGGGTAGAAGATGAGTGATTGGGTGAGGTTTGGAAATTTCTGAGATTGAGAATTGTTGGAGATAGAAAGAGAGGGAATGGGAGCCTGAATTTGTGACGGATGGAGATTGGAGGGCAACCGGCGATGTGGAAAAAACATTTAGGTTAGAGTTGCTGGGTTAGGCGGAGAGATATAGAGAGCTTGTTGGGGTGTGGCTGGTTGGATGGGGTGAGTTGGGGAGTGGTTAATAGATTTTAGATATGAATTATTATGGTTCCTGGGTTTATAAATTTTGGGCAATTGGACTTTGGGTTTGGATTTTGGGTGCTGGATATTGAATATAGGTCATGGGCTTGAGTTTTTGGTTGTTGGTAATTAAATATAGGTGGTGGGCTTAATTAAATATGAAAATGTAATATTAATGAATAATTTAGTTGCATCTAAGAAAAAGATAATAATAATAATTCAAACCAACGTTAGCTATAAATAATGTACCTAACATTATACACACCCTAAGTGTATATAGCTTTGTGCACCGCTTATCATGGTTTATAAAACATAGTTTGTGCACTATAAACCCTAAGTGTATATAGATTTGTAAGTAAGTAGCGCATATCAACTTTTTGTTCAACTCTTACATATTTTATAGTGTATGCTACATTATGTACAAATATACATGACGGTGGTTGGAAATGTATGCTACATTAACTAATTATAAAATATTTGTGCACTAAAATGGTACAAATATGTACACTACAGTAAGTATTATAGTGTTATGATCATATGTAGTTTATACATATATGTACACTACATATATACATTATACATATATAGCATGATTTGTATTGCATATATGTGAACTACAAATGATCATATTTGTAAGTACACCACCCATGTTTTATAGTGTACCTCTATTTTACCATATATACATGGTATATATATAGTACAATGATTTGTACTATATTCACGCCTATTGATAGGCATCCCTTATCATGTAAGCATGGTTTGTAAAAAACTTTAATCATATTCCTTGATAAGATAATTTTTTATTTTACAATTGTACAAATCATCAAATCATATTACAAATCATATAATAAAATTTCATTATTTATTAACCATGTACATGTATTGTATATATGTGCAGTGAGATTGTGTACTACCATGTTATTAGTATTTATTAACCATGTACATGTATTGTATATATGTGCAGTGAGATTGTGTACTACCATGTTATTAGTAAGTAGTGTGCATTATAACATTTGTGCACTGCATTATGTACAATTATAGTATACACTACTTACAAATCTATACACAGTGTATATATGTAGTGCGTATATATTGTATATATGCACTATATTTATATAGTATATATGCACTACATATATACACTATGTATAGTGTATATGGGTGTGTACTTATGTATATACATATATTATATGTGTAACCTTGCTTGTACATATAACCATGTACACGTAGTGTATATATGTGTGGTGAGACTATGTACAACCATGTTATTAGTAAGTAGTGTACATTATATACTATCATGTTTAGTATATATTTGTAAATAACATGTATGTACAAAACATGATTTGTATATAATAGTACACAATTATAATATATGTATATATATATATTATATTGTTTGTACACTACCACAATAGTGTATACATATATGTAGACTATAGTATATATGTACATGACATGTATAGATTTGTAAGTAGACACTATAAAGCATTATCTGATACTATCATCTTCTTCTAATAAACCTCTATGTTCCACAGATTTTTTAAATGTGGGTTGAAGTGACCATATATCAATTTATAATGTCCAATAAGTGTGAACATATTATAAGCATAATATGCTATAAACCATGCTTTGTACACTACAAGTAGTACGTGCTTAAAATAAATTATTATTCATGTAAATTATACAATGTACATGATTATTTGCACAAATCATGTCATATACGCTTCGTCGTTGACTTGTACTTAATATTAGCTTTATAAACCATGATTTTTACTTTTTGATAATAACTTTATACAACGACGATGATTTGTACATACCATGCTTAGAGTTTGGTAACTTATTATTATTAAAAAGTAGTGCACAAATCATGTACTAATTTTTTTTCCCTATAAATTGTACTATATTTCACCATATATCTCCAGCAATAAACACTTTAAATATAATTAGTATAATGATTTGTACATGTACAAATGATGTACAAATCATTATAATCATGCGGATGTAGGCATTTGATCAAGCTAATATAATCATTTTATAATGAATATAATAAATAATTCACACTATTAATTTGATCATTTCGAAAATTGTACAATAAATATAATAAATAATTCACACTAATTTATTGTTGAATTAGGAATCAATTAAAATGGAAAATTCAAAATTTTCCTAGGCATCTTTTTTATGTAAATTTTAATTCGTACATTATTTAATTTTATTATATGATTTGATGATTTTTATATTCAACAATTGTAAATATAATAAATAATGATATCTCGAGTAGCGCGGGATGGCGGGCGGAGCCCGCCAAAAACCTCTAGCAGGCGCGAAGCCGCCCTCAGAGAGACTAGTCTCTATTATTATAAAAGCCAAGAGAGCCAAAAGGCTTCACCAAATCGTGTTTACCCTATTCTAATTAATATATAAAGTTTGTATATATTACAAATATAAACATCATACTTCAAGACCACTTGCGCCACCCATTTCTTTGTAGTTGATCTTTCACTCTTTTATTGTCGGTCTATAAAAAAAAATATGAGACCAAATTTTAGAATAAAATTGAATTAAAATTGTACTAATATAATAAAAAAATTTAATTAATTATTTTAAATCATGCATAATACCTTAAATTTGGATAATCTCTCCAATGCATCATGTATACTCCAAACATCGGAGGAAGTCTACCAGAAATAATTTCACGTTCATTATAAAATTCAATGGTCTTAAATATTACTTTAAAATAAATATAAAATTGATAATATGCTTTGTTACCTAAATTTTTTGCTTTATCTTCTTTACAAAAGAGCAGCGATGATGCTTGTAAAACTGTCCACAAATTTTCATTAACGAGTATTTACAGATAGTCAAAACATTATAATAAAAAAACAATGAAAGCAATCATAAGACTAATAAACAAAATAAAAATAACACATAAAACATTACAATTCAAGTAAGTCAATACTTCGACTGAAAAAATAGAAAACAAAAAAATGGAATTGGGGAGAAAAAAACAAATATATATCAAGAGCTTTATGGATTTAAGATTTATAAATAAAATCACATCGCACTTCAAACTGTCACCAAAACACAACTCTGTATGATCATTAGCAAATATATAAGAAGTTGAAAATTAAAATTAGGATTTTGTTCATTATTCTCATGATTGCTTTTCCCTCAATTTTCATTAGATTGCTGCATAATTTTACAATATCTGAATTTTCTTTTGTAGTTGATTTTTTATTTTTGGATAATTTTTCAATATAAAATGTTATAAATTACTTGGCCTAAAAAGTCTTTAGGCCTCTTATTGCGTTTCCTCATGTGCCACCAAACCAAATGTTTTATAAAATAAAATTTTGAATTTGATTAAAAGTAAATAAATTTTGTACTTATTACCTAATTTGCGAAACAGTTTTGTATCTCCAAATAAGGTCGGGGAGACTTGCATTTTTGAGCTCGTCTAATGCACGATAAAACTGCCATCTGAATGAATTATTGTTTCACTTACATGACATTACTAAATTTAGTAGTTAGATAAAATAAGAATAATTGTACATTATGCTCATCTTTTTTTTTCTCCATTCCTTCAAAATCAATTGACCAAGATCAATGGTGTTCATGGTACGTAATCGAATAGCTTGAACGTACCCATGAAGACAATTGCGACATGACGCATATGCTTAGCGTCGTTGTCTTTTTTTTTTCTTCTTCTCCATTTGAATGCTATTTCCTACAAAACCATAAAACATATTTAGAATGTTACATATTGATGATAGTATTGAAATTGAAATAAATTATGAAAGAGTTTGGTAACTTTTTAAACCTCATTATCAAGATTTTCTGCATTATTAAGGTTACACAATTTTCTGGGATGAACATCATTCATAAGCCGATGATGAGGCAATTTTTTTTCCTACAATCACCATTCTAAGAAAATTATTAAAGAAGCCTAAATAATCGTGTAGAAAGAGATAAAGTAACATTCTTAATAAATATAAAAATATTATAACACCTCTTTTGTGAAATTACATAGGCCTCTATGTTTTTTATTAGCATTATCGATATCGTTCACATCTTTTTGTCGTAAGAGAAATTTCTGCCTTCTTCCTATAGCTTCTGGTTTTCTTCTTGTAACACAATATTTTTTTCTTCCACAGAATTTAGAAGAGTACGTTGAGTATCATATTATATAATCTCTTTTATTTTTTTGTACAGTGAGACTGTGTGGTTGATTGAAATGTTTCTCATTTAAAAAAAGAAATTTTTAGGAATGGATAAAATATAGTTTGAATCATTTTTGAATTTAATGACTGACTTTTTAAAAAAACATTTTAAGTGTTTTTAATTTTTAATTTACAGGTTTTTGCCGCTGTTTTCCTCCACGCACGTTTATTTATCTTGTAAATGGGAGTTGTGGGAGGCAAGTCCGTAGGAGATAGTTTGTTTTTTTTATAATTAATTTTTTTTCTAAACTTCCCTTAAAATGAGGGTTGATACTTATCTTCCATTTTTATGATTTTGAAAATACAGTGATGAACTGGGTCGTTTCGTTGCCGATAGACGATTACTTAAAAGCCTTAAGATGGAAGGTTGTTCTAATTTAGGTGGCTTTTCTCTATGTTCATCAAGTCTTTCTACAATTTGGCTTTCTGGTCTTCAGTCACTCTCTAAGATGGTGATTGCTTTTCTCTTTCCTTTTTATCTCGTGCTGTGTCATTTTTCTGTTTTGTGTTTTTTTTGGTATACTTATTCAGATCCCTTAATCACAGGTTTTCAACTACCCCAATCTAAGCGAGATTTCTGTAGACTTTTTGAACCTAGAAAATGATAATACCGATCTTGTTACCATGGTTGATGTTTTGGGAAGGAATTGCCCAAGGTTGCAGAACATACACATTGCATCAATCCGACTTTCCAATGCTGGTGTCCTTGCCCTTACAGCTGCACAATTAAGGTTGTCTACTGATTTGTTTGAGGCTAATCTTATGATTACTTGTTCATTAAGGTTGGTATATGATCAATGTACACCTAGTCTCATAAAGATTACTTGTTCATTTCATTATCCAGGGGGCTGAGAATGCTTTCCCTTGTTCTTGGATCTAATATCACTGATGCTTCTGTTGTTGCCATTGCTTCAAGTCACCCAAACTTAGAATTGCTTGACCTGAGTGGGAATGCTTTCCAGTCCTATTTTTCAACTGCATTTGATTGGTTATTCTTATGTTATGATTGTTCTCAGTGTTTCCTTTAAAATAGGTTTCTTTCAAGACTCTTGTAAATTAAGCTTAATGCGCTCGGAGAGAAAGTTCCATCAATAGATTTGAATATTAGAGCAATGCCCTTGGTAATCCCAGTCCCTGAAGAAATAGACAACTTTACCTTCTATGAAAATACAAACCTAGACCTTGCCACCAAAACAATAATAGACTCGGTAATCAAATTTCAGATGACTTGTAATGACTTTAAAACGTTATAGTAAAGTATGAGATGTGATTGCTTTAATTTCGCCTCTAGTTTTTTTTCCCGAATGAGTTGTTCTGTCAAATCTTCAACTGTATCATTTCTAATGAAAGCAGAAAATAAATATTTTCCAATAGCATAGGCGGATATATCGTATATATCGTATTTGGAATGATTTGCAATGTGTATCTTGATACTCTTTCAAGGCTACTTGTTGCTTTTTGTCCTAACATCAGCTCAAGTAATAACCTACTCCAGAGATTGAAGTCAATCATGTATTGGTTTCACATAAACTTTCGTTTACTGATTGTCGTCTGTAATTTTTAGGTTTTATTCAATTTGGGGTGATTGCTAGCCAATATCTTACAGTGCAAAAGTGGCGGCCACACTTTGACCCGGATAGGGAGAAGCTTTCCAGGATCACTATTTGGGCTAGACTCTCGGGAATCTACCTAGAGTATTTCAATAAGGCTACGGTGAGAGTGATTGGTAATCAGAATGGAACGACATATAAGGTGGACTGCCACACTATCGCCCAATCGCGTGGGAAGTATGCCCGTGTTTGTGTGGAAGTGGACCTTGAGAAACCGTTGTTACCGTTTGTGGAAGTGGAAGGAAAACTTGTTACTATTGAGTATGAAAATCTCCCAGACATTTGTTTTGGATGTGGACGGGTGGGACTTACCAAGGACCATTGTAGGAAGAGTGATCGGTTGATTGGGGACCTCTGCATGAGTGAGAATGATGAGGGGATGGAGGACTCGCATGAGGTTGTGCCGGAAACTCAAAAGAGAATGGAGGATGACATTGTGAGCCAGGATCATTCAGAACATCCCAAGGGTTTTGGGGAATTGAATGTTGTGCCTAGTCGTAGGAATTTTAGGAAACCTGAGGCTAGATGAGCTAGCGCTGGTGCTGGAGGTCAAGAGCATGACCGTGCCAATGCTGCCTCTTGGGGCGGCTCCAGATTTGATATATTCTGGAGAATAGGTCCGTGGAGGAGGAAGTGAACACAGTTTCTGGTGTGGGAAAGGGTCCAGTTTTCGGAGTGGATTCGGAGTTTCAGAAGCTGGGGGGGGGGGGGGAAACAAATGGTGTTCAAGCTAAGGATGCGGGATCAGCTTCGGGAACCAAAAATCGGAAGCCAATGGGGGAGGCCACGAATTTGCTTGTAAGCCCTAACCTAACACCGCCTGGGCTTGAGCCGGTAAGAGCCAAGGAGGAGGAGGGAGGGAGGATGACCAGGTCACGCGCCATGAAGGGCACCAATGCAATGCCAAATATTCTGTAGTGTACACACGCATATAAGGGGCTGAGGCAGGCTCCAAGCAGCGAGCAACTCCAGGAGTCTAGGGCGGTTCCTCAGTTCGGTAGGGACCTATCGAGGGAACTTAGGCGCACCACACCTGGGCTGCCAGTCGACCCCGGTGACAGAACATATACTGGGCAGCATAGGGACATGGAAATTCAGCATGGTAGAGATGTTACAGGCGTTGGGTTCAATGACATTAGGGAGGAGATCAATGTTGGTGCAACTCAACCCAATATGGAGATTCAGATGAAGGATATCGCCCTGCCCAATCTTGGGTAGGGAGCTAGCTCTGTCTAAGTTAGGCTACTGATCAATTTACAGCTGTGTTGTGATGATGATGAATATCCTTTGTTTCAATGTTCGCGGTGCAGGCCGTAAAACCTTGCAACAGGCAGTACGTGATCACTACAGGATTCATGATGTAAGTATTTTTGTTATTGTAAAGCCACGGGTGAGTGGAGATAGGGCCCATAGTGTTTTGGATGCTCTGGGTTTTCCCAAGGTTGATCTTGTGGAAGTTGTGGGGTTCTCAGGAGGTATATGGGTGCTATAGGATGATGCTAGAGTGACTTTGGATATTGTTGATAGGAATGATCGGGTTTTAACGGCCATGGTGAGCATGGGAGGTGGGCGGCCTTGGCTTTTTTCTATGGTGTATGGCAGCCCTGATGCCCAAAGGAGGCAGTCCCTTTGGGACCATTTAGAAAATGTGGCTAGTGTCCATGATGCTCCTTGGTTAATCATGGGTGATTTCAATGAGGTTGTTAGTGCTAGTGAGAAATGGAGCCGTCATGCGGGCTTCCATCCGGGAGGCATGAGAGATTGGGTGGATAGGCTTGGCTTGGTGGATTTGGGCTTTACGGGGGCCAAATATACGTGGTCGAATAATCAGAGTGGATACAATAAAGTAATGATGAGACATGATAGGGGTGTTTGTAATGCAAGCTGGAGGTTGAGGTTCCGGGAAGCTGTTGTATGTCAATTGGCGCGTGCTAAGTCTGATCACTCCCCTCTCCTCTTGCGTGTGGATTCGGCTGAAAAGTGTGACCCTCAATGTAAGCCTTTTCGGTTTGAGGCAATATGGTTATCTCATGGTGGCTTTATGCAGTTTTTGAGGGATAATTGGGGCACTGGGGCTGAGGTGTTGGTCCGAAAGCAAAAATTACTGACTGACAAACTAAAGGCTTGGAATGTGGAGAATTTTGGGCACTTAAGGCGCAGAAAACAGCGGGTTCTTAATCGGTTGGCACCATCCAGCGAGCTATGTGCGTTGGCCCGTGTAATTCCTTGGAGAACCTTGAACGGGATTTACAACAGGAGTACTCTCTTATCCTGGAGCAGGAGGAGATTTTATGGACGCAAAAATAGAGGGTTGCCTGGCTCAAGCAGGGAGACAAGAATACTAAGTTCTTTCATATGTCAACAATTATTAGGAGGAGACGGAATAAACTCCCTGGGTTGATGGATCCTGATGGTGCTTGGGTCACAGACAAGAAAGGTATGCATGATGTGGCTGTGAATTATTTGAAGGCTCTGTTTTTCAAGTCTTAAACTAATCATGACCATAGTCCGCTTACTAATTTATTCCCGCAAATTGACGTGGTTGATGTGAGATTGCTCACTAGGCCGGTTACCCAAGAAGAAATTAAAGCCACCATGTTTGCAATTGGGCCGTATAAAGCGTTAGGTACTGATGGGTTCCCAGCGTGTTTCTAACAAAGAAGTTGGGAAGTGTGTCGTCAGGATGTGTGTCATCAGATTGTTCAGGCACTAAGGGAAGGAATGCCAGATAGGATGAATGATACCTTGATCACCCTGGTGCCCATGGTTGTCAACCTGACAGGTATGGGTCAAGTGAGGCCAATCTGTTTATGTAATACTATGTATAAAGTGGTTGCCAAAATCTCGGTGAACCATCTTAGACCTTGTTTGAAGCTCTTGATAAGTCCTAACCAAGCTAGTTTCATACCGGGACTCCAAATCTCAGATAATATTATTATTGCTCATGAGTTGTTGCACAAGTTTGGGAAAGCCAAAGGGAAGAAGGGTTTTATTGCTTGGAAGATTGATCTAATGATCGTGTCAGGTGGGACTTTTTTGGAGATGGTGTTGAAGGAGACGGGGCTTCCTGGGATCCTAATCCAACAAATAATGAATTGTGTGACGTCTGTGTCCTCTCAGGTTATTGTGAATGGAGAAGTGACGGAGTCGTTCCAGCCTAAGCGAGGGCTTCGTCAAGGGGACCCTCTATCTGTTTGTGCTATGCCTCGAGAAACTTTCTCACCTCATTTTCGAGGCTGTGAATAGGAAAAAATGGAAAGTTGTTGGTATTTCCAGGTCATGTCCCAAAATTTCTCACTTATGTTTTGCTGATGACTTACTTTTATTCTCTGAAGCTACCACTAAGCAAGCTCGAGTCATTAAAGGATGCCTGGACCAGTTTTGTGGGGCTTCAGGGCAAGAGATAAGCTTTTAGAAGTCGAAAGTCTATTGCTCTCCTAATGTTCCTCGGCGTCTTGCAGGGCGTATTAGTGGTATTTGTGGTTCTCCCCTTCCGAGTGACCTAGGCGCTATCTGGGAGTGCTGTTGATTCATAAGCGGATTACCAAAGCTAAGTATTGGGGTGTTATTGAGAAGGTGCAACAAAAGCTTGCTGCGTGGAAGGGCAGATTGTTAAATATGGCTGGTCGAACCACCCTTATCCACTCAGTAACGGCTTCTATCCCCATTTGCTCTATGCAAACGGTCAAGCTTCCTGTTAGTATTTGTGCGGAGCTTGACCGCCTGAACCGGAATTTCCTTTGGGGGAGTGTTGAAGGGAAGAAGAAGGGGGGTTAGGGCTGAAAATGACGGAGCCTATGAACCAGGCGATGCTTGCTAAAGTGAGTTGGCAATTGATTCAGAACCCTGATAGCCTTTGGGTGAAAGCGCTGGGGGCTAAGAACTGCCAAGGCGATGTCCAAAACCTCCTCATATAGGAGTGGCCCGTGGGGAGTGTTCCTTCTTCTACTTGGCGAGCTATTCATTTCGGCTCTTTGACCCTGAAGGAGGGTATCATGACTCGGTTGGGGGATGGGAATGTTACCAATTTTTGGTTTGAACGTTGGTGTAAGGGGGGAGCTTTAAAGGACTTGGTCCCTAGTGTTCCAGATGAGGGAAGTCACAAAGTTGTGGCAGATTATTTAAACTCGGAGGGATGGGATCTGCAGAAGCTCAGAATGGAGTTGCCTCTGTCTCTTTGTAAAAGGACTGTTGGGATTCCTGTGGGTTTGATTGGCGCGGGGCCTGATAGACCTATTTGGCAGCATACCTTGTTTTCAGTTAAAACTGCTTACAATTTGATTATCCAGGAAGAGGAGATGTCTGATGTCCCTTGGGCTGTGATTTGGAAGGCCCATTGCCAGCCGAAAATGCAGTTCTTTCTTTGGCTTAAGATCCAGGATAGGTTGTTAACCAACAGCCAGCGTGCGGTGAGGCACCTCACGGATGATGATAGCTGCAGGAGTTGTGGGAAATCAGTTGAGAGTTGGTGCCATGTTATGCGGGACTGCCCATACGCTGTCTTTGTTTGGAACGAGGCGCTGGTTCCGGCGGCTATGAATAGCATGTGGAATGCTGATTTGTGTGATTGGGTTCTTACGAACCTCAGTTGCAATGCTGCAATGTTTCGAGGTATCTCTTGGGCTTCCCTTTTTTTTTGTTTTGCTGGCATATTTGGGTTTGGAGAAACAAGAGAGTGTTCGAGCCCTCCTTCCTTACCCCTGACAGACCGAGATATAGCATTTTCAATGAGGTGGCTGCTTGGTGCGCAGCCGACTGCAGGGCTTCAGAGAAGCCTACGCGTCAGCTGGTCCATCTGGCTTGGACTTGTCCCCCGCCGGAGTGTTTTAAAGTGGGCACTGATGGTTGCCGGAATAATGTGAATGGAAGTATTGCTGCAGAGGGGGTGGTGCGAGATTGTAATGGAGACTGGGTGGCTGCTTTCACTGCAAACATTGGTGTGGGTGAGGTTATCGAGGCGGAGCTTTGGGGGTTGTATTATGGGCTGCGGTTGGCCTGGAGGTTGGGCAAACCTTGGGTTAAGTTGGAGGCGGATTCTGCTGCAGCTGTCCAGCTGGTGCAGAGTGATGTGGGTGCTTCCCACCCCTTGGCGGCGTTACTAGTGGCGAGCAAGCAGTTGTTAACTCGAGGGTGGCGGTGCGAAGTGCGACATGTGTATAGGGAGTGCAACCGAGTGGCAGATGAAATCGCAAGATTAGGGGCGGGTGGTGAGATTGGCTACGCTGAGTTGGAGGGTCCTCCGGCTAGTTGTGAGAGATTGTTGCTAGAGGATGCGCTGGGCATTGGGCTCATGCGTACTATTGTTTAGTTTTTGTTGTGTTGCTTTCTTGTTTTCGTTGTAATCACCAAAAAAAAAAAACTACCTCTTCTTGAACTACTGGAATGTGGCATGACCATATCTGATCCCAATTCTCCAGATTCAACCTTCGAGGAAGCCAGTGGATGTGAATTACCAGAAACATCCAATGCCAAAGTACATATTAATTACCAGAAGCTGATTATCAAACATGGACGATTAAAAAAACTCAGCTTGTGGGGTTGTTCTGGGTTAGATGTGAACAAGTTAATTATGTTCTCATATTGCTTCTCTTATGGATCTTAATCTTACCATCCGAATGCAGGCTCTATATCTAAACTGCCTCGAACTCAATGATCTGAATCTGAACTCTTGTAAAAATTTTGCAACCAGGTATGTACAGGCTTGTTGCTTATGACATGTTTTTCTTTTGCCGAGGTTTATGTCAATTCATTGAATAGATTTTTTTTTAAAATGATTTGTATGATTAAGTTATGGCTGTTTTTTTTTTTGGAATCCAGCTTCGAAAATGTGCATGCATCAGCTTGCCTAGAATTGTTGATTGGTGCCATTCAGAGCCAGGTAAATCATAATTCCCCAACACAATATTGAAAACTAATTATGTAGGGGTTCTTTTTGGCAATTGGGAAATGCATCTGATTATGGCTTAAAGAAATCCGAGTAGTTCTTAATCTTTGCATCTTTGTTGTAGGTTGACAAAAATATATCTAGTTAATAGCTTATGATTTATGGTTTAGCTCTCAAGTTTTCGGCTCTCCCACCATCACCCCTACCCAAACACCCCTCTCTTCTTCCCAAAAATTTCAGAAGCTTACTTGAGATAACACCATTCTGTTAATAAGGTCTACTAGTAAAATCAGTCTTTAAAGTTGGGTTTGGACTTGGCAATCCTTTAGGGAGAAACAATTATTTTCTTTTTATGTAAGTTTGGTTATGATTGTGTCAATGGGCGTATTCGGTGTATGTATCTCTTAAAGTTTCGTTTTGCAGTCGTCTGATGACGAAAAGAAACGAAGAAAGGTTGATCAGCGTAAGTGTAACGTTCTTGCCTTCTGAATCCGATGACATGTCCCGTTGGTGTATACATGTGCAATCATCTCTTGTTTGTTGCCATATTGGTTTTAAAAGACTCTATTTTCCCTGTAAACTTTAATTTTTATACTTATGATAATTCTAAAGAAACTTCATGTTATGTTTTAGCTTCAAACTAGTAGGCCTTCCAAATTGGAGACACATTGGATAGCATACCTAGGATTTATTTATAAACCCCATTTCAAATAAGTTGTAATTTTTGTAACATTTATGTTTCAAAGATGAACTATTTTGTTTTCTAAGTCATGTTTAATTTTCAATAAGCATCAAGCATCCATATCGTTTATACATTTCTTATCTCACATTGTCATTACTTATTTGAGGTTTACTTTTGTATGAATACTTTTGCTCTTAAATTGTGTATAAATGGTTGTAGATGTGCCTTAGACTAGTTGGTTAACATAGATAGTATATAATTTTTATTCTCTATACAATGATACGGGGAATGAGATTATTTTATACACATTGGATATTAATTGATTTCGTTTTTTACAAGAGCTGAACTTAGACAATACAGCAAAGTGGCAACAAAGATATTAGTTAGGAAAAAATAGAAACAAAGTTAGAGGATTTGGAAAGCTTTAAGTCTTAATCTGACCATGATGAGTGACATAGATCGAGGTAAGAACATCTAATTTAAATCAATCATCCTGCTTCTCCGCTTTCTTTCGCTTCTTCGTCTTCATAACATCCAAATTGGATGCTTCCCATCTGCAACACTGTCTTCAGTCCTTTGCATAATTGAAGGCATATTAGCATCATCCCATTTAGCCTTGTTGGCTTTCAAAGCCGAGGGAGCATTTTGAGATATCAAACTCATATCTCACAAAAACAATGCATGTCTGCTTCTACAAAATAACATAAGTGAAACTTAAGTCACAAACAATATTAGCAGCCAAAATAACTTCCAAAATTTGTAGAAAACTAAAAAAATTTGCAAAAACTGGGGAAAAAATTTTAACTGTCAATGACCCTAAACCCTAATTTTGGCCAACAACAAAAACTACAATCCTTTTCTTTCTCGATAGGCACGCTACCATCCTGTTGCACCACTTTCTTCCGCTTCTTCGTCTTCATAACATCAAAATTGGATGCTTCCCCATCTACAACACTATCTTCATTCCTTTGCATAACTGAAGGCATATCAGTATCATCTCATTTAGCTTTGTTGGCTTTCAAAGCCGAGGGAGTGTTTTGAGATATCAAACTCATCTCTCACAAAAACAATGCATGTCTGCATCTACAAAATAACATAAGTGAAACTTAAGTCACAAACAATATTAGCAGCCAAAATTTGTAGAAAACTATAAAAATTTGCAGAAACTGGGAAAAAAAATTTCAATGTCAATGACCCTAAACTCTAATTTTAGCCAACAACAAAAACTCCAAAAAATCTAGACAAATTTTATACACGAACATTCCTGGTGCACAAAATGAAGAGAAAAATAAAACAACAAATATAAATTAAATTTTAACCATAAACTGAAAAGGGAGCGAAGGGAAAGGGAAAATAAAGGGGAAGTAAACTTACTAGGGAGATGATGTCTTCTGAAGGGCAGTGACTTTCAGCAAAGCAAGAGAACAGTGGCTAGAAATGGGCAATGTCGAAACCAAACTGAAGTGCTTACTTTGGGTTCGGTTCGAGCGAGAGAGCAGGGGGAGACGGACGACAACCGGCTTGATTCTGTGAGATGGACGACTGTGGTTATGGCTACCGATGGGGTTTGGGTTTCGGTGAGATGGGTAGAAGATGAGTGATTGGGTGAGGTTTGGAAATTTCTGAGAGCGAGAATTGCTGGAAATAGAAAGAGAGGGAATAATTTTGGGCAATTGGGCTTTGGGTTTGGATTTTTGGGTGTTGGGTATTGAATATAGGTCATGGGCTTGGGTTTTTGGTTGTTGGAAATTATATATAGGTGGTGGGCTTAATTAAATATTAAAATGTAATATTAATTACTATGCACCGTTTGGAGATGTACAAAGAGATGTACCAGTAATGCAACCTTCATCAACAGCTTTGTGGAAGCAGGCCATCGTTCGCAGATCCCGGTGGTAAACATGTCCTTCCCCTCTAGAGCTCAACAACTGCTTTCCATCATTCGTAAAAGCAAAAGAACGAACGCTTCCATTCATCTTTAGTATTCCAATCAATTCCTTTGAAGGTTCCTCAACATTTGCATCCACAAGGACTGAATATTCAAGAAGCCCAGGCAACAAATTTGCACTGCTCTTCACAACAAGATCCTCATTTGTTCGAAGGATATCATCAACAGATATAGCAATTGCTAATATATCCACATCACAAAAAGTCCAACATTTTTGGTGTTGTTTTTAACATATGATAAGATGTGAATCTATGATCTACATGACTTCATTTTACCAACTACAAATATATATATGATGATCAAAATACATGGTCAGCTTGATCAACGGCTCAAAATGCATTGGCTTCGGTTTCTGCACGAACCAAGCTGGCATACACACCGTTACGATGGGAAGCCATGAGAGCATCATGGCTTCCATATTCTGTGATGCCACCATTGTTCATGACTGCTATCATCTCAGCATCTCTGATCGTCGAAAGCCGGTGCGCCACTATGATGGTAGTGGCCCTTTTCGAAATTTTTTTAAGTGCATCTTGGATATGTCTCTCTGATTCCAAATCCAATGCACTACTTGCTTCGTCTAGAAGTAACACCTTTGATTTCTTCAATATCGCCCTTGCTATGGCAATCCTTTGCTTCTGGCCCCCGGATAGCTGAGCACCGCTTTCACCCACCTAAAAAGATGAGATATTAATCAGCTCATATCGACAGTCTGATTTTTATTAAAAATAAGATGACTAAAGAGCTGGATTATAGAGAACTAGGGTTGGGCCAATTCGGACTCGCCCAAGTCCAACTATTTTTAAATTAATTAAGCTGGTTTAGATTAAAACAAAGAAAATCAGTCTGGACCCAGCCCTACTTCAACTAGAACATTTGTTGACTTCGATTAAGTTGAAGTCCTAACCCGTCCAAATTCGATCCAGCCCAATTTTAGATCAAGAATTCATTCATACATGTAATTATAATCTTATTGGACTCTAAATATGTATTCACTAACAAAATATGTAATTCTAATACTGTTTAACCCAATGAAGATTGATCTTAGCCTATTTGTTTTTTGTGTAACACTATTTTTTATAATCATGGAAATTTTGTCTAATATCGGAATATTTGAACTTCTATTTAAAGGGTATATTTTGAACTTTTGGGTTGAATCCGTACTCAACCTCAAACCTGTAGAAACCAGAATTAACTAAAACCCGTAATTCGGAAAGTATTAGGATTGAGTTGATATTCCAATTCACCCAACCTGCCCTAGTTGCACACCAACAAAGAAAAGATTAGTGTTAAATGTTGAAGCATACCTGAGTTTCATAGGCTTGAGGGAGGCCACTAATGAAGTTGTGAATATAAGCTTCCCTTGCAGCATCTTCAATTTCAGCCCACGAAGCATTTGGGTTGCCAAAACCAATGTTCTCTCTTATAGTCCCAGCAAACAAAGTAGGCTCTTGACCTACTAAAGCTACTTGCCTTCTCAACCACTTCAAATTGATCTCTCTCAAATCCACCCCTCCCATCATCACCTTCCCTTGGATTGGATCATAAAACCTTTGTATCAACCATATCACCGTTGATTTTCCCGACCCGCTTCCTCCCACCAAAGCCACCGTGCTTCCCCCTTTAACCTTCAAACAAAACTCATTCAACACAGTCACTTCTGGCCTACAAGGGTATGCAAATGTGACCATTTTGAACTGAATATCCAATGGTTTCGACCGGTCAAGCTTCCTCTCTTTCTCCCTGCTGTTACTCCCAATCAACGGCTTACGCTTAATGATCTCAAAAACTGCTGGAATTGCTGTTGAAGCCATGGATGTGTCTGGTGCAAGACCGGCCAATTGCCCAACAGAAAATGAACTCAACACAAGAATGAGAAAAATTTTGTACACTTCACCAAACCCTGCTTTGCCTTCTTTCACAAGGTAAGCACCATAAAAAAGGGTTAGGGTATATGCTCCATACATAACACCTTGGGAAAACCCTAATGCCAGCCCCATGATCTGTGACCTTCTCACCGATTTGCGCTTAGGCCCGGATAAAGCTCTTTCGAAGGACTTAACCAACTGTTCTTGAGCAGAAAATGTTGTAACTGTCCTTATGTTTGTAACTGCACCAGCAGCAATGTTGCTAGCCTGGGCATAAGCATCATTGTCAAGCTTTGGGCCTAAGTTTATAATCAAGCTTAAGTAACTTGCACCAAGAGTCAAAGGAGTTAGTGCAGCAGCCAAAAGAGTTAGCCTCCATTCAAGCCAAAAACACAGACCAAGTCCCACCATAGCTGAGCTCAAACCCATTAACATGACTGATAACCGATCAACATGGACAGAACGAAAACTTACAGAATCAATTGAGAGTCTTTGGACCAGAGCTGATTTGGAATTTTGTTCGAAATCAAACCAACCCGGTTCTTGTTTTAGCATTGATCGAAACAATAGGCCTCTTACTCTCATTGTGAGTTTTGTACCCGCCAAGCCACATAAGCCTTGCTGTCCTGTCATGAAGAGGATGTTCCCGAATCCAAGCGCAACAAGTACTAAACAAAGGGGCTCAATATTTTTTTTTATTTTTTCAATTTTCCCGAAATAGATCTCAAGGGCTAGGCCAAGAACATAAGGGAAGATTGACAAGATTGCACCGGCATGCATTCCCAAGAGAAATCCAAGCAAAAGAATTGGAAGCTCGGGTCTTTGTAACAGCCATATATCCGAAAGTTGAACCTTTCTTGGCTTTGGTTTCAAGACGTCTTCCTCATCCTCCAATTGACGCTTATCTATGGCGGATTTTGATCTTGATACATCATGTGTTGACTTGTCCGTCACGAAAACCCGATGACTGTCGTTTTGAGTATCATTTTGTTTCGACATAGGCTTTGTTAGTCCATCTGCCGCAAGCTCAACAAGGCTATAATACGCTCCGGCCTTTTCCATGAGCTGTCGGTGATTACCTATCTCAACAACAGAGCCAGAGTCAAGAACAACAATCGTATGAGAGTTTCGTACTGTTGACAGCCTGTGGGCAATTACAATCGTTGTCCGGCCTGAGGAGATCTTGTCAATAGCCTTTTGAACTGCAACCTCAGATTCGGGGTCTAATGCGCTCGTTGGTTCATCCAACAGAAGGATTTTAGGGTCTTTGATCATAGCTCGTGCCAAGGCAATTCTTTGCTTTTGCCCTCCTGAAAGCAGGGCTCCTCTGTCTCCAACCTGCCAAATGCGACATTACTTGAAACATAAGTTACCAATTAAACGTGACGAAATACCACTTAACGAAACCAGTTACCATTTAAGAGGGTGTTTTTGATTTCGAACCTGAGTGTCATATCCGTGGGGAAGGCCGGAAATGAAGCTGTGAGCATTGGCAGCATTGCAAGCAGAAATTGCTTCTTTCTTGGTGGCATTTTCCTTCCCCATCATCACATTTTCTAATATGGTTGTGGCAAATAGCACTGGCTCTTGCCCAACCATGCCTATCTGTCCTCTTAGCCACTTCACTTGCAATGTCCTTAAATCATGACCGTCCAATGTAATCGTACCTGCCAAACCGAACATTCGAAAAACAAATCATCTCAAGACATGAACTAAAATTAACCATTCCAAATTTATCATGCATGAAATTGTAAAACCATAAGGTTATGGTACCTTGATTAGGGTCATAGAACCTCTCTATAAGGGCAAAAATGGTGGATTTTCCTCCCCCGCTAGCTCCAACAAGTGCTAATGTCTTTGAAGATGGAATAACAAGATTGAGAGAATAAAGAATTGGAGCATCAAGACGCGACGGGTATGAGAACGAAACGCCTCTGAATTCAATCCTTCCGCGAGCGCTTGGCAGGGTCCTGCCTACCGGGTTGTATGGGTCTATCTCTGGAACCCTATCTATAACCTCAAACACCCGCCCTGCTGCCACCGTGCCTTGCGCAAATTGCGCAAAGTATGACAATGACAATGCCAAGCCCCTATGAAAAATTTTGTCACATGACAAATGTGTCAAAAAAATACTATTCAGTTCTATATCGAAAATTTCTAAATAGCGTCACGAAGACAAGACTCTTACCTTCCTCCAACATTGACACCGAAGAAACAAGCAATGGCGTCACCACCAATGATCTCTCCCCTAGCAACCAAGACACCGCCGTACCAGAAAGCCAATGCCCATGTTGAATAAGTAACCAGATAGATAACTCCCACACCAGCACCCTTGGCAAAGCCAATCCTTGCACCAAAAGGCACCAACTTGGCCAATAAATCCGCGTATTTTTCTGCCAAATTATCCTCTGCCACAAAAGAAAACACGGTCCTGATTGAACTGATGGCTTGCTCAGCAACAGTCCCAGCTTTCCTGTAAGAAATCTGCGACGAACACACCAGAAATGAGTCAAGATTATGCGACGAAAATTCAGGTTGAAATTTGTTAATTGTGTTGATTTTTTTTTACCTCTTCTTTCGTGGTTAGGCCAACATAAACGGCTTTGTAAACAATCCCACAGGACATCATCAAGGGTATGACTGAGAAAACTACAAGTGATATTTTCCACGACCTAATAAATCCAACTGTGTATCCACATATGAAGGTACATATATGATGAACAAAATGTGCCATCTGCAAAATCATATCAAAATTCGAAATAATGTATCAATGTGACGTCAGAAAAATAAACAAAAAATCGTTACGTAATCATAAAATGATCAGTAGCTGACCTTCTCCCCCATAACTTCTTGGATTTGAGCAACATCACTTGAAATTCCATGCATAATATCACCGGCGGCGATTTGTGTGTCGAAGAAACTAATGTCTTGTCTCAGAACTGCTCTTAGATACTCTCTTCTTATTCTTTGAGCAGATCTCTCCCCCACCATTCTCCAGCAAGTAATCTCTGCCGATTAAGTGACAAATAATTTAGTAAACTAAAATCTTTGACAAAATTTCAATCTTGAAAATACTTTAGACCACAAAAAACAGAATATAAAAATAAAAATTAATTAGATGTATATAATCCAACTTACCCATGTAAGCTCCAACTACAACTATTGCTGCTAGTGCAGCCATATACAGGCATATCTGAAATCAAATTAAACAAAAACAAAAGGAGATTTAATTATCAACTTTGAATCAAATTTTCTCAAATATTAAAAAACAACGGTAACAAAAATTTACTAAAGGTGACGCTCGAAATAGGAAAGTGATGGTTTTCACACTTCTTTTCTGCATGCATTCTATTTTTTTTTTTATCCATTAGATTGAGTTAATCGAAGCACAATCAATTGACAAAAAAGAATGGTAAAAAATTTCATACCGTTTCAACGTCCTTCATCATCGGAGTTTTATCCGCGAATGTGGATTCAATGGCAATCTTATTGACGAACTTTCCAAAAAGATAAGAGTACCAAGGAAGAGAACCGCCATTGATGAGAGCTCCAACACAGCCCAAAAACACAAGAACAATATCCCACTTTGTTGAATACTTGAACAAACTAAACAACCCAACTTGCTTGGGTGGCAAGGCATCATCTTCATCCTCCTCTTCATCAAAAACCGAACCATGATCATTGAGTCGATCTTCGCCGTCGTATCGGTGACTCGTAACATTCGATTTCCATGCTTCATCATCGTTATAGCCATAACCATCAGGACGATGTCCCACAAATTTTGACGTGCCATGATCATAAAATTGGCCACCTGCGTCATGACCCAAATGATGTGGCATACCATGGCCCAAATTATATATATGTGACTGACCCATAAATCCAGAATGATTCTTATCATCATAATGATCATGTGGTGTTTGATCATCAAGCTCAATCAAACCAAGAACATCTTTTTTAGCCAAAGGGCCTCCACTATAATTCCCACTTCCCAATTCCTTAATTTTTTCTAATTTTGGGGACTTTTTGTAAGTAGCATTGTAATTACTCTTCCCAAAAATTAAGGAGCTCTCACTATTATTATTATTATTGTAAATATTATTTCTAGTGGGAGCAACATAGCTTTGAAGCTCAAGCCTGCCATCAAGGGCAGAATCGTAATTTTGGTTATTACTGGCGGAGCCTCTGAACCCACTGGAGGTCCGGGAGAGGTAGTAGTAGTTGGCTGAGCGGCGGACTATGTGGGCCTCGGAGGTTGTGCTGGCGGTGGCCCATGGGCTTAGAGCTGAGCCCAAGTTTCGAGTGTCACTCCACCCAGTGGGCTCAAACTGCCAAGAAATCTCCCCCTGCCATGACACGTCATTGTCCGCCGCGAACGGGGTGGTGGGGCGGGACCTCCGGCTGCCGGGGGTCCGGTTTGGGGTCGTCCGGGAGTGGGAGCTGGCCGGGGTGAAGGAGTGGGAACCGTAGCGGGAGCTCACCGGTGTGGGGTGGTGGGGCTGGCGGTGGCTGGAGGAGGACTGCTCAAGTTCAAAGGAGGAGTCTATGGCATTGCGAGCCATGATGTGAAGAGTAGTGTTTGGTGGGAAGGAAAATTAGGTGGGGAAGTGGGGGAAAAAAGGGGAAAGAAAAAGAGCTCCCAACTATGTGGCCATTGTATGGTTGCCAGTTGGAGGAGTTGTGAATGAAACTGTGAGTTGGTTGATGATTTGTTGTTCCTGTCCAAAGATGTTGGTTGGTTTATTGAGAAATCCAAAGACTTCGTTGAATCCGTCTGATTTTGAGTGGAACCAATATGCCATCCTTCATCTTATATGACAATGTAGTTTTGGAATAGGGGCGTTTATCTTTATTTTGTTAGAATAGATTCTAAATTCAAATCTCATGAATGACAATTTCAAGTAAAGAAAATGTTAAGAAGAACATATTTGCAAATCATGTACTAATATAAGTAAACCCTATTTATATTTGTGGGTATTACATGTATTAGGATTTAGTTTGCAAATTTATTCTACAAATATATTATCCTTAGCATTATAGATCGATAAAGATGACAAGGAAATTAAATTAGGATGAATCTTCCCCTTCCTTTTGTTTTGTTAGAAAATATAGTTTGTTATAGTGTGAGAATGAGTTATTATCAGTTCAAAAACATATAAACAAAAGTATATATTCATTGACAAGAAGATACAATGAAAACCATGAAATACTACAAAAATAAGCCCTTGTTTGAACACTTTTTTATTTTTCTTTGTTTTTATTATTCGGAAATAAATAAATAAACATGAAACAAAAGTTAAAAAGTAAAACGAACTATAATATTTTCTAATTTTTTATTTTAAGTTTTTACATACATTTCCTTCACTAAGAATATTTCTGTTATATATTCTCGACAACAAAAATAATTGTAATTATTACGTTCGGAAGTCTAATTCCATAAGTTTATATAGCTCGGATTCTAATTATTTATTACACGAAATTTATTATCCATCTTTTAACTCCAAAATAAAAACTTAATCAAACCTTATTGGCTAAAAATTATATGATCAAGAGACACAGAGCTCTGTTATTTTATCAAATTTAGCAGTTGATTTTTTTTTTTCGAACTAATTATGAGTTTATTTTTGTCTCTTACAAATTTGACAACTTGTACGATTAAAATTGAAGAAGCAATCATGCTGACGTACTTTGTTACTATCCCGCCAATAAGACACGTCATCTATTATTATATTATGTCACACGAAAAACAATAAGCAGGCCAAATTCAGGCCGGCTGATATATTGAAGAAACATAAAGTATTTATTTATTCATTGACTTTAAAAAAAAAAAAAGGAGCTTCATCGAATAAGGATAAATCATTATAGAAGCAATTAAGAACCAATCAATTATCTTCATAATACGACTTTAATCATCATTTATTTGAGTTGACTGCAAAAAAAATTAAAAAAACGCAAACTGCAAACAAAGCTACAACCAAACCAAACAACTTTATTTTTCTGTCTTTCACAAGGTTTCTCCAACTGTCATTAGCTCATGATTTACACTAATTTTTATTCAGATTCATGGTCTTCATGTTTTGACCAGTCAACAGATGACCACATGTGATCTTGGAATAAGAAAAAGAATGGGTTCGTTGAGTTTGGAATTTTAAGCAGATTCACGGTATATAATTATTTTTTATTGAGATATTTAAATACGAATTTTAATATAGAAATGTGTATGTATTCACAAGCGGATAAAAAATTAAGAATCGGAATACTTTATAGATTTATATTTTAGTGAATTTAGAAAAGAGGAAGTAAAGAATCAAAATAATTTTTACACTTTTTTATTCAAATAAACATAGAAAAAAGACTTGGAAAAAAAAAACAAAGAAAAAAGGCTTCCTTGTTCTTTGGAAAAAAAAAATTATGTAGAGAGAAAACCTTGAAAAGCAGGCGTCGTGAATATTTGCCGAAAGTTTGAAGCTTCCAAAGAACACCACAACAATCATTGATGAGAATCACCTTTAACAATGGGATGTTGATACCAATCACAAAATTCACAAGACTTAATCCTAATTTTCTTTTTCATTTTTTCAAATTTATTGTTGGTGCGAGATAAATGTTCTTAACCAGTAGGACCACGAACACTTAAGTACATGATCCTAGATCTCAAAATTTCACGACGTCTTCTTCCTTCGGGTCCAAAAACGTCAAAATGTTCACAGTAGTTCGAAAAATTTATGAACACAAATAGTCTTCTTTTCTTTTTGCAAGAAAATAGAAATCCCTTTTAAAATGGTAGATTAAAATTGGTGGAAAATGGTGGGATGTCTGTTACAAGCTATTATTATTCTGCGTAATCACAACACTCTGCTTAAACTGTCAACAACGTTGGATTGTTCTAACAAAAGTTTGAGATATACAAATCACACAAAGGCTATAAAACCACATGAACAGGGAAATAAGAATGCCTCTGGACTACCAAAAATACGATTACATTTCGCCAAGAACCCCATCCATCGACTCATTGTCTTGTCCCCAATACAATATACAACCATATTTCAAAACAACTACGTATATATATAGCTCTAACTAAACGACAGCGCCTCACGAATCCAACATATACATAATCCCAACGTAGTGCCTACTCAATCGTGTATTGTATCTTATGGTATGATCAATCATCCTTTAAACCTACCTTGAAGATGAACCAAGCACTTGTTTCTTTAAGTGGTAATCAATCACCTCAGCTTTGAGTCGCTTCCCTTGCTTCGGAATGATGAGAGTGAAAAAAATGACCGTGGAGCTGTAACATAGAACCGTAGGTACATCACTGTTAGAACCATTCTACACAAATTCCATTGTGGTATGTTTGGATGAGGAACTTCAAAGTTCCAAGAATCTAGCCAAAATTAGTTAAAAATGAGCAACTTCAAAGTACCAAGGATTTTGGAAATGATTAGATGCAAGGCATTTAGATGGTTTTTCTATGCTCATGTGGTGCATGTGCCCCCTTGTTTGTAATGCATTTATCACTAATATAGCCTAAATCCCTTGGAACTTTGAAGTTCCTCATCCAAACATACCCTAAAGAAACGTAATCATTTCCTCCGTGTCATCCTAAATGAGTGTGACACAGACGGAGAAATCGTTGATAGATAATTACCTTTCAATGAGCTTCCTGACAAATGATCCTCCCGAAGTTTAAAGTTCACTGGAGGCGCTGGGATAGAGCTTCGTAATGCTTGAACTGCATAGAGAAGTAAATTCGAAAATTCAGCTCTACATTCGTTTTCTCAAATGGAGAAATGCAATAAAATTAAATTCTTCAGAAAGAGAACAATTCACCTAGTTCATAGCAACAGATGCAAAGGAAAATCAAGCATAATTAGAAAGTAAAAAATACAAAAGAAATCAAACAGGATAATTTGTTCATTGATGTCTTAAGATTTGCAAACTATGCCTATCTACACATAAAGACAAACAAACATATATAACATATATAAGTATATAATATGTGTACGCTGATCTGGATCAGCACTCAACGTACTAGCCTATAGGAATAAAATAAATGACTGCATGGACAGTAAAGCTGGGAATGGAAAGCGGAGTTGGGTTTCTTAAGGGTCCCTAGAGTCTTTCAAGGATCATTAGGTTTCGTAGTTTTCACCCACGTTGGCTTTTTCAACCTAAAAAGAAAATGGTTGGGACTCAATATTTTGCTACGGACAACTAGCTCTAAGTCGCATAAGTTAAACGAAGAAAGCATATACGGCTCGTTTGGTGAGCGGGATTGGATTCGATAACTCCTCAAATTCAATGTATTTTGAATATGAAAATTGATTTATTTTCAATGTAAGGGAATTAGAGAGAGTAGAGATAGATGAAAATTTATCCTATCCAATCCCCTTAAAATAGTAGGATTGGAAAAGGTAAGTTTCTTACTATGTCTAATCCTATCTAATCCTCCTACAATGAAACCTTATCCATTTTCACATTCAAAATACATTGAATTTGGAGAGTTATCCAATCCAACCCAATCATGCTCACCAAACGTGGCAATAGGTTATATAAGTGAAAATAATTGGCAAATTAGGATATCTGTTAGTTACCCTGTTCATTGAACTCGCTTTCATTGAAGCTGTCTTCAGGACCCTGTGTGAATCCCATTCTTGACTTCCTCAAATCTTCTGATGATCGGTTTGCAAGATCTCGCCCATCTTCTGTATCATCATCTCCTTCCGAAGTAGTAGCAGAGATCCAGTCAACCATATTATCGGTCCCACGACTTTTTCTTCCAAACTTTAACAACCGTTTAAATCCTTTCGTCATATCCTTGCGTGACTGATTTTGAGATGAATTGGTAGCAAGAACAGGTTTCTGAGCACTTCCCCATTTCTTTCTCATCCGAGCTGCATCAACATCAATTTGCGTAAGACCATGAGAATTCCATGAAGCAGGGCTCCCAATTGGAGAGTCTACAGAGGCTTCAACATCTGAGATCTCATGCGGGTAAGAAAAGGGATGATGCATGTGCAAGTTCCATGACATGGGGCTTTCCCCCGGTGAATCTGGTAGAGACCCTAAAGCAAATGTTGAAGGCGCAACAGCAGGCAATTCAGCAACTGAAGTAGGGTCCACCTGAGAGAGAGATCTTACGGAACTGACATTATCGGACCCAGAGTTATCAGACTTTTCAGATTCCTGGCTCAGTCTTGGTTTCCCGTTATCCATGTCAACACCATCCTCAACTGCTATATTTTCAAGCTCTTCTTCATCTTCCTCTTCTTCCTTGGCCCTATCAACTGAATCGTCTGCCTCAAAGGTCAACTCATCAACTTCTTCATTTGTTGAAGTCTCAGATATCATGGACCCTTTTAGCTTGGAAATACTAACTCCAGAACCAGCACCTATGCCACTACCCTTTCTAAGAAACGACTTTGGCTCGACATATTTGGGAAATTTGTCATAGGGCCCCTGCTCGGCTTGCTCTTTATCAAATGGCACCATGACAACACCATCAGAGTTTAGAGGAGACAAGTTGTTAAATTCTGCAGGATTCGCAGAACTTTTCCTCAAGGAGTGAGAACGGCGCGGCTTCTCTTCCTTGGCCATTGTCTCTTCAGTAATGCTCCTGCTGCGGGAATAGCTTTTGACCTGCGAACGAGCAGCTATTTTGCTAACAGCTGGTTTGCTCACTCCCGAAGAGGGCTTTGTGTTTTCTTTCCTGAAATCAGAAAAGTTGGGAACTGACTGTGCAAGAGGATTTTCTAACTCTGGTCTTCGCCGCCCTGAACTAAGGTTAGAAACTTTGGCAGAGGACCGTGGAGCTGGTGCGGTTGGGGTCCAGGGGGTGGAAGAAGGAACATTTCTATTGGGAAAAAGCTTTTTATTTTGAATGCTTCTAGAAGCACCATCTCCTAAGGATGCCTCGCTAGAAAACCTATCCTCCCCATACAATTTCTGACCTGAAAATTCAGAGAGATCCTCATCCTTCTCCCACTGAATGGAATCTATTGGCTGTTGTCAAAACAGAAAATTAACATCCTAGGATACAAATACCAATCAGCAATGAAAAACTAAATAAATAAATAAAAAATCAAGTTTTCCAGTCATCAATTTTACTGCTAATTTCATGATAACTTAAAGAGATTCCATACCTGCTCCCTCTTCATGCTAGATCGAAGATTAAATGTTCTCAGCTTGTCTGCACGTCGGCGAGCACTAGATACTGAATCCTGTCTGTCCGCTGACCCAGAAAACTTGGCTTTTAACTCTGCCTTACTTTGCTCAAGGCTATTTTCCATGGCCTTCAACTTGGCTTCCTTCTCTTCTCTTTTAGTACCCCATTCTTCTCTCAGTTTAGCATCCCTTTTCTGCATGTACCTCTCATAGAATTTTCCTTTAGAATCAAGAGAGAAACCAGGCGCCGAGAAATTCTGCCTCAGAGTATCACCATAATCCTGGACACCTGCCATCTTTGACGGTGGAGGAGTATTTAAATTGTCCATGTCACTGGAACCACCCAATGGTTCCATCACTGTACTACTGTCCAAAAATTGTGCAGGAGTAATCTCCTCCGCTACAGGTTTTCTGTATTGTGAACTTATTGACGGTTCCTTCTTCTTCACATCCACTGGCTTGCTTCTTCGAGCAGAACTAGACTGATCCCCGGGAATCCGAAGCTTGTGCTCTGCAAAAAGCTTTTCAAGCTCATTCGCCTTTATTTTAAGCTCATCATTGAGCTCTTGATTTCCCTTGGTCTGTCTAACTCTCTGAACTTGCTCGACTGGCGCTGCCATTGTAGCAAAGCTCTCTTGATTCATTAAAACCTTGTCAACTAGAACTTCCAACTTGCTATTTTCGTAACTACCATTGCTTTCATCTCTCTTACCTTGTGACTTCTTAATCTGTTCGCGACTGGAAGAAACCGATTTCTGGAATTTCATTTTCTGAGCTCCAGAATCTTCCACTTTAATGTGTTGCTTATCAGTGTTACTAATTTCTGCAGAAGAAGATCTCCACAGTGGCTGGGGAGGCGATTGATCAACGTCAACTGCTTTGACCAGTGCTGGAGAGGCTTCTTCAAAAAAAATTCCGACACCGCCCTCAAACTGCCCTGAGAAAGATCGGGAATTGCCCTGATAACTCCTAGAACGTAACTGAGTCATTGGCTGATCTCTCAGTCTAGAATCTTCGACTTTATTCCCAAACCCACCACCTGTTGCACCCCCAACCTGGTTCTTCCCTCCAACAACCTCTGCACGACCAGAAAAACCTTTGGACTGTGTCTCAGGACCGGATTGATCCTTAAACCCGCCGCTTCTATCTTCGCTACGGGGAGAAATCTTCAGCTTCTCCACAGAAACCCCTTGATCACTCAACCCAACCTGCTCTGTTCTTCCACTAGAAGACATGGATTGCGGATGAGAACCCACTTGCTCCTTTGCCTTTGACCCCACCTCCTCCTTACCATCAGCTTGATCTTTCAGCTCAATATCCTCAACTCTGCCAGAAGAACTCGTTCCCTCAACCTTAAGAGAATTCGTTGACTCAGATGGCCCCTTCCGGTCCTTATCCTCCGCCACACCAGATATTATATTGGTCGCCGGCTTTGTATGAGAAGTTGTATGAGAAACAGCGGAAACAGAGGATGGTGTGCACAAGGGACTTTCTGTTTCTTTCTTCTCCGCACTCAAATCGATGCTCATGTCACTTGCACCGCTCCATCTTCGCAGCACAGCCGGCGCAGATGACACGTCAGAAGACAGCCTCCGGAGCTCCACAGGTTTGGCAACAACAGGTTTGCCACCACTGGAAGAACTACTGGAACTCTCCTTCTGCTTACTCTCAAAGAGGCTGATACGGTCCTGGACGCTGAGCCGCCTCGTCGGTTGACTCACACCCAAAGGAACGGTCGACTCGATCTGGGGCTCGTCCTTCTTCTCCGCCTTCGCCTTGTCTTCGCCTTTGTCTTTCTGAGTTACGTAGTTACGATGTTGTGTATGGAGGTTGGTGTTTAGCGACTTGGGTTGTTGACACGTGGAGGATCTTGATGGGTCTTCTAGTTGGCTGTGAGCCTTACCATGGGGCTCAGATGTATCTTCGGTGGGGTCATCAATTGACATGTCAGACTCACATGAAGATCTGACAGCTCTGTCGTCGACACTTGGCTTCCATTGCTTGATCACGTCGGATCTTCTTTGGCACAGGGAGATAAATTTGGTGCAAGCATCGCTGCGCACATTTGGAAAAAATAAATAAATTATAAATTATAATTTGTACCATACATAAAATTTAAAAGAAAGAAACAAAATTAAAAATGGTTTATTTAGGTGAGAAGTACAAGGCAGTTGAGATTTGAGAAATGGAAAGGACTCTGCAACTGCTGGACCTGCCAAATTGTGACAGGCTGCTTTACTCTTTTTCTAAGTTCTACCAACCTTATTTTTCCCTAAGACTGGGCCATTTGTCAACTATCAAAGTGGGCCAACTGGGCCCATCATGACCCACTTAATATGCTTCACATATAGTCAGACCAAACATGGAAGAACCCCTAGTCTTAGATTTTTTTTTTTTAAAACAACAATATTGGGGGAGGGGGATGGGGATTACACACATTAAGTATCCACTTCGCCCTTCAAGGGTCGAATCCGAGACATCCCACTACACATTGAAGAGGAATACCACTAGTAGATTGCTTAGTACTAGTGGCTAGAAAAATTATCATATGCTCTTATTTTGAACATAATGAATAATCCTATCAAACGAAAAATGGACTTTAATAAAATAACAATGAAAAAATAAAAAACTGTTTTGGTTGTGTTTAAAGGTCTGTGAAAATCTGTCAATCTATGAAAGAGATGCAACCAGTAATATGGAGACAAGAAAGTTGGAGTTTCATTCTGGCCAAAGAAACGCATGGGGTCACATTATGATCCCTATTCGCCGATCTAAAATTTCTTATCATCGTCACTTCTAAAAGTCAGATGGCATGCTTCAATCAGGACACCTTGTTAAAGTAATAAACCTTTTGTATTTTAGAGTTGCACATTTTCAAGGTACAGGATATTATGATTAGCATTTCACTTTCCAAGTTTAGCTTATGTCCACAAAGGGACGTGATAACATATCACTTTCACAATAACGCATTATTAGCATATAATTGCAGAAACTGGATTAAATTATCAACATACAACAGTTAAAGGAAAATTAGAAGAATCATTATGCACATTCCTTCTGTTAGTAATTCTGGAGAGATTTGGCTCAAATTAAGTTTCAAGGCATTTTTCTCCAATGTTTGTATTCTGTTTGGCGTTCACCGACAATCACACCAGACAGACTCAACACTACCACCAAGATGCAGCAACAATTCACCACAAAAGGCAAGTTTTGACAATGCAGACATGCAGACATGGAGGTAAGCATAAGCAGTGAGAGCACGCACGCACACACATACCCATAGGAATAGATATGGGAGGGGCATGGGCTAAATTATTGGAGGGGTGAGATTGAAAAAATGTTATATAAAAGTTGAAAAAACAGCCACTAGTACTACAGTCTAGTGGTCTTCCTCCCCACTGTGCAGTGAGTGGTCTCGGGTCCGACTCTCATAAAGGGAGAGATCGATACCCAGCGTACATAATCTCCCTCCCCCAATATTGTTGTTTCAAAACAAAAAACAAAACAAAACTTGAAGAAACAAACAGAGAAGGGATTTTCCGAAATCTTACTTCAAGCGATGGGCACCAAATTGATCTGCAAAGAGTTGTAGTTCAGAGATTGTATCAGGGTTAAAACCAGCAGCAGATGCACGTGCACAAGCTGTGGTTAAATCCTGCCTAACTGCAACAAGTCGTACATCAATAGCCCTCAAAAGCTCCTTCCTGTAAGAATTTCAATAAGGGAATTAAAAAAATGAGAAATCAACTTTGGGAGAGGGAAGGGAGTAAAATGCTTTTAACTAGAATATAGTAATATACATCTTAGCATGATTATCTACAGCCATCCTGAATGGTGATGGCAGTGTTATTACCAACTGTTCAAATGAAAGTATAGTCAACTAGAATCATTATTGTAGCACGCCAATTTCAACCTAGTAGTGGATTTCAATAGAGATATAACTACATTACTTTTTCAATTTCAACTTTTTCCACAGAACACTCGATATGTCATCAACATTGAGAGCACTACATCCTAGGTATTTTTTATTTTTTTAATGATTCAACTTTTTTGCAATTGAACAACAAAATGCAAAACAGAGTGGTCAAGAAGATCGCTACATAGCGCACTAAAAAGAAAATAACAGGTAAGGAAAAACAACTAAACAAAAGACCTCTCCCACGAAGAAACTAACATATAGCTGATTTTCAATCAAGACAGGTAAGAGAGAAAGAGCAGCCCCTAAACTCAGAAGAAAGAGATGCCCAGAGAGCTGACCAATACCACACTTTATCCCAAAGCTCCTCCACCCCTACGCATTAGAGATCATCATACACTATTCTGTTCCTCTCTGTCCAGACCACCCAAATCAAAGCCAAAACCATAACACCCAAAACCAATTTTTCATTCTTGCCCTTCCATGGCAGGGCATGACTTCACATAAGGCAAAACCGCCCCTAGAAGGAGCCTGGAGTATATTCATCTCCCCAAGCAGCTTTAGCCATAGGCACAAGCCACGGCACAATGGAGGAAGGTATGATCAATAGATTCTGAATTCTTTCTTACACAAGAAAAACCATTGCAGGGACAAGCAGGATTATTGATCTGCATCTTTGAACCATATCATTAGTGTTCACCTCAGTGGTAGAAGCCGTAGACTTCCAAACTAACCTGTATGTATGCAATAAGGACTCCAAGCCCAAATTACAAATATACGAAAAACATGACTTGCTAGTGAACTACAAGTAGGATCCAACCTCCACCTAAACAACTCAAACCACAATAACTTTATATGAAACAGGTTCTGTAACCTCATCTCATGGTAATGGCAAAATTGTAGTCACCACAATAATCCATCACCTTAAATAACCTTAAACAGAAAATCGTTCCCCACAGCTGACTTCATGGATCCAACACAAAGAAAAGTTCAGAATGAGGGCAACCTAATGAGTTCAAATATGCTTCTATAGCTGTAACTTAACTATAATTCCTACATCACTTGAAACTCTGACGACAGTTAATGAACCAATATTCACTTCAATTATAGGCAATGTTAAGTAAATTATTGAAAAATTGAAATTTAACAGAGTATTACTTTGTTGCATCTGCTGCTGCTGTGATACCTCCATCCCCACCTGATCAGATCATCCAAAAGCTAGGTCAGCATCAAAATAAAACTCATGCTTCATTGAATATCGATATGCAACTAGGTACATCACTACTAAATACTGGATAGAGCTTTCAGAAGCCCAATAGCACAGCAAAAAAGCTATGACATTCTGAGAGCATGAGAGTAATCCATTCAGCATTTTCTTCACTGCCACGTTGAAGAAACGAAAATGCCAAGTCGGATTAGCTGTACACTAACCATTGAAAAAAGTAGAAAAACAACATAAAAACAGACTGACGTATTTATTGCATGTCAGAACATTTTACTATGCTGTCCCTAAATTGCCTCTTCACCAGTTCATTACATAGCATTTTGAAAGAAATTTCTTCTTCTATAGTCATTATAGGAGTTCTGGTTATATCTCATATTGTTTGGCAACAACCTCTAAACATGCAACCTTGCATTTAACTGATCCGTGGTACCCAAAACATGTCCACAAAACCAGACATAATCTTATCTCACTTCCTCCCATGCCAGGCTAGGAAAGATTCTGCTGGGCCAGTTAACTACGCTGAACTAGTTAAACTCAAGCATTGTTTATAATGAGAACAATCAAGTATTGCCATCTGGGCAATGTGTCTCCAATCAAACAAATATGATACTTCCTTTTCAAGGAACAGACCCACTGGCACTGCCGAATAAGAAAAGGACATCAAATTTTTTTTTGTAAATAAAAGATTCCCCTCGTTCATGTATGGGATTCGATCCAAACCATAAGCAAGAAAGGATAGAGTAGTAGCAAACTTCTAGGCCCAAAGAAAAAAAACCTTGAGAATCCACCAAAGGGCCCTCCACAAGGAAAAAAACAGAAGAGTGTTAAACTCATATACATAAGAAACATATTACACAGGTTCCCATAAGCCCCTCTGTATCTTATACTAGCATTCTTAAATTGGAAATAAATCAACAATAACAACTCCAGAATGAACATGGAGCATTTTCTTATCTTGATTTTACTTGACTTTGAACCTAATTCGTGTTTCATAGACTGAAGGGGCCCTGTATTTGGTTTTATTTTTGTATTAAAAGTGAAATATTCATCAAGTATGACAGACCTAGGATTCAGGATATATGACTCTGGTTCATAGTCAAACAATATGAAAATATGAGCATACTCCATATCCCTGCTGAATATTGTAATAGCCCATTAGCTGAGGATTTTAATTACATAACAAATAAGTTACAGAAATTAAGGAATGCATAACTTATAAGTATCTTAATCCACTGTAAGGCCTGCTTCTCATAACAGGCCATGTTATACAACACTCCAGAGAGTTCTGACGAGGATAATAAGATAAAAATGTCCAGTAAACGAATAACAAAATGCCAAAACAAGTTACTACATAGCTATTCAAGTTGCTACCAAGGGGTTGACGCAGAAAAACAAAAGACTTCAACCTGGAAAAAATATTGAAATAACTAAACTAAAGATTTTATTTGTTTCTGCTCTGTAAAGTTTCATAACCAGTACAAATCAGTGCCAGCTACATTTCTTCAAATGAAGGCCAGAGATTTTCATGGTGTGTGGTTATTTGATAGAAAAGAGCCCATGTCACATGAACATTTTCTTTTGTATGTTTGCGCATGTGTGCATTTCCGCTTCTTTTTCTATGCGATGCATAGAGCTTGTGGAAGACAGTCTACAATGATATCGAGCATGAACTGGAAATTTAAAAGGGCATGATAGAAAGTACTTGTGGCTTTTCCTTTACACACTTACTAATCTACAGTGACTCTTCAGTCTGACCTATCAGTAGCAATCTTATATAAGTATTACCTTGAAAAGTAAGCACAAATGAGATGCCAATTAGTAATAAGTAAGTTTTAGATATAGTGTATCCTATCTCAACCGCTCATACAGATGCATTCATGAACAGTTATAACTTATAACAAAGTAAGGTCAATATGGAAATAGATCCTCTAATACTAAAGCAGATACAATTAAGACCATATTCAACAAGATGTCAGAGACTAAGTTGCGAGAATACAATCAACTATCAAAAGTACAGTTAGAAGAGATGAACATACCCAATACAACAGCATGTTGACCTCCCATTCCCTGATATAAGACAGTTCCTAATTTCAGTTAAAACAGAAAGTATGCTTCCAGTTAGCATTACAATATTAACGATCAAATGGCTATACCTGAGAATATATCTTCCGTGCGGCCTCCAACTGGGACATCTCTGCATCAAATGTATTGACCAGTTCCAGTACCTCAGGTGTGCTAACAAACCTCACAAACCTGTACACAATAGTGGCTAATCAAGTCAAAGAAGCCTCAAATATTACAACATAAAGACCAGAAGGCTTTACAATAACTAAAATTATCTCCATGGGCAACCCAGATAACCTTTCAAGTGTTCCTTTAGTGAACCATGCCTCAGCATATTTACGTTTCTCAACCTCAAGTTTAATTGACTGAACTGCAAGGGCAACCTGCTCCTCTGCAACTTTTAAATGGGTCACAAATGGCTTGACCGAACCAGATGCAAGCTTCTCACTGTTCCCACCACTAGAAACAAACAATTCACATCTGCAAAAAGCAACAAAAAAAGATGTGAACAATAATAATCTAAGTGGAGAAATTAACAGAACATGATATGTAAAGAGTAGTGACACTCACCGTGAGTGCTTTGGTGACAATTGGAAAACTGCATAATCAAGAGGCGTATCAGATTTCATTTTCCTCTTCACTCTAGTTCCTTTATCCCAAATGGCCTCTTCATATAACAGACTGAACTTTTAAGCCCCAAATGCCCGAAATTCTCACAATTCTGATTAATTCATTCACAATGCATAATCTGAACCAAAAGAAGAATACAAAAACTTTAAAACTCATTATACCGGTTCTTGCAAGTGACAAGAGATTGCCTGAGCTCATAAGCAACGAAAGTTTGAAATTATTAAGGACTAGATGAGACTTCCTATAATTGAATCAAATATGAGAATACCAGTGTAAAAGTCCACATTCTAAATCAAAACAGGTTATTTGAAATAAGCATGTGTACAAAGAAAGAAGGAGAAGCCCAGTTAGCTAAAACCTACTACTTTTAGACCAAAATACCTACCAATAATACACTACCAGATCTCAATCCAAAAACTCTTGCCAAAAGCAAAATGCACCTAAACTCTACTTCGTGTACCAAAATAGAAACCAATACTTCAAATATAGAATTGAAATATTTCTCAGATCTGATTGCGCAGAATCCAAACTCAAATGCTAAGCCAAAGAAAACCCAAATAGCCAAATGCCCAATTCACGCACGAAAAAAATTCAAATGCAAACCCAAACTGACGCAAACCCATAAATTGAAATGCGCACATTTATTTGCACAAAATCAGCTAAAAAAGGCATGCAATAAATGCAAAAAACCAAACCAACCGCACCCAAAATCAAGACAAATGTGAAACCGATCGTGTGAATAAGAAGCTTACCTGAGCTCAATCACTCGGAGATCTTCAATCGCACAATCGGATCCTCTGATATGCTCAAGCTGGTGCCAGCATTACACAGTGTTTTAAATGTGCCCTCCTTCTTCTGGGTCTTTGAGATTAGCTGCTCTTTTTCAAATTTTCCACAATGGTATTTTTGTTTTCAAATTAATATTGGGTTTTTCTTGTTTTTCTCCTTTAGGCTTTTGGGCTTTAAGAAAACCCTAATAACAGCAATGACAATATCGTTTTTGCTTTACTCATTCCTCAAATGTACCTTTCTTTTCCCCCTTTTTCTTTCCCAAGTGCTTTGCTTTGTGTGTTGCTTTCTCTCTCTACACTCTCCCTGTTTAAAAATACACAGTAGAGAGAGAGGAAGAGAGAGCTTTGCTTTGTGTGTGTGTCTCTGTGTTTTGTGCTCAAGACAAAATTTTGGTTTTTGTAATTTGTTAAAAAATCTTCTTAACTAGGATTTTGAAAGACAGAGAGAGAGACTCTTTGGTGGTGCTGATTGGAAGTTACAAAAATGGACTTGACTGTAGTTGACTCAAAATTTACCATGTTGCCATGCCCCTTATATTTTTGCCTTTTATTTACTACTTAAGCTAACTTGATTTGTTGCAAAGCATTAAATATAAACTTTACTCCAATCAAGAATGGTGGACAAAGATCATAATTTATGGTTGGGAGAGTTTTTTTACCATGTTGCCATGCCCCTTATATTTTTGCCTTTTATTTACTACTTAAGCTAACTTGATTTGTTGCAAAGCATTAAATATAAACTTTACTCCAATCAAGAATGGTGGACAAAGATCATAATTTATGGTTGGGAGAGTTTTTGTTTTTTTATAATTGATACGCAATATTCTAAAATTGATAATTAATAATTAATCTATATTGGAGGTCGAGAAGATTCGTACACACGTTGCAGCGCAATTTTGGCCACAATCAGGATATAATCTAGGAGGAATCGAACCCATAACTAACCGGGAGCATATCGAGCATGAGAACGCCCTAATCACTGGGCCAACCTATTGTGGTTATGGGTGGGAGAGTTGAATTCCAATAGTTTTGAAATTTTTGAATACATTAGATAAATTGAATATAAAGATATTTTATTTTGGAGTGATAAAGGTCAAAACTTTGGTTTTGAAAAAGAATCCATTACTCTTGTCATTTTTTTATGCCACAATAAATTATTACTCATTCAAGTGTATTTTTAGTCCTATCTATTTAGTTGCATTTATATTTATTAAATAGCGAAAAAAAATTTGGTAAATATCATGAGGTTTCTCCATATTTGAAGGGTGAGATTAATTCATGCTCGGCGTGCGGCTTGTTCCTGCCAATTAGTCATTAGGAAATTCACCATTTACAAGTAGGTATTTGCCAACTACACTAAAAAATAACAAAAAAATTTGGATTTGTTATAAAAGGTACAATTGATATCTAATGTCTAATTATTTAAAAAAATATATCTATATTCATTATAAGTGAAAATACTCTTTACTCTTATTATTGATTACTAATTCTTGTAGAATGCACATATGATAATTCGATGCAAAAAAATCAATCCCACATTGAAAGTGATTTCATCATCCGCATGTATCATCTCATTTAAAGATAAATTTTCAATTAAAAAAGCCAATTATCACAAATTAAATATTAAACGTCCAAATTAAAATATATATATATATATATTAAAAGAAGATAAAGGAAATTGTGATGTGAATATTTTCTGTATATTGATTACTGCAAAAAGCTTTACGAGATATATATATATATGCAGTTTACCTCTCACAACATGGCAATCAATTTCGATGTGTTTGGTCCTTTCGTGGAACACAGGATTAGACGCTATGTGTATTGATGCCTTGTTATCGCAAAACAACTTGGCTGGCTGCACCTGTTCAACATTCAAGTCTTTCAAAATGTATAGCAACCATGTTATCTCGCAACAAGTAGTGGCCATAGACCGGTACTCGGCTTCTGCACTTGAACGCGAGACCGTACTCTATTTCTTAGTCTTCCATGAGATGGGAGATTGTCCAAGGAAGATACAATAACCCGTCATTGACCTTCTAGTGTCCTTGCAGCGCGCCCAATCTGCATCACAGTATGCCCTTAATTCCAATGGCCCTTTGGAGGTTAAAAGAATACCCTGACCTGGTGTTCCCTTGAGGTACCTTAACACCTGATGTGCTGCTTCTAAATGAGGTTTCCGTGGCTTATCCATGAATTGGCTAAGGATGTGAACTGCATATACAAGGTTTGGCCTTGTGATAGTTAGATAAATTAGGCGTCCAACAAGCCTTCTATATTGAGATGCAGCTTCCAACAACCTGTCATCCTCTTGTGTGAGATTCACCTTTTGCTCAACTGGAAATCGTGAGGGTTTTGCACCAAGAAAACCTACGTCCTCGAGTATTTCCAAAGCATATTTTCTTTGACTTAATGCAATGCCATGTTTGGACCTCGCTACTTCCAATCCAAGAAAATACTTCAACTTCCCCAAATCCTTCAACTTGAAGTGATTTGATAGAAAGCTTTTGGTCCTTGTAATGTCTTCTAAACTGTTTCCTGCTAGAATAATATCATCCACATAAACCAACAAAGCTGTAAATATACCTTGATGGTTTCGAACGAACAAGGAATAGTCGGACCATGATTGCTTGAACCCGGCTGACTTGAGAGCTGATGAGAGCTTCAAAAACCATTGTATGGAGGCCTGCTTCAAACCGTATAATGACTTATGCAATTTACAGACCTTATGCTCCCCCTTTCGTTCGAAGCCAGGTGGGAGCTGCATGTACACACCCTCATGGAGGTCTCCATGGAGAAATGCATTATGCAAGTCCAATTGATGAAGGTGCCAATTTTGTTGGGCAGGGAGACTGAGCAATACTCGAACGGTGGTGTGTTTGGCAACTGGGGCAAACGTTTCTCTGTAATCAAGGCCTTCGACTTGGCTGTAACCCTCTGCCACTAACCGTGCCTTATAGCGCTCAATGGTGCCATCTAGGTTGTACTTAATTTTGTAAAAGAAGAACCCTTGCCAAGAAGCTTTTGGTAAATTTTCTTGGAAAAGAAGAGCCCTTGCCACATTGAGCAAATGTCGATGTTTGCGCTCAGCCACACCATTTTTTTGTGGTGTGTTGACGCAACTAGTTTGATGAACAATGCCTTTAGAAGAATAAAATTGAGGAATTTTGAACTCTAGACCATTATCACTCCTAACAACTTTAACATGTTTGCCAAACTGGGTTTCAGCTAAGTGAATAAAATGAATGAGCATAGTGCGTGCCTCAGACTTGTGTTTCATCAAAGACACCCAAGTGCTACGTGAATGATCATCAACAATGGTTAAAAAATACTTTGCACCAAAATAAGACGAGACATGATAACCACCCCAAATGTCAATGTGGATTAAATCAAAACAAGATGCACTACGAGTAACACTTAATGGAAAAGGTTGTCTAGTGAGTTTGGCTAAAGGGCAAATGGGACAAGTGCTTGAAGTACAAGCTTTATTTGTGAGAAATGAAAACAATGAAGATGCTTTATTCGAAGGATGACCAAGTCGTTGATGCCACAAATTGTCCGAGATGGTATGGACCGCATTGCATGTTCCTTTCCTTGGTAGATTAAGGCGGTTGAGTCCCTCCTTCTCAGTTCCCGTCCCAATCATCCTCCCCGATTGTAGGTCCTGTATGATACAAATTTGTCTGAGAAAGATAGTAATATAAAAAGAGTCGAATGCTAACTTGCTCACTGAAATCAAGTTGAGGTAAAACAAAGGAACACAAAGAACATTATGAAGAACAAAATGGGGAGAGAATACGACGGTGCCAACATGAGTGACATGTGTTGTGGTACCGTCAAGAAGCTTGACCTAACGATTAGGAATTATTTTGAGTGAGGTAAGCATATCAGGGCTGCAAACAACATGATCGCTGGCACCACTATCTAGTATCCAAATTGGCTCTTTACTACTTTGTGCAAGGTGGAAAACTTTACCTGAAAGTTCTTCGTAATTTGGAATGTTACCGACCAAGTTGGCAGAGGTAGACTTTGTTGTGGTTAAGAGCTGATTGAGGAGGTGATGACATTCTTCTCGTGAAAATGGGAAGTCAGTCATAGGTTCCTTATGGTCCTTTTGTGCGCCTACATGATTTGCCTTAGGTCGCACTTGTCCACCTGCAGCATCATTCTTTCTTTTCCGGAAATAATCATAGGTATGTCCCTTCCAATTGCAAAACATGCACTTGAGATGGGCTCTACAATTCTTCGTGTTGTGGTTGTTCATGTTACACTTCTCACAATACTTGTCTTCTCCTTCTGTAGGATTGAAATCACAAGCCACCTTCTTGACAGAAAAAGCAGAAGATTCTGGTGATGCCGTGGACTTGCTAGCAGGGGTCACCACCTGTTTTTCTTGGCGTAGCACCATTGCATAGGCTTTATTCAGATTTGGCAGAGGTTCCATTCCTATTATGTTGTTGCGGGTCTGTGCAAAACTCTCATTCAACCCCATAAGAAACTTCATGGTCTTCTGTGTTTCCATGAAAGATTTAACCTCAGTGGCAGCCTCGCAGGTACAAGGAGGGAAAGCACAAAGAGCATCATTTTCATCCCACAGACTTTTGAGCTTTGTAAAGAAGGAGGTGACTGAATTCGTTCCCTGTTCACACTCATGTATGTGGTTCTCTATATGGAACAACGAAACTGTGTTAGTGTGAGAAAATCTTTCTTGCAGCTCTAACCACATACCTCTGGCATCCCTACAATGGATGACATTGCTAGAAAGGTCCTTTGACATAGCTCCTAGAATCCAGGTTTTGACGAGGGTATTACAACGATCCCATTGGAGTTGTTCATCAACATTGTGAGTCGGTCTTGTTAGGGTTCCATCAATGAAGCCCTTCTTATTCTTGATAGTGAGTGCCATGATCATTGACTGCACCCACGTTGTGTAATTGTCTTCCATCAACGGTTGTGTAACGAGGACAACACCTGGTTGATCCGAGTGATGGAGGAAAAGAGGATGGTTTGAGTTCTCCCATGGTGTTGTGGGCTTGGAAGAGTTCGAGCCATTTGCTGATTCAAGGAGCTTCTGTTCTTCGTCACCAGCCATGAGGTATTTTGTTTGTATGAATTTCTAGGGTCTCAAGAACGTAAGCTCTGATACCATAAAGTAAATTGTGATGTGAATATTTTCTGTATATTGATTACTGCAAAAAGCTTTACGAGATATATATATATATATATATGCAGTTTACACACAATACGCGCTTCACAAGTAGGAGCAATTCTAGGTGCTATTCTAGGTAAATAGATCAGAGACAGTAATCATAAAATATCAAATAATCAAATCGTGATTATTTCCTTCAATAGAAGATGAAGTTTACCTAAATAATTATGTGAGGTGTCTTGTATTCCAGTGTACACCAGATTCGATCTACATTTTTAGTTTAAAATTTTTTGTGCACCCACACATACGCTCATCCGAGCTTGAAATGAAGGTTCTATCTTTGCACCAATTACTTCATATGAATGATAGATTAAGGCTCTAAATTAAGATTATTCTATACTCGTGTCAAAGTGTTTTCTTTTTCTCGTTTAATTCGTAAAATTTCATTTTTTTATGTTTCCTTGGTACCTTTGGTCGGATGTTATGCTATCACCAATGTATGTTTCTAAATTATCGAGAGTCGGAATTTGAAGATTGGATGATAAAACATCTCGAAAAAAAAATTATGTCGGAAATCGAAATTCGGGTCTTTGGGCGGATATTTTGATATGTAGCTAGTTATGTGTGTAGTGTGAATGTGTGATACAAAATGGGCAATGGGTGATTACCTTTTTCGCGAGGAGAATGACACCTTATCTTTAGGATCATTGCCAAGAAGGGTGGGTTGATCAAACTTCCAAAGTTTTTACAAGCCAACGTCTAGTTTTAGTTTAGTTTTATTCTTCTAAATCTATTCAATTATAATTGGACAGTTATGACTCATTAGGTAAGTCGTATTTGATTAGATTGTATATCTCAACAAATTTAAGATATTTTAGAGATTGTGAAAGCTCGTACTCTTGTTCTACATTTCTAAGCTAACTCCTAGCTAAACTCTTTATTAGGATATGAGCTAATATAAACTCAAAGATGCCACCGATGACGAAAATGACATGCTTGATCTTGCTTTCAGGTTGTAATTTTATTTAACTTTCGAATTATTTACGATGATGTGTTTATCTTGTATGGGTTGTCAGTTCAGATAGAACAAACTAAATATTCACCCTTACTAAAGATAAAAACTAGTGAGAATATCTTTTATAGCATCCTTGAATTTGATGTGACGTTATATGTAAAAGTGATTATTTTCATACTTAGTTTGATTATTGTTTATTAATTCGATTTTAATTCTTCATTTCACGACTTCACAAAGAATAATTTATAGAAAGAATATGAAAATGTGAAATCAGTTCCTTATATTATATAACATCTCAATTCCGATGATTAAACACAGTCGCAAAAATTACAAAAATTAAAAATATAAAATAGCCGAATGCTATGATTTAGAAAAAAAAAACAAAAACAAAAAACAAATTCTGCTAGCACTGAGACACGATAATAATTTCTTTACACTAATTTTTGTTCACTCACTAGTTCACTGCTCACGCTGCTGCAATGCTAAATATTAATAAGAATTTTAGTATTAATGAAAAATATTTTAATAAAAGATCAAAAACCTATTGGGCCATTGGTCTATTAGAAAGGGAACACCAGAATTGCCCAGAAATTCAATTCGGAAGTTGATTGGTGCTGACCACAGCGGTAATTGCAAGTGAAACACCATGGAGATTTCCGTCAATTCAAATCTACTCAGATACATATATACAGCCAACCAAGTTCCCCATGACTCCGGTGACGGGGACTCCAGCCCAACTCCCAATCAAACCCCGCCATTTCGACAACCGGGTCCCTCAACCTTCGCCATGTGTCCGACCTTCTGTGCCCCTCGACGGACGCCGTCAAACCTCTCTCTCCCCTCAGCTTTTTCCGTCAACCGAGAGAACGCAACCCAACAAATTACTCGCAAATTAACGTTTTCCGTAAACGGGAAAAGCCGGTCAACTCAAGATACCCCTACCTCCCTCTCTCCCCTCTCCCACGCTAAAAACAACACCAACCCCAAAACCTAACATTCACCTGGCCGATACCTCATATCATACCGCCTCCGGCGCACGATAGCACCTGCCAGAGCCCCAACTCTCTGTCCCTCCGAAACAGTCTCATCTTTCAGTTTTTTTCATTTTTGGCGATATCCTGCGCACTGGTGCGTATTTCACAACAGAGTCGGATCCAGACCGGACCGATCTCGAATTTTCACCCTCCGAGATCGGCGGACGATGCAATTGCATCGATGGAAGAAGACGACGAGATCCAGTCACCGGAGTCCAGGGGGAGCGGATCGCCGAGGCAGAACGGTCGGATAACGGTGACGGTGGATGTGCCGCTGGCACAGACTCCGGCTCCGCCGCCTCAGAACAAAATCCTGACCCTGGCTCTCCCGTCGCAAGGTCATCCAGGTCGGAGCGGCGGTGGCGGAAGAGAAGATTGCTGGAGCGAAGGAGCGACGGCAGTGCTGATCGAGGCGTGGGGGGAGAGGTACTTGCAGCTGAGCAGGGGGAATTTGAAGCAGAGGCACTGGAAGGAAGTGGCGGACGTCTTGAGAAGCAGAGAGGACTATGGTAAGATTCCCAAGACTGATATTCAGTGTAAGAATAGAATTGATACTGTGAAGAAGAAATATAAGCTTGAAAAATCAAAGATGGCTGCCGGAGGAGGACCCAGCAAATGGCCTTTCTTTGAGAGGCTTGATTATTTGATTGGTCCCTCTTCTGCTAAGTTGGGTTCCGGCAGTGGCGGTGGGGGTAGTGGTAGTGGGAGCGGTGGGTTTTTGGGGCAAAACCCGAAAGTGATGGTGGGAATGCCGGTAGTGGTAGGGGTTCGGTCGGGTCAGTATTTGCGGGACCCGAAACGTGAGCAGAGGGAGGTAATGGTTAGGCCGCGGGGTTTGGTTGACTTGGACTCGGATGAGTCCGGCGAGCTGTCGCCATTTTCAGTTGATAATGAGGTTTTTGAGCGGAAGAGGCGGAGGGGCACAATTCCAACCCCAAATGTGAATGCGGGTGTGGGAAAGGGAGGGGTTGGAACAAGAGATGTTGCGGAGGGGACGGAGAAAGAAGGGTGGGGGAGTTCAATGAGGGAATTGACTCAAGCGATATTGAAGTTTGGGGAAGCTTATGAGCATTCTGAGACTGCTAAGTTGCAGCAGGTGGTGGAGATGGAGAAGCAGAGGATGAAGTTTGCGCAGGAGTTGGAGTTGCAAAGGATGCATTTTTTTATGAAGATGCAGGTGGAGATTTCTCAGCTCAAGCATGGAAGTGGGAAAAGGAGTGGGAATGGGACTGGAAACGGGGTTGCGAATGCTAGTAATCGTCATAGCAACAATGGCAATAACAGTGATTGTAGCAACTAGGAGATTAAAAAAAAAACCAATCCTAGGTTGCGAATTTCTATTGCGAAAAGGCAGGTTTGAAGTTGAAACTTGGAACTTGGAAGTGTATGATCTGTGTTTGTTGTGTAGTGAAATAGTTGTTCATTTGTGATATGATATTAGAAGACCAGCAGTCATCAGTAAGTGGTTGATTAGAATTTAGAGTTGGATTGGATTCGGGTCAGCGATATTGGCTAGTGAATCGAGTCTGAATGACTCTGTATTGTGGATGATGATGGTTTACATTATGAAATAGTGTAGTTATTTTGTATATGTTGCTGCTTAACAAAGTGTTATCATGATCTTCATGCATTTTCATGGCTTGTATGAAATGCTTGTTGTCGGATGAACGAAGGAATTGTATGCTCATTATTGGATTAGGGTTTACAGTAGAGTACTTGAACGTTGATCCAGAAAATTGTGTAAGAAATAAGAAAAGATGTTCGAACTTTCCCATAGAAGATGTTGAATACCAGGAATGACAGCTTGTTTAGAATAATTTGATATTTTATTTTGGGGTATACTTCATTCATGGCTGCTTTGCTTTTCGTATCTTTCCCTTCTATTTCTCTCTTATCCGGGAAATTGTTTTACAATGTTATATGATAAATGAACTCGCCAGCGTTCGCTCCAGGCAAGTGAGAGACAGTATAAAACTTTACAAAAAATTTCTAAACAACATGGCTTAACCTTAACAAGAGCACGAATAATTGCGCAATTCTTATCACTAAAAAATTTCTAAATATTTTTACGCAAGTAGTAAAAGATAATAATCTTCAACTTATTTCTACTCATGAATGTGCCAAAATCTATGGAAAATGTTAAAGACCTCAATTTAATTCTCCGCCTTCGGACATCAAGTGATGATGGTGGTGGGAGGTGGCGGCGGCAACAATGATGCTGTGTATGAATCCATAATCTTATTGGCGGTTGCGGCCATGACATGTGTATGAATCCATAATCTTATTCGTGCTCAAAACTACTGACTTTCCTTGATTCCGGACCAAAATTATGCATGCACGGATAATGAAATGAATGATTACAATCAAATTTATCTTCGTAATATTGAAAGAGATCTTAAATTCAAATATTGCATTCCGCTCCGGTTAATAAAAAAGAAAAACAGATTAATGTGAATCATCATATTGGGGTGACCCCCGGCATAGTAGAGCACCATATTTTGCTTGCGATATGTTTGTCTTTGACGAAGGGCTTGACGTTGGTCTACTTAAAGCCAGCTTTACAAGCACAAGGGACACAAGACATGGTACAATCCGCTGATTACCATTTCATTTATTGTTATCATCGACCTAACCCTAGCTAGCTAGGTCATTTTCATGGATCATCTCTGCTTTATAAATCAGACGAACCCTTAACCCCTCTCATCTTAGGCAATTACAACAAGAAGCATTCTTCTTTGTAGTTGTTAACAACCGCGGTATCATGGCTTCTTTCGCTTCGATTTCCCCCGTCGCCACCACCATACCATACTCCGGCCACGGCAGAAGCACAACCTGCCAACTCAACGCCCTGTCTAGCTTTGTAAGTGAACATTTGGTGCTGCATTAGTAGTATTCTTGTTGGAATTAAGAGACGAGGGAGCGTGGCTTTTCCACTATTTTGTCCACAACGATGCTTAATAAACGGGATTATATACACTAGATGTCGATTTTTCCTTTTATGAAGTCGAACGCAAAATCAGACCATCACTAGAATGTAGTAGGAGTACTACTGGCCATTTTTCACTCCTTGTATGATATTTTGAACGCAGGGAGGTCCAGTGGTTAAGGGGCTAAGACTTATGCCGAAGATCAAGATCACTAAGGCAGCAGAAAAATCATTTCCAATCCCTAGTTGCTTTAAGACTACAATCTCATGCTCCATCGTAAGTGAATATATAGCATGCTTCGGGTTTTTTTGTAGAATCGTTTTATTCAGTCAAATGTTAAAGACTACAATCTCATGCTCCATCGTAAGTGAATATATAGCATGCTTCGGGTTCTTTTGTAGAATCGTTTTATTCAGTCAAATGTTAAAGACTACAATCTCATGCTCCATCGTAAGTGAATATATAGCATGCTTCGGGTTCTTTTGTAGAATCGTTTTATTCAGTCAAATGTTATCAGAAACGATTGGATTACTTAAAATAATTTTTTTTTAGTACCTTTACAAAAATTAAGGACACTTAAAGAATGGCCTTAATTATTAATCTAATTAAGTTGTTTTGATTTTATGTATACCTATAATCAATTAATTAATCAATCACTTACTATCTGGTTTGATTATCATATGCAGGCTCAACCAGAGACCCTTCTAACTGTGCAGAGCACCATTGCCAAGCAACTCTCCATTGATGAAAGTAGTGTCACACCCGAAACTAAGTTCGTCGATTTGGGGGCAGATTCTCTCGACACAGTAAGTTCTTCATTAATCTTTTTAATCATTATATATAGTGTTTTTTTTTCTTCTTTTGAAATATCTATATATATATATATACTCGAATTTAAATATTTCTAATCGCAGTTTAAATTAAATTTAAAGTAGATTATTACTTCGATGATAAAATAGATTAGGAATAGGATAAATCAATGATATCAACATCGAGGATGTCATTAGACTCATTACTTTATTAGGATGGATTACCACTTGATTTAGATTATATAATTCTCTTTGTGTATATCATTATTAGCCCATTAAACTTGTCTAGAAAAGGATTGAAAAACATAATTTAGAAAGATTAGGTATTGACTTAAGTTGGGAATTTCTCTAGAAGGCGCAGATAATCACATTGTTTAAAGCGACTATATTTCGCTATTATACACACCCAAATTGAAATATTTCTGCTTGAAATTTAGATTAACTTAAAAGCAAAAAATCACTTTGGAAAAAAAAAAAGTAGGAATCTCCCTCTCGGCTCACAATACATGAGGTAGTAAATCAGAAACTTGAAGAGGAACGAAAACATCAATCAACTGACCTTTAAATTTACATATGGTCCTAACTCGACACCCCACTCAACTTCTCTATGGAATACCAGTTTATTATATAGGTACATGAGGTATTAAATCAGAAACTTGAAGAGGAACGAGAGCATCAATCAACTGACCTCTAAATTTATGTATGGTCCTAACTCGACACCCCACTCAACTCCTCTACGGAATACCAGTTTATTATATAGGTACATGAGGTAGTAAATCAGAAACTTAAAGAGCAACGAAAGCATCAATCAACTGACCTCTAAATTTACGTATGGTCCTAACTCGACACCCCACTCAACTCTTCTACGGAATACCAGTTTATTATATAGGCGCATTCAATAATTGAATCACCAGTTTATTATATAGGCGCATTCAATAATTGAATCATTCATTTGGTTGACTTATTAGTTTACTTGTTTAACTAGTCTTCAATGTTGATAAGAATTGTGTGATGACCATGAAACAGGTTGAAATCCTGATGGCTTTGGAGGAGAAGTTTGGTGTATCTGTTGGAGAAGGAGGAGCTGAGAACATCTCAACCGTTCAAGATGCTGCCGATCTGATCGAGAAAGTCAAATCAGCTTCAACTTAATTAAAGGGTCTCCAGAATAATTAATAATCCAGAGATATTAAGGAAATCAAATTAATTTCTTGTTTCGGTCAAAGTTTTGTTTTACAATTTTCCCCTTAGAAGACTATGTCAAAACTCAGAACCAGAGATCATATCATTTTCATTTGAAATGAAAAGCACTTTTGTTGACAAATAAATATATCAAACTTTTACTTCTTATTTTTCCGAACCTGTTAAATTATTTCATGTTATAACCACGAATGTAAACTTTTTTACTCCTATCTAGTAAATTTTTTTTATCGTCTGAAAAAAAATATGTATGAGATCTTGAGAGCGCTATAAAGTACAAATATAGATACAAATACGAGAATATAATATAAAAACAAAACAAACTTTAAAAACTTAGAATACGATATATATATATATATATAATAAATACGAAAATTAAAAATATAGATTAATATATAACATAATATTAAAATTTTAATTTTAATATCATAATTGAAACTCGAAAATCAGACACTGCCACTAATCATTTAGAAAGATGAAACTAAGATCCTATTCCTTTTAAAATACTGAAAATGCATGAGATGAAGATGAGGGAAAGGAAAACAAATTAAGAAGCAAGCATATATATATATATATATATATATATATATATATACAGTTCATTGTTAACCTAAACAAGCTCTTTGTATTATTTCCTCTCCACTCGTATTTCTTTTTCCAATTTTAATCTCGATTAGTTCACTAGATTGAATGACTAATTCTCCTCTGGATCCTTGGTACAAATATCCATTAGATCCACTATGTATGTATATAATAGATTCAAATATATCGATCAAATACGTCATACTGAATGTATCTAGCTATCAAGTATCATATCCAATACAAGATCGATATACCAATTTAATAGCATATGTGTATATTCGTCGATCTTACGATTCAATCATGTTTTTTTTTGTGTTTTTTTTTTATGTTATCTGCTTACGATTCAATCATATGTAAGAGCTAGGTAGGTTAATTTAAGAGGAGGATTGTTTTTACACACAAATCCATATATAAAATATGAAAACCAAAATACAAAAGAAACACTTGAAGATCATCATCACATGGAACACATGACATAGGCAAAATGACTAACCCTAGTTTAGTTCCTCCATAACAATCTCCAAGCTAGGTTGGTATTGCTCGATTCATCGATGATCTGCTCATCCTTGTCTCAATGAACCAGCTGCTTATTATATGTACTATTTATTAATTTAGATTACATCTCTTTACGTACATTATATGCATCAACTTCCCACTCTCTATGTACAATAGCTAACGTGTGAGTCGCCCGTCGATATTTTGGAAAACAATAATATATGCCGAAGAAACCATATATATATATATATATATATATATGTATAATCACATTATAGACCACATTTCTAATACAAGTAGAGTCTGCTTGTATTAAACATGTGACTTATAACGTGGTTTACAAATGGATCTCCCTAGCATTCTCGTTTGGAAAAATCTCCATTCTCTTCATCACTTCCTCTCTCAGCGATCCAAAGCAGTAATTACCATCCTGCAATACAAAACAATACCACATAATTAGTTGAAAATCAACAAGAGAGGTTAACGCATCGATCTCTAATTAAGAAAAAACTAGGGAAAACCCTAGGGAGTCAAATTACTAGCTAGCTAGGCTCAATATATGATCATCGATCATCCTCAACGAAGATTATTGAGAGACTAGATTAGTGACTAATTAGTATACAAAACTTCTTAAGCTAGCATTCAATAATAGATAGTTTTTATATGAAACTAAACCAAATGCAAGACATGATCTATAAGTTTCAAAGTTTATGTAGTCCATCAAATGCAGCGAACTATTTTCAAAGAGTGGAAGTAGTTGAAATAAAGTCCGAAAAATTCCTTTGCTTCCTAGTTAGGATCCAGCTAGGGAAGCAAAGGACATATATGCAAATGTATGATTCTAAACACACTGAACAAGTAAACAACCAATCATAACCAGTCGGACTTCGAGGTTCGGCGCGTTCCAAAGCATCAGTGGATGATTTCCTCCGAGTTAATTTCTTGAAATTCCTTGCACTTGCTGTTCCGCCCGCTGCATGTAATAAAACAAAAAACATATATATATATATATATATATATATTATCAACGAAAATGAGTATAAGGTAATATATTTTCCTAAATAAAAATAGAATTATTGTTTTCCAAAAAAGAACAGAAAAATTATGTACTTAGAAATTATGAAAAAGGTGAAATTACATATATACTAGCTATAGCAAAAAAATGCAAATCATCAAGCACACCTCTTCTATGCAAGAATATTTCCAATATGGTAAAAAAAAACAACACTTCATTACAAAAGGAAAATGAAACAAAAATGTGTATATATAAGAAGCTTAATAAAAATTGATTTGCATGATCCAATATATATAACTTTTCTTTTGAATTCCTTTTTTTGTTAATTGACAAATAATTTATTTATTTATATTTTTCATTTACGGCAACATAACATGAGAGATGAGAAATAAAAACGTACGTGTGACCGGGGTCTTCGGAGTACCCGGCGTGGTTGGAGACTCCGAGGGAGAGCCGGAAACAGTTGAAAGGTTTCCGAGGCCGGCAGAGCCAGTCCTGAGAATTGTAATGCTCCGAGTGATGGGCACCTCGTCGGTGACCATCGGAGGCGAAGTCTGAACAGACAAGGATTCGTACTTACGGAGCTTGCCGAGGCCGGTTTCCGGCGCCGGTCCAGCTACTGTTTCATCCCAAAGCTTGTGAAGAAAACCCATGACGACTTTATTTTTATTTTTTAATTCTTTTGCTATATATAATTGCTCTCTCTGTAACAACCGCAGAAGCTGGCAGGCCTTGGTGATTAACAATGGAAGTTGTTATATATAAATAGATGAATAATTATATATATATATATATATATATATAGGTTTGTGACCCAGGCTATACCGACTGTTACAAAGAGATCGGGAAAACGAAGCAAATGAGAGAGAGAAGATGTGAAAATACTTGCGTCGAAAGAAGTTTCTTTCTGTAAACAGAAGGTGTTGGAGGGTTCTTATAATTTTGAAGGAGGAAGAAAGAGAGAGAGAGACCATTGACTCATTAGATTGAGGTGGTGATGGCTAAACCTAAATTCAGTAAAAATGAGCCACCGGCTAAAATGGCTTCATTACTTTGGAGCCATCCAAATTTACTCTCTCTTTTTTGGTAACTTAATTTTCAGTAATTAACTATATCTTGTTTTTCCCTTTTTTTGTTTTTTTTCCTCAAAAGAGGAAGACAATTCGTGAAGATGTCCTATATACACCCTCCATTAGTTTTTTTTTACTTAAATAAGAAATCGAAATGAATACTTTCATATATCTAAATATGATAAGTATTTTATGCAGTGCTATTAATTTTTTTCTTATTATGTTCGATTTCAATCGCATAATCATAAAGTGAATTTGTACATATTGGTATTAAATTATTTTTCATAGAGCCAATATTTTGTTTAAAAATATAAAAACTATTTGAGAAGCGACCCCTTCTCAATCCAGAAAAAGAAAATCAATATTTGATTCTTGAACTTAAAATGAAAACTAAATTACAATTAAACCTCTATAAATTTATAACTTTGGGATCAAGGAATTCTATTAATTTATCGATATTTTAATTAATGGAAATGATCAAGATGATGAAGTTGAAGATGATAATTCTACTATCGAGCCCGTTTTGAGAAAATGAGTTTTTTAAATGATGATAACAATTGAATAATTTTTTGTGGCAATATGAGAAAGGCACACAAAATTTTTTTACCATGTTAAGAAAAATTAGAGATGAGGTTCAATATGTCATCAATTTCAAGAAGAAACAAATAATGATTGCGTCTTGAGTTTATCTATTACATTAGACTTATGCGAATATTTTATAATGTATTATCTTATAAATTTATAAATTATTAATTTACATGTTATTCTCAAATAAGAATCGATCAAAATATTAATTATTTAATCGAGTATAAAATTATGAAGGTCCTACTATATTTTGGGACAATGAAATGTGAAAACAAACTCATGAGGCGAGCCAAATTTTGGGAAGCCTGAAGCTAAGCCAAGCCAGATAGAAGAAACGCAGGGTGACTGGGCCAAGTAGGTCGATAAGTGTCCCACGGTCCCACCCCCTCTTAAGATAAGTTTACATGTCACTGGATAAGCCTGAAGACAATTCAGATCCACCAAACACTTGATGTTGAAGTGCGTCGTGGGCCACCCAATGTCACGTGACAAGTATCGTGCTTCACCCTTCTTTTTTTTTTCCCAACAAAATTTGATACTACAATATTAATGGGAATTATAAACAATATAGATCTTTGAATTATATACCTTAGTCTCTTGAATCCGTTTTTTTAACTTTTAAAAATAAGGTGAAATAAAATAAATATAAAAAAATAAAAAAATTAATTAAAAAGGACTGAGAAAGAGAAAATAACTACCTACTTCTTCCACTTAAGTGTTTATTATTTAAAATTTTAATTAAAATATAAGATTTTACTATTTTATTCATGTTTTTTAAATCTTAATAAGGGTATTTTTGTAAGAAAATTTTGGTTAAGCTTTTTGACCCTCAATAGAGATAATATTAAATTCTTCCTTTACAAAAATTGAACATAAAATTTGTTATTTTATAATGTATAAAAATAATATTAAATCAATAATACTATTTGTTAATTTAAATTTAATTTATTACACTGCTTAATAATATTTTTGTTTCAAGTGCAATAATAGAGAGATACATTATAAAAACGAAGTACATTATTAGCTCACTCGATGGATCATCTTCAACAATTATGCACTGGTTTTTAGGCGAGAATTTGGTTTCTTGTTAAATTGTGGAAGTGGGGATATAATTAATTAGACTCATATATATTTTTATATATTTTGAATTTAACCCTTATTTTAATGAGGTATCTAGACATAAAATTTGGAGCATAGGTAAATGTTTTTAATTGTTTGAGTTATCGATGGCAAATATACTCATTAAATTTATGAATTTTATGAATAAAATTATCGAATATTTAAAGCATAAAATTGAAGTTCTAAAAAACTGTTTTAAATTCTTTTTGATTGGTTGATATTGGAGAAGGGAGATTACAATATACATATTGGGTGACGAAATGAACTCGAGACCTTCCGCATAATATGTGGAGAATAATACTATTGGACCATAACAATAAGTGGCAAAGATTATCATAGATTCTAATTAATCAAACATGTCAATAAATTTGATTAAAATTAAAAAAAAAACGTTGTATAAGTAGGATTTTCACATACTTTATGTATGGAGAGAATCTACCTTCCCAATATACCCAGGGCCGCCCCTGAGATTCCGACGGTCCAAGGCGAACTACCGAAATGGAGCCCGACAATTGTTCAACCCTCAAAAGGTTGTATATTGATATATTATTAAGAATTGTAAAAAGGCTATTACTTATATCAAAACTCACACGAATTAAAATTATAATAAGAAACAATTTCCAAACTAATGTAATCAAATATGTACTTAAAAAAGAAAAAAAAAAAAAAAAAGTTGAAAAAAGTTCTTGGGTATTGGCTGAAAAAAACAAAAAAGTAGGAAATAAAATTATAACAAGAAATAATTTCCAAACTAATGTAATCAAATAGGTACTAAAAAATAAAAAAACAAAAGAAAAAAATTTTGAAAAAAGTTCTTGGGTATTGGCTGAAAAAAAAATAGGAAATTAGTGGGTTTTTTGCAAAAGAGAAACAAAAGAAAAAAGAAAACTGTAAGGCCTCATTTGTTTGATTGGAACGTTATAATATGAATGGTAATTGTATTCAATTCCTTATTTATTATGAAATATAATAATTTTTAAATTTCCATTTCAATGTTTGGAATAACTTAAGAATCATAGAAAGGAAATAGTTTATTTTGGTCTTTTATACCTTGCAATAAATTAAAAAAAATTAAAAATAAAAAGTAACAGCCCTCCCTAACTGCAACACTTGTATCCTGACCTAGGCCATGAAAATCTATGATGTTCTCCTGGCCAAATCATAATCCTACCAAAGGCACCCTCCGGCCCCCATCTGAGTCCTTCCTCTCCTCCACCACTACTCGGAGCCTCTTTCTTAACCCACAAGAGTTCTTCCAGGTTTGGAAGTAAAGAAAACGATGAACTGTCTGTAAATATATCTGTTGTGAAACGGAAAATCGATTCAGAAATTTCAAAGAAAAATCCAATCAAATCTCTTTATGAATTTATTTTGTCCAATTTATGATCAAAATTACAACACCAATACAAAAAGAAAATGAAATAATGACCAAGAATTCATTCAAGCAAAAAATTAGGTTGAGATATTGGAAATTTGGAAGAATGAATTTTTCAATCCAATCTCCAAATCGCATTATGGAAGAATTGAAGAACGATAATCCTCTCCCATCAGGGCCACCGCCCAACTGTCCTCCACCCAACTGTCCTCCGCCCAACTGTCCTCCTCAACCCCGTCACCTCCTCAATCCAATCTCTTATATTTACAATAGATTTTAATTGTTTCAAATAATACGAAAGAAATTATTTAGTCTAACGAAAAAAAAAATTATTTAGGATGTGATGATAAAATAACAATATATTCCCAATTGAAAACTAGGATCACTTAACAATATAATAGAAATTTTATTTGGGTGTGTCATGGTAGATCCTCAATTTACAGCAATGGGTTTGCCTAATATGTTTTCTTTCAATTGACGTGGAAGGGTATATGGTGTAATTTTGCATTCCAAGTGTAATATGGAAATAGAATAACATCTCTTTGGATGTAATCCTAACCCACCTTTTAATGGGAATTGATTCTAGTCAATTTTTTTTTCCCTTTCCAAGTTAAGCCAAACATGACAGCTCATTGGAATATGAATTAATTTCTCATTCTTTACCTAAATTCCAAGCAAACAAACGGACCTAAATAGGGAAGACCAAAGAGAAGAATAAAATAAAAAGCTGAAATTATGATCCACAAGGGATTCGAAAGAGGGTCTGATAGGTGACGCAAAACCACCCACCCAACTCACCCAAGTAAGCATTTACAATGACATGTGAATTATAGAATACCATATCAATTATGTATTAAAAAAAAATTCAGTTGCCTTACGGGACTGCCCTCAGGGCCGGCCCTGAATATACCAATATCTTTAGATAAAGAAAAAAAATAGAGCAATCATAATTAAGAAGAATTAGCACATTGGAGATGGAACTTTCAAGGGCATACATGTATGGTGGGAATGGTAGGCAATGTAATCATCCTCTTGCATGTAAAAAGGTCACAAGCTTATTAGAGCACTAAATAATGCATCTTATTCGGCCAACCTACTCTTAGGACAGTGCTCCAACCTGAATATCCATTACCATAAAATCCTGCAATAATCCGAACATGAGCAACAATATATATGCGACATAAAGATTATTCATTATTTAAACGTTATGTTTATCAACGGAGTTTGATACTTTGATTTTAAATTGTCTCGACTTCTATGAAATTTAAACATTTTATGAAAAAATATTATATGAAATTATATTAATAGTTAATAGTTAGAAAAATATAGCAATATTCCCTAAAATACAAAAATTTTATATATTAAAGATTTCGGAAATATAGAATGGAGTTTGATACTTAATCTCCCAATTACAAAAATTGAAACGTCTGGTGGTCCTTTCTTGTGCGAGAGAAGAATGGACTCACTGGATTATCTCTGATATGTGATTATCAAAATGGTCCCAGCGACCTCGATCCTTGTGAGTTTTTAATTGAGAAAATTAGATATTTGCCCGACACAAAAGACTATCTACAATTGCACAGTAACGACAAAGACTTCAAATACAATATTGGATGATTGTTTCCAATAATTCAGTAGGGTGGGTTACGTAGTGCTGTGAAAATGAAAGCAAACACCATCATAATGTTTTCTGGCTACGGACCAAAACCCAATCATATATCACAAACCTCAAATTGTTATTATCGCCGAGAATGTGAAAGTGCCAAAAATTTCGTATTGTAAAGTTATTAAATCTTGTAAGAATTTATAAGGAGTTTGATCTCTCTTTTTATTATTAATTGATTTTGAAATGAAACCTCGACTTCCTTCGTGATATCAGAGCGGGTTATCCCACGTATAAGGCTTAACCGTCACATCTGCTTCACGTCACCCAATATGAGTTGTCCACGTGTTAGGCTTGAAAATTCGCTACAGGTGAGGGGGCGTGTGAGAATGTGAAGGTACAAAAAGTCCCATATTAGAAAATTACACAACTTTAAAAAGACTTATAAGGAATTAATCATCTCCTCCTATTACCGATTAATTTTAATGTGATACCTCTAACTTCCTTCAAAAATATCTCATTTACTTTTGCCTTCTCTTCTATCTAGCGTGGAAAACCAGATTCGAAATTAGGGTCTCCTTTGGCAATAAGATCTCAATTCAGAATTTTTTTTTTTTAAGTTAGTTTTGTCGCTTTCAGATTTTATTGTTTCTAATTAACTTTATTATTGAAAAGACAACTGTTAGGAAGAGAAGTGTATCACTAAATTACAAGACTGTCAAAATATAAAAAATAATGTTTCGATTATGTGTGAGGTCTTGATTGATTTTTCCTTGCAATCGATTTTGTTAGAACAAAGTTCTAGTTATTCAGCACGGAATATATATAGATAACAGATTATAGAGTGAGTCATTTTTTTGATAAGTCACTATATTAAAATAACACAAAATATTCCATTCATATATTATAATATGATTATGTTCTAGAAATAAAGAGAAGTGTGTACCTGCAATTTTGTTTTTTTTAATGATTTTGAGCAATTCCTCTTTATTTGAAATCACTTATTTATATGCCGGTATTGGTCATAATTTACAAAATTATTATATAATCTTAATAAGAATCATATTGAATATTTAACGATACATTCCGTCGATTCTTATCTATTATGAAAGATGCCAAAAATAGGATGCTTTTGAGATTTTGAGAAGTTCGAAAAATCTCTTGCAGGATTCATATATGCAAAATCACTTAAATATCTGAAATGAATATTTAAACTCAAAAAAAAAAAAATCTGAAATGAATATACCACTTGGACTTAGTGGAATATTATATAATCATTTCTCCCACTTACCGCACCATTTTGTACAAGAAGAAAATTTCCGCCAAATAATTATGCTTAATATAACTAACTAATTGAGTGGCTTAATTTCAATTGATTTTCTTCGGTCACGTTTGATTTTGATATAATAATGTTAGGAAAAAGAGCTTATAAACATCGAGTGATATCGAACTTAAAACCTTCCATTTGTATTATAAAGAAAAATAATATTAAAAAGTTATTGATCCCAAAGCCCAACAATGTTGGATTGAACACTTGTAAGAGCCCATTTTGATGGCAACCGCACCAATGTCTCGGGCCTCATCCTCTCTTTTCTCCATATATTTTTCAAATTGATTTTTTTTTCGGTGCCAAATATTCTTCAAATTGTTAACTTCTAGTTTTTTTTTAATATTTTTTTTGTTACAGTGGTGAGCAAATTACTAAAGGCCCACAGCACGGTCCTCAAATAAGAGAGGTATTTCTATGTACCTAGAATACTACGTGGTCGTATAGCCTAGTAAATTTTTATTGATTATGAATTTATGAATTTCTTTGATAAAACGATATTGGAGGAGGGAGATTATATTATATACAACGGGTGTCATTTTTGAGAATCTGATCCGAGATCTCTCGCATAACATGTACATGGGAATACCATTAGATCGTAACACTAAGTGGCGATTGTGAATTTATGATAAAGTGTTCTTTTTTTATTAAGAGAAATTATTAAGTGATACTATACCACATTATAATCTCTTTCAAGGGGGTAATTGCAGAGTGATCATAATCTAATTTAGCATTTGCTTCATTTTTGCTTCAAGCTCCACGTTGAACCAATGTAATTGTTGATCCTAGAAAGTCGTCAGGGTTCATCCTAGTAACTTTTTCTTGATGCCCAATTTCAAGTACTTTTTGGGTGTAAACAGTAACATCATGATTTGCATTACATTGAACTAATTGCAGTATGATTGATTCAATTTAAGATTACATAAGTTGGGATGATTTTTGCTTTTTACAGTCTCGGAGATGTTTCTAGTATCCATAACTTATTGAAGAAACACACTGAATCACTCAAATGTAAAGCTTGGGTTGGCATAGCATGTGACTCGAAGCCCACTTGACTCATCTTGAAAGCTTCGAGATCAGTACAACGATATTGTTGCTGACTAAGCCTTCTAGCTGGACATCTACAGAGCAATGACAAGGATTAAATGAGTGTGTGTGTGTAAGTGAGTGAGTTGTAAAACTAGAACAGAAAGAGAGTGTGCCGTATGTGTGTGTGTGAGCCTTGCGTGAGTAGCAAGGAGGTTCTATGAAACTGCCAAGCTAGGTGGCTTAATGTAATTGGCCTCTGTGATGTCATAGCGTCACAAGCCTAACCGAATTGAGGGTAAGAGTGAGTATGTATGCATCCATTCCGATTCAATTGAAATCTAATGAGAAATCTCAGTCATAGCCGAGTATAAATTAGAAAATTTCTTCTTAAGCATTTTATCAAACACTTGGAGTGCATTGATCATTATAGTGATCATCACTCAAATTCAATCACTAATCTCAATCCAAATTTCAAGTAAAAGAGTAAGAGAATTGAAAACATCACATGCTAGTCCTGATTCAATCGATTTCAGCTAAGAGATTAGATTGAAGTTCATACCTGGTTTTGCTATTGGAATTGATCATCACCACCCTTGCAGTATGTCGAGCTTCTGTGACCAATATATATTATAGAAGGAATTTTGGCTAAATTACACAATAAAATCCTCATTAAGTATCAAAATCTGTATAAATATATCTATATTATTATGGTAGTCGAACCTGAGATTCTTAATTATCGATAACAAAAAAAACAACCAAACTGCAGTCCTATGGAGGATTAGCATTAAGCAACTTGTATTAGAGTAGTTCTTCCCATACTTTGCAGCTGTGCACTATTGCTAATGAAGGGTCCAAAGTTTGACCATAATGCAAGCGAACATGACTTTATGAGCACATCCATTAGAAATCTACCGAACTAATAATTCAAAAAATTAGGCTAATAATCACAATCGCATATAGAAAAACGCAACTTGATCCATAAACAATTACCCAAAAGAAGAAAGTTGGTTCATAAAATAGCTGTGTGAAACTTCTAGATTGAGCACAAGTTGGCCTAGAGCCTAGAAGATCAAGATTGAGCACTAGGTCTAATCAAGATTTTTGGCTTTTTCTATGTCAAACATCTTCATGTCACCCATCCATAATCTCATTAAAGCTGGATTTTTCAGTTTTGGATATTATTTTTTATCATTTTAATGATATTTATTTTCTAAAATGAGTAAATTCATAAATAGGAAATTTAGAAAAATAAGTATGAATGAGATCAACTATTCTTTTTACCTGATATAACTCTTGATAAGATATTACAATTTTAGATATTAATTTTACCCATTAAGAGAGTCAAGCAAGAGACTTTCTATTACACAAGAGAATACGTGTATGAATGTGACAAATCAATAATTGTAGTGACGATATGATTATTCCTTTTAAAAGTTTAAGAATTTTGAGATAAAATCAATACATTCAATGAATCACTATAAATTATAAACACGTATAAAATATGAACTTTTTGAAATAAGACCAATACGTTCAATGAATCACTTTAAATTATAAACACGAGTAAAATATCAGTGTTAATCATCCTTGTAAACATGTTTCCCCCTCCTATTCACCAACTTGTCCATTTTGCTCGACTTGTAATTTTGTTACATACTTTGTTCAACTTGTAATTATTGTTACATTTGTAAGTAAACAAGCGCATCCTATACTTAACATTTCCCCTATCACCAACTTGTCCACTTTGCTCAACTTGTGCGACTTCTTTTGTCCATTTTAAACTTGTGTTGTGTAATGAAAATGTGAGAAAGAGGAGCCATTTGTTGGGTCATGGGTGGAAGACCCACACAAGAATGAGCTGCATTGAAATTTTGGCAACTTGCATGGGGAGTTGGGAGGTCCTACAAAAGGTTTCTAATTTCTAGTCCAAAATGTGGTGGGATTGGTAGCACCAATTGGCCTTTCTTTCATCATCACAAAGCATATAAAGCAGATTGATGGATGACAATGATGAGCCTTTTCCTAGGCCTAGGAGACTTAACACTTCTTAGAACACACATGTGGGGTCTTCACCCACATGCTGTAGGGCCCACTCAACTCTCCACACCTATTTGCCCATGAAATATAAACAAATTACAACTCTGCCATTCTATTTCTTTAGTTTACCATTAGATAAAAAATATAGGCTTTTTACAAAAATATTCCTCCAACCAAACAACATAAAATCAAGTTGGCCATTCCATAGGACATCATGTCACATACTGATATCATTTTCATTCTTGGTACCGCCATCCAATAGAACCAACCATTCTTGGTACCCTTCGTTGGCAGGCAACCTAGTTATGGTGGATGGCATTTTAACACCAAACCCGTTTTTTTTTATACCCAAAATGTAGAAAGATCAGCAACTCATAATTCAAATAGCTTCAATTCAAAAGGGCAAGAAGAACGCAATCCATATTGGAAAAAAAAAGTTTTCAATTCTATTTCATGAAAGAAAACTCAATGAAATTCATCAACAAACACCAAAAAGTAAAAGCATTGAAGTGAATGGGTGACTCACATTACAACTGTGATGTCTTTGACACAATGCCATTACCATAAATAGAATGGCAAGGCAGGGATGCTACATTGAGGCTCAACTCTAACCCTAAATGCTGCCTAATGCTCATGGTGTTGTCTAGCCGAAACCAATAACATTATCTAGCTGATATACCAGAATAATCATTAGAGGAAACATCATGCCCAGATGAAACCTTTTGTTTCCTGCCCTGCCTTCGACTACCGCCGGCATCTCCTTGAATCCCTTCTCTTGCTTCCGTCTCCTTCCCGATGTCGTTCCGGCTTTCCACCTGTCTTCATAGCATCAATCACAAACAAATGCAACTATGAGGCTCATGCGTGATTGAAACTAGGCGAACAAAAGAGGGATTTAACAGCAACATGTTATAATGTAAAGAGACAAACAAGTACTTACCTTCTTGTTTGCATACCTTTTCGTTTATAGTTTCATTTGTATACCACAAATTCTTATTTTAACTTAAATGACAGTGTCTTCACAAGTTCACAAAGGACACAATACAATATGACACGCTTCGAGATTAAAAAATGCAAATAAACTTCTTCTCATCCACCATCTCATCATGTTTTTTTTTTCCTAGTAAGGTAGGTTCTAGTGTCGTGCATTCTATAAGCATAAACAGAATATCAAGTGTGATTGTGAGCCTCGAAACTGCAATGTCTTGAGTAAATCAGGCTTATTATAGAGACTCTCACTGCACACACCTCCCCGATTCAATTGTGTTGGGTCTCATGGCAAAATCAAACAAACATCTTATAGGTCACCTTTTAAACAAAAGAAGAAGCTAAAATAAGATTCAGAAGCATAGAGCGAGGGTACTGAGTACTGACCCCCAAACAAAAATTCTGAAAATGAGCGTCGAAGCCAGAAGAACCATCCAAGGTTGTCTTCTCAAAATTCATTTCAGAGGAGTTACGCTTGTTGTTGGAACCAGAACTTTCACAATAGGACACATATGAAGAAGCAAAACAGGAAGTAGCGGGCTGAGGGGCAGGCGCGAAGCACCCAATATCCGCTTGAAACATTTCATCAAAGAGCGATTGCAGCTCTTCTAAAGTCTCCTTCCCATTTTCCTGTCAATTAAGACGCATTCTTCATATGTCATTATTTGCAAAACACTATCATTTTCACCGTGTTTGTGGTTATTCAAAATGCAACTTATCTACAAACTTCAAATATATAGAATCTGAAAAAGATTGGAAGACATGAAATTTAGAAACAGTGCATAACTTATTATGATTAGTGCACACTGCACACTAATTCAAAATACTTGGACCCATTAAATGCACAAGACTCTGGATTCTTATACGTCCTACTTAACATTTTTGCCATAGTTACAGAAATGGACAGGGGCCTAACTGTTTCTCGCGTGACACTAACATACACTAATCACCAATGCAGGATTGGACATTTTCACACAGAACAAGTCTGATAAATTGCTCTTATAAGTTGTAATAGAAAACATGAAACTAAATAGTGGCACCTAATGCTTCCCTTAATCTTGGGGTTCCCTTCAATTGAAGCTTACAAAAAAGAAAGAAAAAACATATTGCATCATGGGCTAGGTGGGGCCACAGAGACTATTTGTCAATCCCTAACTAATGGGCCCTTCAAGAACAGGCTTCCTAGGAATTGGGCCTATCCATTTAAGGCTGGGGAAACAACAGTCTGTTCTAGAATAACTCTATCTTCATTATCCCGCTTCTCTCAAGCGTCTGTCTTAAGCAAACGTGAGGCCTCAAATGAAAAGGCAAAAGCAAACTAATAACAACGCAGGATTTCCCAAAAAGCAAAAGGCTTTATCAATCCCATTTCCGCTTCCTTCAAACATGATTAAAATGCATGTAAGAATACGAAATGCAAGGAATTAATTTCAAAAATTAAAAGAAAAACGCGAAGAAAGGCTAATCCGTAGCATACATGAGGCTTCGTTTGGCACATCATCATTGCCATCTCATCCAAAAACTCACCCATTCCCTGCATCAACATAATTACCAAAAGCTCATTAACGGAATGTCACATACGAAAATGCAATAACACACTGAGTTTAACAGTACACCGGACTTTCCAGCTATCAAAACATTAAAATTCAGCCGAGAAATACGGTTTAGCAAAGGATTCCCAAACATGTTGCATCAATGCATCCACATTTAAATTAACTAAAACCAATCACCAAAAAAAGTTAAAAAACCAATTATAACCAAGTGCTTACATCATTTAACTCATCATCACTGTCGTAGGCTCCTACATCGTACATAAACCTCTTGTTCGAGTCAGATAGAACTGTTCAACAAAACATAGCATAAAGCATATGGAACTCGTGACTAATTTTCTAAAAAATATAGCAATAAAATAATAAAAAGAATACTGATTATTAAATTGAGAATGAGTGTGAGAGGGTGGAATTACCAGAATAGGCTTGTTGGATGTCTTGGAATTTCTTCTTGGCTTCTTCCACGGACTTTGAACTCCCAGAGGCTGAACAGCGATCTGGGTGCCATTTCTGTAGCAACAAACGTGTAAAAAAGTCAATTCAAAGCTGAATAAATCAAACAAAAATACAAAATTCCCTGGATTTTCCCTCAAATCCCAGAAAATCTGAATGCTTTTTCAATCTTTCTAACCTGTTTGATCATTCACTGAAAACCCATTTCCAGGATTTACATGCTGAAACTTCAATTTCGTATGGGAACCGATTTCCCATAATTTTTCATTGAACAACAAACAAGCAAGGTCCGAAATTTTCAATGATTTGGAAAGACCCACAAGTTAAACGGAGGAAAAGATCATTTTTTTTGGCTTTGGATTTACATTTTGAGAGGACCCAATTGAAAGAATTGCAAAAAACAAAAGGGTTTAATTGAGAAAAAATGGTGATGAAAATAATGTTAAAAACTCTAACCAGTGCGAGTTTCTTATAGGCAATCCTGAGCTCCGAGTCTGTGCATTCCTTTTTCAACTCCAAAACCGCATAAAAATCATTGCTTTTTTCTTTCCCATTCGCCATTCTTCTTCCTCCTTCTTCAAATAAAATCAAACGCAACAAAAAAATTTGATCCTTTTGATATTTTGATCTTTTTGTTCTTGTCCACGAATTATAGGACCCAGAAAGCTAAAACCAAACACGAAAACATAGACAAGGAAGACGATGTTGTACGTTGCAGAAATTAGACTGCATCCTTACGAATTCGAACACAACACGGAACCTTAGCAGAAATTGAGGAATATCAAAAAGGGAAGAGAGAAGGATTGGGAAAAAAAATCAGCAGCCTCTCCCCTTTTGCTTGTAGACACTAAGGTTCAGGAACACTCCAGAAACCAGCCTCATATAAATAGTTTATTTGTGATTTTTATTTTAATCAATTAATATATGATCTTTTATTGATGGACGGTCGATATTGCTTGGAGGGTAGCAGATATTTATGCAGATTGTGAATCCAGAAGGTTCTGTTTTTTCACTGTTTCGAAGCCTTTTTTGACGTCAACAAAACCTCTTGAGTGAGATGAAACTTAGAATAGCGCCCGCACCCACCATGGCTTTCTTCGCAAACTGTAGACGGTCCACAGATTGAGTGATTGGGATTGGATTCTTTATCTGCCATTTTAAAGTGTAAGGCGAAGAAATAAAAATTAAAAAATTCTATCCATAAAATTTCATATATTTAAAAAAAAAAAGTTAAATTTGAACACCAATTTTTAAATTTTACCATAATTTTAATAATTATTTTTAAATTTTAATATTAATATTTTTTCTTAAATTTTACCATAATAATTTAGTTAGTTTCACTGTAAAAAAAAATTCACATTGAATTTATGAGAAAAAGGCACGTGGCTGAATAATTGAGGGCAAATAGACTTTTTCAAAAGTGGTTGTATATCTGCTTCTCTAAACCCGAGTGCCCTCGATCATCACCATCACCCCTAACCTCGATTTATTCCTAAATTCCCCAAAACGATTCTCAAGTTTCAGATTCCTCTCACTCTCCAGTTTCAGATTCCTCTCACTCTCCAGTTTCAGATTCTCAAGCAAACGATTCTCAGTTTATGTGAAGGAGACTTAATTACAAAATTGATTATATATGTACGGTGTATTACTGTATTAGCTTCTCAATATCAAGCATATTCTTAATATTTGAACTCCATTGCCGCTTGCTTCTTGAACTACCTTCTCAGTGTAGGTAATGACAAAAGACTCTTGAGCAAGGCCATCAGGTCCGATCTCAGGTTGCAGCGAAGGATTCGAATTCGAAGCCATTGTAATCTTTGAGTAGAATTTGAACCAGAAGGGCAAGAATGGCTTATGATTCAAACCCCCAAAGCTACAAAAACCCAAACCATTTTTTTTCTTTTGCCGGTTGGTTTAGCTTCGTCCACGGCCGTCGATGAAGGGCGAGATTATTGTGGTTGGCTTCGTGTCGTCGAGGCGATCAAGGAGGTGGTGAAGGTGAGTGTTAGTTCGTTGGATTATCGGGACGGTGGTGTGGTGTTCTCGACTTCTCTGTCGAGCTTCATCCCGTCGAATCTCCCACCACGGTGGTCGTCGGTGCACAAGAATGGTAGTGTTGTCTTTTTCTCCTCACGGCGGTCACAAAGGTGGTAGCCGTGATGGTTGGTTCGCCGGATGTCGAGGATGGTGTAGTGGCTCTGTTTTGGTGGTCTTCTCGGTCGAGTGAAGGTGAGGGTGAGACAGAGAGGATGAAGAGATAGTGAGGGAGTGGGTCTGGGCTCACCAAACCTACAAAATTGACATTTTTGCCCTTATTTTTAACGGATTCCGTTTGATATTTTAACGGAGAGAGTAAATGAACTATTATAGTAAAATTTAGAAACGGGAAACACTAATATTGAAATTTATAGACGGTTGCTACAATTATGGTGAAATTTAGGGATTGTTACTCCAATTTAGCCAAAAAAAATTAAAAGTTATTACATGATAACTTACCCGTATCATTACGTAGTTTTATCAATCTACTTAAATGATAACACATGTTAAATTCAGGCTTTTGCATTATTAATTGAACATTGCCTTCAATTGCAATCGGTAACGTTGTCGCTACTCGCTTTGTCAACAAGGCCACAATACGATAGTAATACTCAAATCAACTTTAAATAAGATTTAACATTAATAAAAATACATCAGTTACAATTTGTATAAGTTTTGTTGTTCTAGAATTCCAACACCTCGGAAAGCAAGTTGAGACATATGGCATCACCCGACAAACACGTGTTAGTTGTAGGAAATATGGTTTCGAAAATGACTTTTTTTTTTCACAACCCAAATTACTATATCAATATTGTAACAACCTTCATAAGGGACAAACTTGTCCAGATTATATCGTGGACGACCTTTGTACAATTTTGCGTTATTCCCTTCTTCATAATTTCCAATCGCAGCTTATGTCGTGGAAGAATATGTCCAGATCCCTTTTTCTCCTAAAGAAGAGGAAAATTGAAAGATCTTCCTATAGGTAAAACACTCTCATTCATCTTTACGCACTCGTCTAATTCCCAAAACCACCACTTAGCTTGTCTATTATTATGGTGCCGACATACAAAACTTCCCCAAAAACAATGTTTGCTTTCTTAATTAGTTAGGTCTCGTTATTGAATATAGAATGCCTGTAAAAGAAGAGATTGATAAATTATAGGCCGATGATCACATATCCCTCGTCTTAGATTACTAGCTAAAAAGGGGAAGGATTTTTATTTAGTATATCATATCCTCTTATTTTTATTTAATTACACTTCTATCAGTTATCTCATTCATATTAACATGGTGTACACGTTCTTTTTACACAAAATTTAAAGAGAAACAAAAGCCAGAGTTTTTCATTAGTCAAATTTAGTTATATTCATTCAAAAGACATTTCAAAGGAAGGCTGAATCAAAGATAGGTTAGCACTTAAGAGAATGTGCCTCATCTCAACATTTTATTTCATGAAAATTTCTATTAATATATAATTTTTGAAAGTAATCGTTGAATTCCTTGTAACTTCTTTAGTGCCATATCTCTCTTCTTTGCTATCTCTATATGATGTATTATGGATATAACTTATATTATAGTACGCGTTAAGTTGAGGATTTTACATTAGTAATTATACATCAGTTACAATTTGAATGAATTTGTAACATAATATCATGCATTTCACATTGTGTTAAATTATGAATTCTTAAACTTTAATGCATAAAATATATGGCTTAGCGTTGATATAGTACATTAATGATAATACATTGACTACAATACTCTGATATGTCTTATAATGTAAGTTACATGGATTCTTTTTTCAATTTTTTTTATACAATTCATATTACTAAAGGTGAATCAATGTGAGCTACGAAAAATAAAGGAAAATGTCGGCTTGCCCTCAACTAGAAATATTTTTAATTATTGCTCTCTCTCTCTCCAGCTAATATTTCAAGCGGAGGCAAAATCGACATTTTCCTCTATTTTTGATGTCTTCATTAGATGGATAGCTCCATCTAATCAATTTCCGTTATTTAGATCAAATATAGAATACATTTTAAGTATGATTTGTTTACATGATAATTTGAATTTGATAACAAAAGAAAATTTTCTAAAAACTAGAGAATACTATATTGAAGTTAAAAGGATCTAAAACACTTATATGCACAAATTAATTTAAATGATTTGTTTTCTCATCCTAAGATGGATTTTCTTCACTTTGGGTCTCTTTCTTAATGGTGTGCTTGTAATTGTTAGATTGGGCTAAAACAAGAGATAGCCCTGCAAATACTCAAAACCCACAAAAAGTAGAGACTCCAATCTATTAGGCATTTGGCTAAAACAAGAAACAAAGTTATCTTTTGTGCCTTTACTCAAAGCCCACACCTCACAAAGAGAATTCATCAGAAAAACTCGAAGAACTTGAAAACATTTCTATGGTCAAGCAGCTCACAACAAAGCTAGGATTTTTTGAAATATTTTAGACCTCATCATGTGAACCAATAAAAAGGAAAACATAGTTATTCCAACTACAAAATATTTTTGCTTACAAGAAGATTTGAATCCAAATCCTAATCATTTATAAGTTGATCGCCATTGTTGGCAATAGCAACTCCAAGCCCCAAAGCATCTCCCAAGTTCATTGTTCGTCTCATGGTTCTCCTTCCAATGCCTCCTCCATTGCCCTTCCTCATCATTGCAGCAAACTCCCCATAATCAATCTGCCCATCATCATCCTGATCAATCTCTTTGATCATGTCCTCAAGATGAAGCTCTCCCAATCCAAAGTCCCTGCAGGCTTGTCTAAGCTCATCAATGGTGATGAACCCACTTCCATCTTTGTCAAAAAATGAGAATGCTGACAGCAAATTCTCTTCCCTTTCCAATTTGTTCAAATGCACTGTTGCTGCAAGAAACTCACCATAATCAATTGTTCCACTGTTGTCAATGTCAGCTGCCTCCATAAGATCCTTGATCTCAGACTCCATGAGCTCAGATCCCACTTTCCTCAACCCCTCTTTCAGCTCATCAAATGTGATGCTTCCACTTCCATCTGCATCAATCATTTTAAACAGCTCTTTCAACCCACCAATCTCTTCCTCAGAGAGCCTCTCAGCAATCACCCTCAAAGCCATTTTCTTGAGCTTGTTCATGGCTGAGAATTGCTTGAGCCTTGAAAGAACTGCAGAATCAAGAGGCTTGTCAGGGGCAATTGTGTCATCAATGATCCATGGATGGCAAAGCACCTCATGGGCAGTGATTCTTTTCTTTGGGTTTCTCTCAAGCATTTTCACAAGCAGGTTCTTGGCACTATCAGAAATCCCAGGCCATGGCTGAGATTCAAAATCCAACCTTCCTTGCAAAATCTGTCTAAAGATCCCAATCTCAGTCTCAGCCCAAAATGGAGGGACCCCACTTAACAAAATGTAGAGAATCACCCCTGCACTCCACACATCTGATTCAGGCCCATAATGCTTCCTCAAAACTTCAGGAGCAACATAATATGGACTTCCAACAACATCAGAAAAAGTTTCACCTGGTTTATAAAACACAGAGAGCCCAAAGTCTGTAGCTTTTAGAGCAGCATCTTCATCCTCACAATCAAACAAGAAATTCTCAGGCTTTAGATCTCTATGCATGACCCCAAGAGAATGGCAAGCTTCAACAACCCCAACAACGGTTTTCAAAAGCTTTGCAGCCTCTCTCTCACTGTAATGACCCTTTTTGACAATCCTATCAAAAAGCTCTCCACCTTTGCAAAGCTCCATGACCAAATGGACAGAAGATGGGTCTTCATAGGTGCCTCTGATTCTCACCACATGTGGGTGCTCTGAGAGGTGGTGCATCATCTGAATCTCTCTCCACACGTCCTCATAATCCTCTTTGCAGAGGAGCTTGCGCTTGGGGATGGATTTGCAGGCATATTGGTGGCCTGAGGAGATTTCAGTGCAGAGGTAGGTGGTGCCAAATTGGCCCTGCCCAAGGATCCTGCCCAGTTTGTAGAGGGCAGTGAGGTTTTGGGTCTTGTAGGGTAGGACCCATGTGGGCTTTGATGGTGTTGATGGGGTTGGTCTGCTCATTTTTCAAGATCAAGATGTAGATCAAGGATTCAAGAGCAAGAGCTCCTCCTTCTTTGATGGCAATTGGAACCCAAGAGTTCCAGACTAATTTTCTTTCTCAAAACTCAGAGACAAGACTTCAAAGACTCAGTGTGGTCTAGTCTACGCCCATCACCCAGCTTTCTTTTGACTATTTTATTTGGAAATCGCAACCCATTCTACTAATTCGTCTTTGTTTCAACAAATTATTCACTTTCTTTTTTCATTTTTTTTTTCTTTCACTAATCCTATTGCTCTATTTACTACTTTATAGGTAAATTCAATTCACATGGTAAATGAATTTCTATTTAAGTCTTCTTCTTTTTAAGCAAAAAACATTAATATTAAATAATCGTATTGATATATAAAAAATGTAAATTACGATGCTTTATTTTTTCTCTCCTTTTGTTGTTTACCAGGATCATTCCTTAACTTGATACTAAAGAACATGGACATTCAATTAAACATTATAAATGCTCAACAACATCAAAAACTCAAATGAATTAATGAGCTTGTTTGATTAGGTTATAAAAGCCTCTTAATATTTATTATTTAAATTACAATCATTATCGGAGTTGGATTGGCTCTAAATCTATGTCACAAGTAGAACATACAAGTTTGGACCATTGGGAAACCTATATTAAATAGTTTTTTGAGGGCTATCAAGATCAGTGTGGTTGGACAATGGAGTATGGTCACAATATGCAGATATTCTCAAATTAACATTAAAAAATTAAAATGCAAAATAAATAAAACCCTAAATATATCCTCCATCCAATAAAACCCTAAATTCTCCATAGACGGCCGGGCAAGCCTTCCCACAAGCTAGCAGCGAGTAAAGGCACGAGAAACCATTGCAGGCCAATGAATGAAGTAATATGCTCATTGTGATCGCATTAGTGTAACTATAATTGTATCTTTAAAGAGTCACCCTCTCGGAGACCAAAAATGGCATAGAAAGCTTCTCTTATAGGTGACTTTCTATTGAAGAATCTGAGTATCTCAGTCATCAATCCATCATTTCCATATCAATTAACATGGCTTTCTTCTTCGGCCAAAAAAAAAAAACCCCCTAAATTCTCCATCCAATAAAAAACCCTAAATTTGATAGAAAAAAGTGTAGCCCTGTCTTCAATGGGCAATACTTCCTTTCCATTATAAGATAGAGGTTAACGAGGCCCCGGCACTTCTGCAACGCCGATCCAACAAGCCCAACCTGAGCCCTCGCAGGAACCCTAATCCTAAGCATCTCTGATGCCTTCCACAGCCTCCATGATGTATCTTTCCACCCCTTGCACACCATCGCCGCCGACAACACTCCATGCGGTGGGAGAGGGCGGAAAATAGAGGTAGGCGGAGAGAATAACAGTTGAATTCTTAGAGTTTATAATTTTCTGGAAATTAGACGATTTGATACTTTGAAATTCTTAAGGGTTAATTTTGTTGGGAAGGAGCGTCGATATTTTATTTATTTTTCATATTAATTTTTTTAAAGTTTGAATTTTTTTAATTTTGAGATGGGTAATAGAAAATGATGATATGTATAGACACATCAAACGTCACATATGGTGAGATATAAAAAGTGAAATTATAAGTCGTATCCGTACTATTACTCTTTAAATCCCACAAAAAGCTAACAAAATAAAATGAAAGTAAAAACTCCGAACAAAGCCAATTATATGTATAGGGAACAAAACAATTACATATTTACATTAATATATTAAATCCCTCCAAATGAGAAGAAAAACTTGTCGAACATTTTACATTTTTCATATCCGAATATAATGACGGTTTTACTTTTGTAGTTTTGTTTACAAAATTTCGAACATATCTTGTTAGGCTGGCCATGCATTTTCAATATTTTAATGATGACTCGATTTCTTGCTTTTTCTTTGTCATAAGACTCATAGTGATGAATAATTCACATCAAAAGTACCTTTCTTGTGGCGACCACCCAAAATAATAAAATAAAAGCTTTTGTAGAAAAGAAGAGGAAAAAAAAACAAAAAAACAAAAAAGCAGAAAAAGGGAAATAGATTAGGCCCAAATCAAGAACAGAACAAAAGAGGTTCCATTGCATTGCCTTTTGCACAAATTTTGGCTTGAATGGATGAATGATGATGAGGATCCAGCTATGGTAACGATCTTATGGAACTCAGATTAGATTTTAGGGAAATCAATTAATAGCTCTAACAATAACTAACTAATTTTATCACTAAATATGTACTTGCGAAGTACGGACACCGCTAAATTAATATATCTCGTATCATATATTCAATATAATATGATATTTATCGAATATGCGTAGATACGATATTTATCAGAAATTTTTTGATTTGTCACAATTTGCACCGGCTCTCGTGGTAAATGAAATGAATAAGTGCCGAAGGTTTGAGTATGGACTGAGAGATGAGATTAGAGTAGCAGTTACTGTGGTGACACATACGTCTTTGAGGGCTTTATCAGATGCTGCCGTCAGAGTAGAGATGAGTTTGTCAACTCAGTACCAGCTTAATTCAAGGCCGAGTTTTTATAAGTTCATGATGCAAGATAGTATGGAAACTCAAGAAATAAAGACGCTTAATTTGGGCAGCTAAGTCAAAACTCAAGAAGGCTTCCATGAAGAAATTGGTTGGTGTTGTTCGCTCTGCACATGTCCCATGAAGCAACACATGCCAATAGAACGTGAAAAGAAGTCAGAAACATGGATTGAGAGTCTTAACATTTTTATGCTTATAAAAAGTCATTTTATTTATTTATACAAGTGCTTACTCACATGCACCAACCTAAAATTGAGATTAGAAGCGGGCTAATCTAAAGCCAATACTTCTTAACAACAATTTTAATTGAAATTTGTTAAAAGTTCCTTTGATTTTTTCATATTGTATAGAACTTAGTTCATACTTCTAATTTATATTTCATCCCCACTCGTAACATGCATAAATAAAAAGTTAGTTATAATATATATTGGTATTTTAAAATGATAAGAAACATCAAAAGACGACGGTATCTCAAATCTTAATTAATTGAAATAAAAATAAATATTCAAATGAATACACGATAAGTGGGCTGGGCTTGATAAGAATTATTATACCTAGATTGTTTTTTATATTTTTCTCACATTTGAGGTGGGTCCAACCCAAGTCTAGGTATGTGTCTTCTTACTGATTGTATAGTGAAATGTCTCAAATTCAACTCTAATAAAACCATAAGGTCGATACTCGTGATTTAATTTCCTGGGAAACAAACGGAACAAGAGCTCTATCTATCTCTTCATCTCCAACACCAAATAGCAAAGACAATATAAAACCATGTGGCGGAGATTCCTCTTCATCATCTCAGCATAAAACCACTCTCTCCTTCACAAGCCCCATCCTTTCCATGCTAGCTACTTCAGCACCACCTGCGGAACCGCCACCGATCACTACAAGAAATTAGAAGTTGCCCGGTGAAATGACGTCGTCGAGCAACGAAAGACCTCCGTCGAGTAACACTGACAACGGCGACTCGTCGTCAGGCAATCGGCGTCGGACTATCGCAGTCGGGCTTTGAGATTACTCGACGAGCACAGTGTCCTCGTCGAGCAATTTCATAATGCCCGACGGTAGTGTTCGTCGTTGATACTATCGTCGAGCAACATAAAGTTAACATCTTATTACCGTCGGGTAAGGTTAATACAGTCCGTCGGGTAAGGTTAATACAATCCGTCGGGTAACGTTATATAGAACCGTCGGGTAACATAATATACACCCGTCGGGTAACGTTATATACACCCGTCGGGTAACGTTATATACACTCGTCGGGTAACGTTATATACACATGTCGGGTAACGGTATAACTGTTCGTCGGGTAACGTGATATATGTCCGTCGGATAAAGTGTTACAAAACTCGTCGGGTAACGTTATATATGTCCGTCGGGTGACATTTCCCCCTTTCGTCGGGTACCGTTTTAAAAAATCCCGTTTTTATGCCCGATGGAATGACTGTGTGTCGGGCAAGCGTTCCATATTTAATATATATTTTAATAAAATATTTAATTAAATAATAAAAAATAAAAAAATTAATTAAAAAATATAATTAAAAAATTTAATAAAAATAATAAAAATTAAATTAATATTTAAAAAAATGAATGTAGTATTTTTACATCATTAAAACTATAAAAATATTGTATATATAGTACACTCTAACAATTAGTCGAGGGGTCAAAGTAGCCGGGATCCTGAAGGGGCTGTTGGATGGGCGGTGAGAAAATGGCATCCAATCCACGGTCACCCATATGTTGAAAGATGTTGTCAAGGGCGCTATTGATTTGTTGGTTTTGGACTTGCATCTCCGCGAATTGGGCTTTGAGCTGAGCATTTTCGGCCTGAAGGATATCGAAGTTTCTCCTTAGGTCCGACGTCTCCTGGGTATTGCCTATCCGAGATGAAGACGACGACTGAGAGACAGCCCGCACAATCCCGTCGCCCGCCCCCCGAACGACCCTCCTTGGGCGCCTCCCAAGTTGTCGCTCCAGAATAGCGATCGACATATCGACATTAGGGAGCTGATGCTCCAACAGCACATCCGGATGCTGTTGGGTGAGTTCAGCTTGTGTCTGCTGGACGTCTTGCTGCATCGCATCCTACAAATTTGAATAAATATTAATTAGAAATATAATTATCAAATTCAGGAAAAATGTTTAATCTTCAAAAAATATACTTACGTGAATTCGATCAACCTCTTGATCCCCCCGTCCAGCGTACACCTGCCCCCAAGCATCCACCTCTGGGAACAACGACCCGGCGATGCGCCGATCCTCCTGCCGGGCCGATAAGGATCGCGACCCCTCGTGGTGGTTGAATTTTTTTGCTCCCCTGTTCGATTTGTTGGCAATTGATTTCCGCTATTCATTCGTAAAACCAAAAATTAGATTTTAAAATAAAAAATAACATAAAAATTAAATAATTTAATTAATTAAATAGACAATACGTACCAAATAGGTGGGGGACACGAAATGGTCGCACAACCACAACCACCCTGGCAGTTTCGCCCCGTCCAACTCCTCCGGAGGATTTTCCCGAGCTTCCTCCGGAGAAGGCCAAGTCAAGAAGTACTTGTGGAGCTCGTACTTCCAGTCGGCGTACCGTAACTGCTATTGGTGGCACATGTATGTACTGAGCTCGACGTTCTCCAAGTCGAACTCAAAATTAATCTACAATCAATTATTAAAGTTAGTAAAATAATTAAAAAATATGAAATTAATGTTAAAAATGGGAAAAAAATATACCGATAACTCGCCCCAACAACACGTGATCTCCTATGGGGTTTTGGTTCAAAACGTCTCCCCTATCATCAGTGACTTGGTGTGAAGAATCACACCAATGTCATGAACCAGGAGGCTGTGAATTTTTACCGGCACGGACCAGAGGCGTGGCACGTGCACCACTAGTATCTTTGCATTTGTTGTCCTGCAAATCTGTTGGGATGTCAAACCTCGGTTTATCCCGCCACGTTCACCGACCTACCAGCAAATTCGATGAACATTAGTAAATAAAATGAGTAGCAAATAAAAACGGTTGGTTAAATAAAGAAAATAATGAGCTTACCCTTAGGGAGTGATCCGACATTAGAGCCTGTTTCGTCGGCTCCGACGTCGTCATGTGAGGGCTGGGGGTCGGTATGGGGTTCCCCCCGTTTCTTACGATGTTGTCGACGAGCTGATCGGGCACCGGGTCGCATATAGATTGACAGCGGTGCCTGAACGGACGCCGCTGTTGAGGCAACCGAGTCCGGGGCTGCCTCCTCCGGCTCATGATCATCAACGGGATCAGGGCAAGGGTGAGACCTAGACATGATTAAGGTGCGATGCGACATCTACAATAACAAATATAAATTAATTAATATAAAATTAACCATCACATTTTTAATTAAATAAAAAAAATCGAACATTTTTAATATTAAATATTAAATTCAAAAAATAAAAACAAAATCACATTTAAAATTAACCAACATTTTATAATTCCAATAAACTTAAAAAAAATAAAGCAATAATTGTTTTTAGTAATAATTAGTAAATTGGTATCTAAAAACTAAAACCACCAAATTCTAATGTACACAAACGAAAAATTAACTTAAAAAACTAATTAATCCAAACGTACTAAACTCAAA